>OX439483.1:388445166-389045166 GCA_949320155.1 Melangyna quadrimaculata
TTTTGGAAGAGATCATTTTACTGACTTGCATTTTCAGTAATATACGCTCCCTGTCACTTGTTTGAGGCCACTATTTTCACAACAGTTTTTTCTCGATAAATACCTGTAGGAAATATTTTGCCCGGAAATTTTTGATACTTGTGAGTAGGTAAATATATTTTTCAATAAAAGAGTATAAATTTAAAGAGGTTACTTGGAAATTCTATAGGAATTTCACAAATTATAAGAATGGAATGCAAAAATGGGTATAAAAAAATGCGTCACTTGATTGAGGCCACTTCAAAAATCTTATACAAAATGAACAAAACTATAAAAATATTTACTTTTTTTTGTGTTTAAACATTAATGTATTATGTTTTTGTCAATTAGTAATGAGTATGACCGCCATTTTTTAAAATGAGCTCTATTAGACGGTTTGATATTAAATCATACAGTTTTTTGGAACAATCCAGTAAAATCTGGCTCCAGGCATCGCAGTTAACTTCGACCAAGACGTCCTTATCTCCAAACTGTCTACCAGCATCAGAAACTTTTCGAGATAGCCAGGCCCAAACGTTTTCGATGATGTTTGAGTCCGTTGAATACGGTGGCCATGGTAGAAGTCCAACGTTTTCCAACTGCATCCAGCAAATAGCTACCCAGGAAGTATGGATAGGGGCCTTGTCTTGTTGGAATATCCAGGGTAGAGGTTCCAGAATATTCTTTAGCTTTGGAAGTACTAATAAATAATAAATTCCAATTCAAATGTTCCATATTAGGTGATAGCTCCCCACACCATAACACCTGATGTATGACTGTGATGTCTTGACAAAATAAGTTCTTCTTTTCCTTAATCGTGAAAATAAAAATTGTAACCATCGGGTCCGTCAAAATTAAACATTTTTTCACCTGAAAAGACAACCTTTTTCAATGCGTTTCTACAGGCAACATGCTCCCTGGTGAAATTCATCCGTAGTTCCTTATGAAGCTGCCGTAGAACCGGTTTCTTTTGGATTTTTATACTCTAGATGTACCACTGAATTAAACTATACTTAATACTGTCGAAATACTGGCTGATACCCCACTTTTTGACCCTATTTTAGGCTCTGATAGTGTGAAATTTGAAGCTAGCTGCTGAATGAGTCGCTTGTATCGGATTGTTGTTGCTTGAGCTGTGCGTCCTTTTTGTTTTTTTACATAGTTTTCAGTGTCTGCTAGATAGTTGTGGAAAATTGTCTTACTTCTGTTCGGTCTCCTAGCTTTTTCTCGGCCTGAGAATCCCAGTTCCTTTAAAGCATCTATTGATCCTCTTTCTGCTATTGTTGACGTGTTTCCAGAGCCCATTTTAACTTGAAATTGAATATAAAATATTGTTTTCTATCCTTTCTTAAATATTTTAAACTTTTGTTTGAAAAAAATCGGCGATGAACTTTTGCCAAGCAATTTTTGGAATGGCCTCAATCAAATGACGCAACTTTTTGTATCCATTTTTTGCAGTCCATTCACATAATTTGGGAAATTTCTATTAATTTTCCGAGTTAAGTCTTTAACTTTATCCTTTTTTATTGCAAAATATATGTATTTTCCCACACGTATCAGTAATTTCCAGGAAAAATATTGCTTGCAGGTATTTATCGAGAAAAAACTTTTATGAAAATAGTGGCCTCAAACAAGTGACAAGTGACAGGTGTACATTTAAATTTATAATTTATCGTAATATTGATACAATTAAAATGTTACTAATGCTTTAAGTTATCAACTTATTATCTTCCCAAGATCCCACTAGTGTTTTTTCTTCATATACATATATGCAAGTTTTTTTTAATTCCTCTTGCTTCTCAAGACCTTAGATTCTGCCAATGTCAGTTTTTGGAATAAAGAATTTCTGGCACTGCGCGATAGGTACTTGTGAAATTTAATTTACGATTTTTCGAAGGGGATTGGAAATTTTAGCAAAAATAAATTAATTTTTTTTGATAGAAGGGATAATATTTTCAGAGGCTGTAATGATTTTTATAAGGAAAATGAATGTAGTTCCTTTTAGCTTGGATGGATCTAATTCAATCCTGAGATCAAATTCGAATTCAGAAGTTTTTTTTTTTAGAAAAAATTGATGGACATTCGATAAGTCGATATTTTGTTCGACAGTTTTTACTTGTGATATATGTATGTTTTATAGGGATCATTTTTAATTCGTTAAGAAAATCGAACTTGAGATTTCACCTTGCATTACGATTATAGAGAACGCGAAAAAAATGGATATCGCATTTCTGTCTTCTGTCTGTTTGTCTGTCTATCTGTGCCTGAACTGCATCCTAGGCCACTGAAGCAATTTTTTACAAACTTTGAACTAAAGTTTTTCGCAATTCCCTACTAGTCTGTCAAATTAGATTCTGTATGGGTTAGGTTTTTTTTTGTATCTAATTTGACTGGCTATAGAGGCTAAATAGATTTTTCTATTTCGAAAAATAACGGTACTTGCATTACAACGCAAAATCAACTATAACGATTTTGAAAAAAAAAAAAAAATTAAGTCTATAGTCTATAAAATTACGAATAACGGCTATTAACGGTACCTATCACAGACCCTTTTTTTACAGGAAGTCCTTTAAAATATGAACAACGTTGCGTTGGATGACAAAATTCAAAATTATTTTTTTTTTAATTTTGAAAAAAAATATTTAAATATATTTATTTTTATTAAACCAATAATATTCACACATACATCGGCAATTTTTAGCTACGTTAAAGTGTTCGTGCGATCCACTCGTGTATTTTATTTTAATTGTTATTAGGCGTGTTTTTTTTTTGTGCCCTCTATGTTAGCTTAAGAAATAATGGCACAAAAAAACGCTCATCGTTGCTTAAGAAAAGAATTTGGCAGCACTGATATAACAATGACATTGACCGCGATCAAAAACCTATGTAGAGCTATCCGGATAGCTTCTTGTTGTTGTAATCCCGTTTGATAGCTATCAATGCTATCCGAAAAATGTTGGTATACGTTTGTAGACCAAGCGAAATGTCAAAAACCGCTGACTGCAAAATTGAAATTTTTTTGCCGTCGTCGAGTTGTGTTTTCGATTTTTTTCAGAAAAATAATTAAAATATAATAAAATAATAAAATGCAAATTACTGTATTACTGCGAAGAATTTTGCCAAAAAATACTTTCAGGTAACCTTTCTGGTTTTGGTTGTTCAGAAACCTATATGGATACGAAACTATCTTAGATAAGCTATCGCATCTATTCTTGACCGCGGCCATTTTCTGACATTTTGGCTGTCAACTGTTTGTCAACATAAAAAAATTTAAACAAAATATCGTTATCACTTTCAAGGGGAGGGCTAAGGAAATTAAAACATTTCCAAAATAAGATCCTTTATACGGTAAGTAGGTTCTTTCCTCTATAAGGAGCAAAAAACAAATACAAGTCAAATATTTAAAGCTGAAAGATAACTTTATTTGAGGCACAATTTTTGGTTAGTCTACTTGACATTTTAATTTGTCAGAGGTAAAAATATTATGTTTTCTAAGTAACATTTAAAGCCAGAATCTCCTTTTTCAACTGTATATACAAGTTAACATTATATAAAAAAACAAGTAAAGTAAAAATAAAAATCACATAACCTCATTCTATCATTTTTATTCACCTCTGTCAGCTTCAAAACTAAGAGAATAATTTCTAATCCATCAAGCCGGCCATCATATAGCAGAAGGAAGCAAGACATCACACATTCCCAGCATATTCCCTTTAGGGACATTTAAGTGGACTCATAGAGTCATGATTTATTGTCCTTTTAGCAAATAAAAAAGTCATATTGTTAACTTTTCTCCCACTGCTAGCAGGCCGCACAGTGGGACAATTTATATATTTTGGGTGAAAAAAAAAAAAATTAAAACAAAATTGAATTAAAAAAGTGTGTATTTTTGTTTGTATTTTTTGGTATCGAGTTCTAAATAATTGCGACATCGTGTTGTTTTTCAATAGTTCCACTAATTTTCTTTAAGATCTTTAACATTTCAGAAATCTATATGGAAAGACTTTAGCACTTCGTAAAGAAAAAAGCTGCTACTCGTATGATGGTAAAAGGCAAAACAACGTTCACGAATGGAAAAATGGGTAATTGGATAATTTGCCGTTAATTTGTTGTTAATGATAATTTCGAATTTGTCGTTCAATGTTTTCTATGTTTTTTTTTTTTTTGTTATATGTATATGTACAAATGCAATTTATAAAATTGTTCCTTCATAGTACAGTATACATATTATTAACCGTGTTATTCAATGATTTATAGAATACTTTAATAAATGAGCACCATGTTTATTAGTTTTCTATGAACCATAATGGAGACACCATGCTTAAATATCCATGAGCAGAAAACTTAAACAAACCGAACATACCTACGTTTTAAATTGCTTTGGTAGAATTTTGTGGGAATCATAAGTTATGTTACGTCAATTAGCAAAACATCAAAAAAAAAAAAAACATAGAAAACATAGCACGACGAAATTGAAAATGTCACAACGTATTAACGGCTAATTTCTAAGCTATAAATCATTCACTGTTAAGAGTTTTTACCACTTTTCTGAGAGGATGTTTGCTAACATGATATCAAGTTAGCAAAGCAACACAAAAAACATAGAAAACATTGAACGACAAATTCAAAATTGTCACAGCTAATTATCAACAAATTAACAGCAAATTATCCAATTAACCATTTTTCGATTCGTGAATATTGTTTTGCTAACTTGACACTCATGGGAAAAGTAGTGGAAAATCCAGAACAACTATCGATTCCGTGTTAATGACTACAGGTTGGTCTTTGCTTGTCGACTTTTGAACTGTTTTGCCGAAAAATCCCAACATATAACCATTTAAGATCCAGATGGAAAAGGAATTTATATCAACAGAGGGGGGAGATGGCAGATTGGGGTTTTAAGCAGATTTATTTGTTCTCTTGGTCTAATCGCAAAAATCATTTTTAGTCATGATTCTAATTTTTGACTCTGTTCTTTTCTGAACTACTAACATTTTTTTTATAAAGAAACAACAAAAGTGTACGAATAAAAAAACTACCAACTTTGCAACTATTTTGTCCCACTGTACACCGCATCATTCTCTCGATTCATCTCCCTCTCACATCTTCTTTTTTTTTGATACATGTAATAGCATTTTACTGCACACGAGCTTGTGCACACACACATAAGATCACATATAATATATAATTCTCTCTGGACATCATCCAGCCACACCTACATAATATTTCATTGCGAACACTAAATTTATAGTTTATCCTTATTTTCTTCCTTTTTTTATCAAGCTGTTTGTTTGTTGTTTTTTTTTTTTTTTTTATTTTTTACTCCTATTTCTTTTGTTTCAGTGTTGATTGTTTTTTGCTTGTCCAATTTGATTCATAGTCTCGCGTTATAGTTTCATACTTTATTTCTCCCTCGAGATTATAATTCCCATCAGAGTCAGCATCCCGATTCTGTGGCTAAATTCCGAATAGACGAATGGAAGGACTATAGAAATCTCTTTTATGCTGGCCCGAAATTTTTTCTATATAAAGGACTTTCTGTGGGTGGGTGGGGGTAGGGGTAGGGTTAGGGTATATTGTCTGTCCAACATAAAGGATATGTGCGAAATTAATATACTTACAGAGTTGATCTTGTTTTCTTTTCTAGTTGTTGCTTTTTTTTTGTTTCTGGTTTGTTTTTGGAATGAAATGGAACGAGGCACACAATGTCCTGAAGTAGGTACGATAAATTTTATTTTATGATATAAGATAGGCGTGTAATTTCGTCCTGACATTCTGTAATTACGCAGAGAATGAAAATGAATGTTTGATTATTTTCGGTTTTGTATTCTGGTAGCAATTTTTCCGTATATAAACTCGTATCTCTATCTATGTATCATGTGTCTTTCTCTTTTTATCTTTAAGCTATATGTATGGATCAGAGTTGAAGTAGGGAAACATTAAAAGATTACTTAACCAAAAGTTATATTGGAATCAAGTGGATGGGGACATGAAATGGAACAAGAATAATGACATGACAATGTCGGCAATGTGACAGGGATATGTGGCAGTAATGGTATTAGTATTTATGTCGTTTAAGCCATTTTTTGTGTTGTTGTTGTTGTTTTTGTTTGTTATTGCTCTTTTGAGGTTTTCTCAAATTTTGAAATATAATACCAAATTAAATGATATGAGCTCGCACAACATAATATTAATAATAGTTTGTGGGTGCACTGTGGCGTATACGTACATTTTTTAAGTTTTTGTTCCATTTAAATGGAAAAATTAGAGCAATGATTTTTGAAATATTAAAAACTAGAGGGGGAACATCAAAGACAGCCAAGGGACGGTATCAGATCATTCAAATATCGCATTTTTAAAGTGTGTATAATTTGCATTGAGCATTTAAAATGGCATTGTGGGAGCAGTGAAGAATTATTTATTCTAGAATTTGAGATTGAAAATGTTACTTAGAACAACCTAAAGTTCAAAGGTTATTTAACCAGATTTTTCAGTGAGGCAAATATATATTTCTTAGTATATTTCTACAACATAATTTGAGAACTGTTTCACGTCATAGTTAAAATTCTCTTATTCCAGATTACCACAATGTTTTTAAATATTTCATTTTTTGAGGTATACATTTATTTTGCGCTCCCTTGCAGATCTCAATCTATGCAGTAATTTCAATGATAAACATGGTGCAGTGCATTACCGCCTACGAAATTATCCCCCCCGGGTGTTAAATTCCAAAAAAAGGATTTAACCCCCGCGGGTGTTAATTCAGTATCTGTATTTGTTCGTGTTGTTGTTATGCCTAAGGAAAAACCAACTGACGAACCAAACAGTTGATGTCAAAAAGAAATCTAAAGCTATCCCAAAAATTTTCGGATTTGTTTGGATTATACTAACAGCTGACATCTCATCTGTTCATTTTCTTGGTTTTGTTTAGTTTGGTAACGTATCCGGTTTTGGTCGTTCGAAAACATATCAGATTCTAACGTATCTCGGATACGTATCTGCTTACCACCCGAACGTGGCCACTGTTTACTACAAACACTTTGAAAGCAGACCGACTAACAACATAGGCGCCTGCCAGGCGTCTGGGCATACCCTAAGTGGAGCGACGGAGTCGCGTGAGCGGGACAGAGGACCCGAAAAGGGAGTTAAAATCCTTAAACCCGCGAAGCGGGCCGCCCAAAATACTATTTAGTCTAAAACTTTGAAAGCAGACCGACTGATACCATAGTCTGCCAGATGGGTTTGATTTCTATTTTAAATTGGAATTAAAACCCGTCAGAAAAAGGAATTATCCCCCGCGGGTGTTAATTCCATTTTAAAAAGGAATTAACACCCGCGGGGGTGTGCTCGCTCAATGTCTGTGATGATGTAGGTGACCAATATTTCCATCGTACTGACATTTCTAGGCTAGGGTTGTCATCCTTCTTATCAACAAATTTAAAGCCAAGTCGGTACTTTATTGCGTAACATTTTTGAAAAAACATAAGATTAATTTTTTTTACTGTTTTTTTTTTTTGTTGTAATTTTTGGTTTGAAAATGTTATTTTTTTTAAATTTATCATAAGCCAGTATTTTTAAATTTAATAAGTGCTTGTGGAAGAAATTTAGTTGTTGTCACCCTTAGAAACCTGATTAAAAGCAGAGTTTCCGCCATCGGGTGAAGGCGGAAAAATATATCTTTTCCTGTGGTCAATAGATTATCTTAATATAATCAAGCTGTCAATACAAAAAAAAATCAAAAATTAAGAACTGTTATACAAATATGACCGTTTAAAGGACGAAAACGGGAAAGTAGACCTTTAAAAAAAAAATTGCAATAAAATAAATAAATGATATTTGATTGTAAGGACTTCTACTTTCTCGAACGATATTATAAAAATATTTATACATGAGGAAAAATCACGACTTGAATCTTGAAAAAAAAAAAAACAATTTTTGAGATGAATTTTCAGCAGTTTTTAATTTTTATATTAAAGGTTTTGAATGAAGAATAACCTTCAATGTTAACATGACGGAGCGAAAGCTTTGCAGCCTAACTGCAAGTGTTAAACATTTTTTTTTTTTAATTTCTATGTTTTTTATAGGTTTCTTAAATTTTAAAGGATGATGAAAATTAATAACTTTTGGTTTTTGAGAAAATTTGCATTCATCATAATGCTTTGAAGAAAAAAGCTTTATAATCCTAAAGTGTATGCATCTGCATTAATCAATTTACAATTCCAATTCATAAAATAACTTCCCATTGGAAGTCATTGTAATTGGTGCGATTTGTCGAATTGAACATTTTGACATATCTTGACGTTTTGACGTCTCTAGACTCAGAATTCGTCGTTTTTAGCAAGATGTCTGTATGTGTGTATGTACATAGGTTCGGGGTACTTTTTTTGTCCACCATATCTCGAGAACAAATAAAGATATCGACATTTTATTTTACAGATAATATTGTCATAACGTGCTGAAAAGGTTTTCTAACAAATTCAATAAACCGTTTTTTTACTACAGCAATTTAAGAAGGAGCTGTAAAATGTCATTTATCTGGAATATCTCGAGAACGGAATAAGATATTTACTTCAGACTAATTTTAATTTACACATAATTACACAATACCAAATTAGTAAATTAAAAAAAAAAATTCAACAGACACTTTTTTTTAAACTAAGAAAAACAGTTGAAAAATAATTTTCGTCTCAAATATTTCAAGAACAAAAAATGATTCCGAACGCTGTCTATTTTTGTTTCATATAATGACGTAGGCAACAACTGGTATTTAAAAAAAAATCAATAAACAGTTTATTTTTAGGAGCAAACAAACTGAAAAAAAAAATATTTAAAATTGTTAGCAAATGTTTTTTAACTCAAATATTTTGAAAAAAAAGACAATGATATCGATTTCAAATTCTTACCAAAACTGTATACTTATACCATCTAAAGGTTGTGTAATTTTAAGATTTTTAAAACCACCCCTAAAAAGCTAAAAATCAAAATGTTGCAAGGAAAAACTTTTCAAAAATGTTTTAATTCGAAAAATTCTTACCATCAAAATCGCTTCAAAGTCGAAATTTTGCATAATGACACTTAATTTGCCTTTTTATATTTTTTGAAACCATGTATTTTTTTTTAAGTACACATCCCCTGATTTTTGGTATTTTTTTTAGCCAATTAGTCTGTTTTGAAATAATTGGCTTAAATAATTAATACCTCCATACCGAGAAGAGCTCGGAAAAAAAGTTTTATTAGTAATATTCTTAGAATTTTTGTAAACTATTTACAAAAAAAAAAAAAATATAAAAATGTTACTATTATAAATAGCTAAAGTACAAAATACATATACTATTTAGGTAATGCCAAATTTTTCCCTGTATCTCTATATCTATACCTACATACTAATTATGCAAAAACCAAAAGTTATTACACTATAAATATAATAATATAATATATACTCTTCCACCTACCACTTAGGAAAATAGGTACGTATGTATATCGTTTTCAAGTGCACCACAATGGAAAGTTTCTAGTGTGGGTCGACCCCAGACTCATGTTTTTTTAATTTAAAAATATGTAAGTACCCATTTTTTTGAATTCAATATCATTTCGGAAACTATTTAGATTTTTTTCCTTTTTTTTTTGAAACTTAGTATTAAGTGATTTGCGAATATTTAAATTTATTAGGAGCGTTGTACTTGTAAGCTTCGTTCGTCTAAGTTATGAAAAGTTTTTTTTATAATTTTTTTTTTTTTCATATTTTGGCGTGGTCAAAATTACTAAAAATGCAGACTAATTTCGCCCACCATATGGCATTTTTGATAAAAACTACATATATTTGTTTGATTTATTGTTACATCAATAAAGTAAAGCAAATTTGATTTGCATCATATTCCACAAAACTGAGTAACCATATTGAAACCTTTCAACATTTGTTGGTGTTTTGTTTTAATACAAATTAATTATGTAGTTTAAAACTTTTTTTCTTAATTTATCCTAATGAAGTTATATAACAATCATTTTTAATTTATTAAATTATATATGTATGTACATTTTTAGAAAGAAAGCTGAGAAGATGAGAATAGTCCTTTATATTAAAAAAAAAAATAGAAAAAATGTACATTGGTCAATTTTTACCCAGATACACGGTATGTTATTACACACATGTTTCTTTTTTAATAGAAGTGTGAGCTCCTCATAATTAAAAAAAAGCAAACAAAAATAATACAACACTCACTTTCCAAAGAAAATTACGAGCCACACTCACATGAAATATAAACAAAAAATTGATTTTGAAATGTGATTGTATTGTTTTTCATTTTTTGCTTTCGTGAAGAGTTGGGGTTCTGAAATATATTTTGACCTTGTTAAGGGTTCCAAAACTTACAAAGTTTGGCAACCGCTGGTCTACACTGCAATTCGAGTCACAGACAGACAAACATTTTTCACGGAGAAATACTATTTAAATGGACGAAAAATAAAAGTCGTCTAGTCATGGAAAATAAAAGTCGTCTAGTCATGGAAAGTAGTAGCCCGTAGCGTAATGGTTAGTGCGTTCGACTGTTACGCTGGAGGTCTGGGATCGCTTCCCAGCCTCGTCCACCTAAAAACTAAAAAAGTTTTTTTTCAGGGCTACTGCCTCTTGCGAGGAATTGACAAATCCTCCAAGAGTATCACTTGTCACGAATAAGTGCTTCTCGTCTAGCCGTTCGGATTCGGCATAAAATTGTAGGTCCCTTCCATTTCTGTGGAAAGGCGCACACAGGAATGGTTGCGAGTTGTTAGTCACTAGGCCCTGGTTCTTCATGAGCCGTTGTGTCACCCGATTTATTTATTTTTTTCTAGTCATGGAAATGGCTTTTTTTGAAAATATCTCAAAAAGGTTTGCTATGGAGAGAGAGAGAGTCTATTGTCATATTATTCTTGTTTCTGTTCGAAAAATAATGCAACTCAAATATTGCTTTTTTTAAATTTTGACCTATATAAATTTTCCAAATAAGAACATAATTTTGTTTTCAAAATGTATAGCAGACGAGGGTGAGAATAGTTTATAACTAAAAAAAAAAATAAAACAATTATGTAAATCGTGTACGGAGAAAAGACAAAGAACCCAAATGATCAACAACCAACTTGTGTGCAGCTAGTAAAAATGCTAGTTGTCTCAATGTGCAATTTATAAAACCAAAAATGAGTCTGGGGTCCACGCACACTAGTAACTTCCCATTGGTGCACTTGAAAACCATATACATATTAACCTAAGTGGTGGGTGGTAGAGTATATATTACATAATTATATATTATATAGTGTAATCAATATATAGGTAGGTATAGATATAGAGATACAGGGCAAAATGTGGCATTCGCATTGCCTATATTTTGTACTTTAGCTATTTATAATTGTAAAATTTTTATATTTTTTTTTTTGTAAATAGCTTACAAAATTCTAAGAATCTTACTTATAAAACTTTTTTTTTCCTAACTCTTCTCGGTATGGAGGTATTAATTATTTAAGCCAATTATTTCAAAACAGACTAATTGGCTAAAAAAAATACGAAAAATCAAGGGAGTGTTCTTAAAAAAAAAAAAAAACATTGTTTCAAAAAATATAAAAAGGCAAATTAAGTGTCATTATGCAATATTTCGATTTTGAAGCGATTTTGATTTTCGAATTAAAACATTTTTGAAAAATTTTTCTTGCAACATTTTGATTTTTAGCTTTTTAAAGGGTGGTTTTAAAAATCTCAAAATTACACAACCTTTATGGTAAAAGTATACATTTTTGGTAAAAATTTGAAATCGATAGCATGGTTTTTTTTATATTTGAGTTAAAAAACATTTGTTAAGAATTTTGAATATTTTTTTTTTCAGTTTTTTTGCTCTTAAAAAAAATTGTTTATTGATTTTTTTTTAAATACCAGTTATTGACTACGTCATTGTATGTAAAAATAGACTGGGTTCGGAATTATTTTTTGTTCTTGAAATATTTGAGACGAAAATTATTTTTCAACTGCTTTTCTTATATTAAAAAAAAGTGTCTGTTTAATTTTTTTTTTGTAATATAAAATTAGTCTGAAGTGAATATCTTATTCCGTTCTCGAAATATTCTAGATAAATGACATTTATGAGGAGATGTAATCCTTTTTAAATTGCTATAGTACAAAAACGGTGTATTGAATTGATTATAAAACATATTCAGCACGTTATGACAATATTATCTGTAAAATAAAATTTATTCGAGGTCGATATCTTTATGCGTTCTCGAGATTTGGTGGACGTCAAAAGTACCCCTAACGTACGTACATACACACATACAGACATCTTGCTAAAAACCAATTGCACTTACGTCCCTTCATTCCAAGGTCATGGAAACGCTGATTAATTTCCAGCTCAAGAAATATCTCGAGGAACGAAAGCTTCTTAATGACCGGCAGTACGGCTTTCGTAGCAAAAGGTCCACTGGTGATCTGATGGTATATCTCACCGAACAGTGGAACAAATCTTTAAATCGTTTTGGAGAAAGTAAGATTATTGCACTTGATATTGGTATTGATAGAGTTTGGCATCAAGCTCTCTTATCGAAAATGCGCGCATTTGGTTTCGATGAATCTCTTCTTCGTTGGATTATAAATTAACTTTCATACCGTTCAATACAAGTCATATTGGACGGTTTCAAGTCTGAAATCCACAAAATAAATGCTGGTGTGCCCCAGGGCTCCGTTTTGTCTCCGACTCTCTTCCTTATTTTTATAAATGATCTTTTGTCTGTAACTTCTAATCCAGTAAACTGTTTTGCTGACGATAGTACCCTCAGCTTCTCAGATTCTCATCCATGTCCTTCGGATGTGGACCTTGAACGGCAGCGTATGATTAGCTCATTAAATTCAGATCTCGACAGCATTGTCCAATGGGGAATCAAAAACCGCGTTGAATTTAATGCTTCTAAAAATCAATGCTGTCTCCTGTCGTTAAAGCGAAACCCACCCCCAATGCCGCTATCCATGGACGGCACTTGCATCGAGGAAACCGAACAGCTCTCAGTTATCGGTATGTGTGTCACAGAGCACCTTTTGTGGAATGACCATATATTTGATGTAGCCAAAAACGCTGCTAAGTGTTTAGGTTTTCTCCGTAGGTGCAAGAAGTTTTTCTCCCCTTCTGATCTGGCTGTGATCTACAAAGCCTTTATTCGTCCTAAACTTGAGTACAATTCTCATGTTTGGGCAGGAGCTCCAAAAACTCACCTGAGTTTGTTGGACAGAATTCAAAAGAAAGCTTTAGAAATGATAGGTGAAAGATCTATAACGGAAACAATTACATCTCTCGAACACCGACGTAATGTTTCGTGTCTTTCTCTATTTTATCGTTATTATTACAATCAGTGTTCTAGTGAAATAGCCAGTTGCATTCCTCCCCTTAAAAAAATCAACCGTAATACTCGCGCTTCTAGGAATGCTCATCAGTTTACCCTTGAGCCCAACTTCGGACGTGCTGTAATGTACAGAGATTCTTTCTTCAGTCGCACCACACGAATGTGGAATGCTTTACCCGACTCGACTTTCCCCTCTTATTTCGATGTGCAAACATTCAAAACCAATGTCCATCGGTATCTCCTTCTAAATCCTCTCCTTTTTATCTAATCGCTCGTGCCGTGTTAAAAACACAAAAAAAACGACGCATTCTGATTCTAGAGACCTCAAAACGTGAAGATATGTCAAAATTTTCAATTCGACAAATTGCACCAATTACAATAACTTCCAATGGGAAGTTAAAAACCCTATATTGGATGGGCATGATCAGGTGACCTCGGTGGCGCAATGCGTAGTGCATAGGCCTCAGAGGTATCTGGTCTAGGTTCGATTCCATTTGACGGCATTAATTTATAAATTAAAATTGAACATAAAGACTAAGCACCACTAAAAGGAATCTGATGATTTGTGTGGCAGCCATGAAATTGCAATAACTCCAGCCAAATGCATTGGTGGTAGCCCACTTAAGTGGTTGTTGAACATTCAAACATTCATAAATAATATAAATGACGGAGCGAATGCTATGCAGCCTAACTGCGAGTGTGTTATCTTACGAAAAACCCAATTAAATAAAACAATTATTATTTGAATACAAATTATTTTTTAAAATAACAAATTTCTTAAAAGGATTGAAAAGTACCTATAAAATAATTATATCTCTTAGCTCCATACTTTCAAAATTAAAAAAAAAATCGGCGCATACATTTGTACCAAACAATAAACAGACAGACACAGAAGAAATCAAATTTAAAAATGAATCCCAAGAAAAATGTAAGTCCTCAAACCCAATGTTAATAGCAACAAACTTACATACTTACCGAATATGTAAGAAATGTTCTATTTATGCTCTTGCATAATTTTGTATACTTACTTAAGGTTTCAAAGCTAATTTTGTTTTAAACGATAAAATAATATTATTTAATAATTAAAAATATATACGAACTCGTAAGATCATACAATGTTTTCCAAGACTCATATTTCATACGTAGAAAGACTATTATGTTCAAGCTTTCAGATATATTTGTCTACCTCTCTATCAGTAAACTAGTACACAGGGCGCGCCCTAGCATCGAATTTTCAACAAAAAAAAGTTAAACACAAAAAAAACACATCTTCAAATCTTTAAAATGAAAATCTCCTCTCGAATTCTCCCTATCTAAACAAAGCTTTTCCTCTCAAACTCTTACTCTCCATTCAGCATCTTCAAAAACCTGCGTGCACGATAAAAAACAAACTAACTCCGAAAATTGAGTAAAAAGCTTTGAGATACTCAGCCTCAGTTAAATCAAAACAAAAAACCTCATATTGAAATCCTAGATAGCATCCACAGTGCGATAGGAGGGTTCTTCTCCTCTCCGTCTAACAAAACGAGAGAGAGAGAGTACTTTTGATTATTTTGGAAAATCATCACTGTGAGCAGAGTATCGCAGAAAATCATGGCCAGGAAATACCAAAGGAGCATCAACGAAATGAAAGTAAATTCAAGAACTCACTGAGCGATAATACATACGGTCCATGATGGTACTTCAGTCAGATTGTAAGGTTCAATGAGAATAGCTGATTGTGAAAGGATTTTACAGTTTGTTTCCGTTTCCTTTTTTCTCGTGTGTGAAATGATAGTTTGCTCGTAAAAAAAAAAAAAAAAAAAAAAAAAAAAAAAAAAAAAAAAAAAAAAATTATTCGGCCACACCACCCTCTATAATAACTAAGATACAAAGGAAGCCGGATAAAGTTTCGATTTATTAATTACCGACCGTGATATATGTATATATGTATATGACTTCGTATACGCATGGGTTGAACCCAATGAAGAGGAAAAAAAATATCATATATGAATGGTGAATTCATCGCCATCATGAATTCTTGAAAGGACCTTAAACCCTCTTAATAGATGCCTAATTGTCCCGCAAGGCAAATTGTCGTTACACACTCATGACAATACATCGGATTAATTTAACGCTATCCGATCCGATCCGTTTGCCTTATGGTTTTTTCGGTTCATGTTTCTGTTTGGAGGACTTAACTCGTCCTTGCGTGAGTGAGCTCTTTTGCTTCAGCTTCTATTCCATAAGGATAACAATATAAGCTTATGTGTCATTCAATTCCGTACAACAACAACAACAAAAAAGAACCATGCTTATCGGAATAAAATTAATATGACGTCAGAAAACAGTGCTGGCGAACATCCACATACAAACTCGCTCTTTCCGCGACAATAACGACAAGGATTTTTTTTTGAGTAAACGATTTCAATTACTTTTAATTTTTGAAACCTTGACAGTGATTTAGTTGGGAAGTCCTTTTTAATTCTCTTGAAAGGCTTAACCGAGACATACTAAATGTATGAGGGTTTTTTTTTGTCAACCTGCGAGTAATTAAAATCTAATTAAAGTTGAATAAATAAATCGGTCTTTGCACACGGGGGAAAATTTATGAGAAGAAAAAAAATAAAAAAAAAAGTAAAATCGGTGGCCGTGACAGCCGTAAGTGAATTAATTGCGAAATTATAATTTCCTGTGATTATGGTTTAATGTGCGTCGTCCCAATTAAAGTTTAATAACTTTCTTAAGTTCATTATTTTTTTGCTCCATCATAATTTTTTTTTTGTTGTGCATAATTTTCACCGAAGAGGAAAAAGTTTGGATTATCGGTTCTTTTGGCGCAAAATGTCGGTATTTTTGGTGCTGTTGCTGGCTTTTGTTCATGGTAAGAGAAACGAGATATAAAAAAAAAAAACAGATTTCTCCCAAGCTGATTTTTTTACTTTTGTACCTTCCTTGCGTTCCTAGTTGTCGTTATCGTCATCGTTTAACTTTATGACTTTGACATCTCAAAAAGCGGAATTAAAATTTCCTGAAACTATGCTTGGGTGTTGTTTGTTTTAGAGGGATGGATGTTTAGGGTAGGTATTATGGGTATATATGGTAAAGAAGTACTTTTTACCCAACTTGACAGGTTAATGTTATTTGTCGGGAAAAGTTTAGCATTTAGAATTTAAATAAAAGTTTTTTTTGAATTCCTCGTAGGTAAAGTATGAATTTGAAGATGGCTCGGGAAAACTTGACAATTTGATTTAATTAATTTGTGGGTTTTTTTTGTCACCGAAAATGTTTGTTGTTGTTTTTTTTTTTTGTTTTTGGGAAATTTCATGCTGGGTTGGGTATAAATGGAGCAAAGTCCTTGTTTATGTTAGCGTCATGACGCTAATAAAATAATGATGATGATATAATGATTTGTCTAATGCCAAATAATGTTGGAAACAATGTGTGATTGACATAAAAACAGAAATGGAAATATGAAAACTTTTTGTTTTTGATTTTTATAAGCAAGTTTTTTAACAATATACTAACCTAAAAGCAGCTACATAGGTGTATTTATTTTATTGTGTAGGTTCATCATATTCAATTTAATTAAGAAGTAGGTATAGTTTTAAAGTTTATTTTTAGTAGCTGAAAATTTAATTGATTAGGACTTGTTTTGATAATATGTTAGAAAACTGTGTAGTGTAGAGATGTACGCTGTGGGGGGCGTAGATTAGTATAACCCCCAATGACTCCCGTGTAAAGAATTGTTTGGGGGGGGGGGGCTGAAAAATATAAGTAGATGTATTTAAAAGTAAAAAAAGCTTTAAATAAAAGTACTAGTGCGGTCCAGGGGGGATCACAGGGGTCTGATCCCCCCCCCCGAAATGTTTCCTCTTGAAAAAGTAAAGACCCATAGTGATTGTCATCAAATTCGATGATAAATTGTTTTCCACAGCAAAATCTTTAAAAAGGTAGATAGTTCTTGGAAGCTCGAGAGCAACTAAGCTAAAACCAATTTATTGGTTGGCAATTTGCAAAAAATTTCTTTTACTTTTCAGTTTTAATGACCAAATTTTGACCCAAATGTTTTATACGGGGTGATTAGTAAGGTTCACCAAAAAGCTGTAATGAGTAGGTTGGGTTAAGATAAGAAAAAAATCGTATCGGAGGGGGCTCTATTTCCCTCCGTTTAAGCGGGAGGGGCAATTTTCTAAAAATTTGACCTGAAATAGAAAAAAAATATTACAAAACAACGGTAAAACTTGCAATGCCTTGCCATTAAATTAAGTTACGTTTGTGAATAGTTTCTAAAAAATTAATTTTCAAACTCGAAATTTTGAAAAAAAAAAAATTAAAAAAATTGCAAACTAATTTTTTTCAAAATTGTAAGTACCACTTAAAACCAGATAGATCAAGGACTTTTACTTTTCAAGATATTTAAAAACAAAGCAACCAACAACTTAGTCAAAACAAGAAATACCAGGTTGATGATAATCAAATGGTTGCTGAAATGATTATTTAGCCGGATTCTTCTTAGCTGTATGAGAAAATTAATCAATTGATTTTGTAATATCTATACATCTATCCGGTTTTTAGTGTCCGACTAAAAATTGATAAGAGCATTGAATTTTGACAACAAAAATAGTACTTTATTAAATAAAATTTTGAAAAAAAAATAGTTTGCAATTTTTAATTTTTTTTTGTCAAAATTTCGAGTTCGAAAATTAATTTTTTTTAAACTATTCACAAACGTAACTTAATTTAAAATGAAAATTAAAGAAGAGATTTCTGGCTTTCCAAAAAGGTATGACATTGCAAGTTTTCCTGTTGTTTTGAAATAATTTTTTTTCTGTTTAGAGTCAAATTTTTAGAAAATATCCCCTCCCCCCTAAACGGAGGGAAATAGACTCCCATCCCATACAATTTTTTTCTTGTCTTAACCCAACCTACTCGTTAACGCTTTTTGGTGCACCTTATACCAATCACCCTGTATAACCTTAGGTTTACAGTGATGTTATTGTTGGAAGTAATTAATATGTTTTCGAGTACGTTGTGTTCTTTGCCTGATTTTACGGTGTTAATTTCGTGGTTTTCGAGAGATCCAAACAAAATGGAAAAAACACTCTTTTGCTTATTTGAGGTAAAGTAAACTTGTTTTCCTCTACAAATTTCAATTAAATATTGCAAATACGATCTTTCCATTTCGTGAAAAAATTGTTTCTTAGTTAGTTTAGCTTGATAGCCCTTCTCAATTTCCTTTGTATTCATTATTCTGTTTTGTAACAGTCATAACACACCTAATCAAAAACAGTTTGGTTTTTCCCGGCATTAAGAAAGACCTGTGTTTGAATTAGTGCAGAATCTAGTATCGTTAGACGAAGAGTTTCTCATGCCATTACGAGTTTCTTGGTTAACTTCAAATATAATATAAAATGGCTATTTTCATGTTAAGACTAGAATATCTGAAGACAGTGCATCAAAAGCCTTCGGAAAAATAAACACTAGTAAAAAATTGATTTTGTAAGCATGTGTAATTAATGAGTCATTAATCTTGCCTAAAAATAATTTCACCAAATTTTAAACAACCTATTATTAAGGGCTTAGTATCATACTACTTAACATTTTTCTAATTTTTTAATAGTTTACTTAAATCATACTAAACCAATTTCTTCTTTCTAAACTTCAGCTGAAACGTTTAAAAAAGTGACAGCTCGTTCAAAAAAATCACAAACATCCCCGATTTTGACATTTTTTTTTTAATATTTGATAGATACCTATGTATAAATGTTTTTTTTTTTATTATTATTATTTGTTACTTTATTTAATCTTTTATAAAATTTACAATTGCAATTATTTAAATTATGGCTCTGCCGAGAATAAATGTATATCGCTCATTAAAAAGAAGAACGTCATAACTCAAAAAACGTCAGACTTCAGAAATCGCAATTTAAAGTTTGCATGGCAGTATTCCATAGTCATCTTCATTTTTATCTATTTTTTTTTTTTCTTGGTAGAGCTATTAATTCAAGTTTTATCGCAAAATATGACACGTTTAAAATATTAACTGTACTGTTTTCACTTCAAAGGTCCTTGCGTAAATGAAATATGAAAATAAGACAGTTTTTCCACAAACAAATATTTATAAGTGACAGTGTAACGACAAATAATGCTTTTTCAGTAATAGTTTTGCAAAAAAATAGTATATAGAAAATGAGTTTGAACTGCATCATTAGGTTAAAATCTATGTTTTTTGAGTTATGACGTTGTTCTTTTTAATGAGCGATATGTATGTATATTTATTGAAGAAAATAATATTTACAATTTGACTTATAACTATGTAGTTAGATACGATGATATTATACATTTATTGGCACATAGGGGCCTAACCTTATACTTTGTCTTAAATGTAAAGGATTATAAAATATAAAATAGATGTCAAAAAATTGAATCTAAAAGTCTGCTGACTTTATTGTCCTCGGGCTGTTCCGTCCCGGTTGTCAAGTTGTGGTTTACGTGCGGGGATTGGTTGGCATTAAGCCTCGGTGATATGCTGAACCTGTGTCAGCATAGAACAAAACTGTTTGCTCGTTGTCCGTGATGATGTTGTCGTCCAGCATGTCCATCGTACTGAGATATCTCGGCTCAGGGTGTAGTTGCTGAATGGCCATTCTTCTCATCAGTTGATTTGGGTGACTGTTGGTGCGGATGGTTCAGGAAGGCCTCACACATACCTAAGATTCCCTAATTTCTCTCCCAACCCCCCCTTATACCCTCTTGTCATTCTGACGGTGAGATGGTGTGGCTTGCCGCATCATCACCCCACCTAACCTAACCTAACCTGGTGCGTCCTACTAGCTTATTTGCTTGAAGCAGTAGGTATCTGTCCAGGGAATGATGTTCGGTGTTCGCCTCTGTGTAAAGACGCTCGTTGCTGTGATGTCTCATTCGATGCCGGTCGAAATGTAGTCCGGTACAAATCCTTAGTAGCTTTTTTTCCAACATTTGAAGTTCCTTCATGGCCGTCTTCGAGATGGAGAAGCAGACTGGGAAGGAATAGCTTATTACGGGCCGAAGGAGCTGCATGCACATAAGAAGCTTCGTCTTCTGGCTTAGTCTGATCCTGCGTCTTATCAATGGGTGGAGTCGGTGGAAGGCCCTGTTGGCTTTTTTGAGCACGTTTCGTGAGTGTAAGTTGAAACTTAACAACTCGTTGAAGTGGATTCCTAGGTACTTAACGTTCTTTTTGGCTGCTATTATAGATCCGTCCGGAAATTTTAGAACCAGACTTCTGCAGTTGGCTCCGATTAGTAGATGGTTATACGGATGCCCCATTTCCTGTAGAAGGCGTAGAGTCTGTTGACGTGGTGCTCAAATTTGCATAAAGCTACCAGAGGAGACATCGAGGTGGCATACGTAAAGGAGTCATCAGTATACAGGAGATTTGCGCATCCAGATGACACAGGCTGGTCATATGTCATCAGGCTGTACCGGAAGGGGCTTAGCTTCGAGCCTTGGACAACTCCTCCACTCTTTACTTGTGATTTGCAGTTGTCCATTTTACGTAGAATTTTCTGGAAGAAAGACAAGAAACAAAATGTTTCAATAGTGATGGGGGTAAATGTTATACGCGAAGCTTATGGATAAGGGCTTCAATCCATACGCTGTCGAATGCTTTCTCGACATCCACAAAGCATCCATGGGTGATACGATGGTTGTTGAGCATTATGGTGATGTCATGCTGGAACTTCAGGAGCTGATGCAAAGTGGAGTGCTTTTCCCTAAAGCCAAACTGCATGTCCGGGATGATGGCGTTTTCGCTGCAAAACCTCTTTAGTCTCCGAAGTAATATTCTTCCAGTATTTTACTTATGTTGTTCAGAAACGAAATTGGCCTGTAATTGGACACAAAGTTGTTAGTGACTTTCTTGGGGATGGCATGATCGTAGCTGTTTTCTTCCTTTGTGGGAAGTAGCAGTTATTTATGCAGTTGTTCATGATGTTCGCTAAGAGAATCATCGCTGCATGTGGTAGCCTTTTCAGGGTGTAGTTTGAGACTCCGTCTGTTCTGGCTCACTTTCTGGCTTTGAATTTCCAATGATATCTGCTAGCTACCCCCTCCAGATTGCAGAGATGTGTACTATCGGTTGCGTCACTTTCTGGGTTGGTGTCACTAAAAACGACTCTTTCAGAATTTGGCTGCAGAGTTTGCTGAATGGATGCCTCGACTTCTTTCAGAAACGCTGCGCTGGATCATCAGGTCCGTTTGGTGTGAAGTTTCGCCTCGAAGTATTTAGCGAATATTTCCACTCTATCCCGAGTTGATGATACTTCAATATTGTTGTGAATTAGGATTTCCGGAATCGTACTCAATCGACTAAAATTTTGGGCCAATGCTTTCAATGTATCCTAACTTGCTGATAGCTAGTTAAATTCAAGAATCAAGATTAAAAATTAAAAAAACTAATTTTTTTTTTTTTTTTGAAATTCAAAGTTGGTGGATGCAATCCCCAGTTTGGAAAATCTCATGATTTTTTCTTTATGCGCATTAAGGCTCTCTAGAACTCTAGCTAATTTCATAATTTTGCTCGATATAATTAATACCAATCCTTCGAAAATGGGTGGATGCTACGCTCCTTTTATGAAAAATCTCATTTGTTATGTTTCCATTTGCTTGAAGCCCAAGTTTTATCGCTCTACCAAATTTAAATATCCTGCGACAATTAGAAGTGCTCTGTATAATTGATATCCAGTTCTGAGAACATGAGGGAAGCCACGCCCCTGAATAAAAAATCAAAAATTAAAATGGTTTTCTTTTGTTTTTACTTTAAGCTCTGCTAATCCACCAAATTTCATTATTCTACGGCTATCAGAAGTGCACCATATAATTGATATCATTTCTAATTTATTGGGCGGATGTCACGCCCCCTAAATGAAAAACTTCAAATATCCTATGTTTTCCTTTGTATGCACCACAAGACATACAGTCGTCGTATGAAATTACAATGTCGGGAAGTTCTCAATAATTTTGATGATCTGTCAGTCAGCTACGAATTTTGCGATTTTTGCTAGACTACATCTCAGGACCCGCTTACATGCTAAGAAATTGAGACTTGGTGAGTTGCCTGAACCTACTGAGTTTAGCAAATGTTGGTAATTTTAAGTTTCTGACTTTATTGGTACTAAGGTTAGAGGCGGTCGAAAATCGACTAAGTTGATCCTGTAAAAAGGGTGTAGTGCCAGGACTTGGCTGGGCACTACCGTATACCGTGCCTTTTGAATGTTATGTTTGCAATTATGTTCGGTAACGCGAAAACAATCTAATGGATTTTTATGTTTTTACTTTCAACTTAAAGTTATAAGATCAAGCTTTTAAACGAGACCATCAACATTTAAGCATTAATCAGGATAGTTGTTTCTAGAAGGCAAAATGGAATGCTTCTATTTGTTTGCTGGTGAGTGAACGTAAAGCAGCGTCCAGATTATGTGGATTTGTGCTAATCAAGAGTGCTAATCAACAATGTTGAGTTAAGGCGGACGTGTAAGTGCTAATCAAGAATGTTGAGTTAATGCGGACGTGTAAGTCAACAGAGTCGATGAACTTTTCTTGACCCGAACGTAACCCGATTCAAATTTGTAGAAATGAACAATGTTGAGTCGACGAATAATTTTTAAATCTGGACGTGTTTTGATCAACACAGATGTCATTTTCATTGCGGTTGTGATGTCTGTGTGCACATATTTTCAGATACTGTTTTGTTTTCGTTTGTAGTCTTATTTGTATTGTTATTTGAAATGAATTGGTCAGACCAAACAACGCAGTTTTTTTTTTTGTAAATGGACGTCCAAAATTGAGTAGGTAAAAAATTTATTTCCATGGACGTATGTTCCTATACCTACTGGGCTTGGAGATGCCCATCATCAAGGCCACAAAACAATCAACAAACTGATTTGTATAGACACCGCATGAGATTTTGTGCCTCTTTTGGTAGGCACAAGACAAATATGTCACACGTCACGACAATGCAAATAAACAATGTTAATTGGCGTAATGTGGACGCTGCTTAATATATACATTTATGTAATACGGAGTTGATCATTATTCGAATCGTCTTCAATCAGTGAGGTTTTTCGAAGGCCAAAAGCCATTCTGTCTTCTCCAATATATCATATCCTCTTAAGTGATTTAAAAAGTAGTTTTCAAGTTGAACTTTAAACAGATGGGCTCACTTTTAAAGCACCAAAATATTTCTTACCCAAATCCTTTTTAAATCTGTTCTCTGTTGAAGGGTTTGCATTTCATATTAATTTTTGTTTTGCTGAAAAAAAAAAAAATAAACAAAGTTTGTTTCGGTTAAGTAAAACCATCATAGGTCAAAATAAAACCTTATTTCAGGTCACATCGTAAACGAATTCCATTTATTTCACTCTTGGAAATAGTTTTTTGAATAAAAATGGGCACATTTTTGGTCCCGCATAATCTCCCAATATACAAGGATATTTTCCTCAAAATATTCTACGACGATACGGCTCACTTACTCTTTACTCACCCATCTACTCGTAACATTCTATAATCCTACACAAATATATCTAGCTACCTATACTCATTCGAAGGCAACAATCCTTTTTCCTTTCGAATTGCCTTCAGGCATAAAAATGAATAAATTGCCTTGGTGTCCATAAAACATTTTGCCAAAGTACGTCATCCAGAGAAAGACGTCTGTATAAACTATACGACCCGAAATAAAATATATGCATACCTCTACGTCTGTACATATATGTGAATGTGTGTATGTGGGAATTTTATGTGATGAAATGATAGTTGTTGTAGAAGTATCCCCCTCACTCATCTCAGATCCAACCCCTCGACGACCTTTAGAAAAACAAGAAGAATGACGTAAGGTTTTGAGCTAAAAGCACCAACCTTCGGCCAACCAGCTCTTATCCATCAAAACACAAAGCACTTATATAAATGACACTTTGATGCCGAAGAAAGTATAATGGAGGAATTCAGCTCCAAATTTCACACCATTTCCGGCCACATCACACAGCCCAAAGCGAAGTGAAGCCAAGCGGAGGGACGATGTTTATGTTATGATGGTAAACGCGAACATGAATAAAACTGACAACGAACGACAACAGAGTTTGTGAGGAAATCAAAAAAGGCTCGTTTTTGCAGGAAGTATGAATCTTTAACTCTGTCGATAGAGCATTCAAGTGCAGTTGTACGGAGAAAGTAAAGTAAAGGATGAACTCCATAGCCTAGAGACCCAGCTTGTTTTTTCACTTTAACATCAACACCATGCAGGGGAAGGAAGCTGTGTGAATAACAAATCTCGAAAAGGAATAACAAGTTTATGTGACATGATACTAATGCCTTACCATCCATCCCACCCCCCAGTGGCATTTTTATTCAAATCACCAACCCCCCTTCTCCACCCAACTTTTGTCACTGATTTTTCGTACCGGAAACGGGACAGTTGTGTCGATTTGAATGGTTTGTCCTCCCATTTAGTCCGGGTCTGTTTGTCATCAACCATCTCATCGTGTCCTTGAAGCTGCTTCAAGTTATTTTTATTTATTTCGTTAAGGGTTTGTTCTTTTTTTTTTTTTTTTGAGTTTTATAACACCATTCCTAATGGCAGTTAGGGCTGTAGGGCTGAGTTGATGTTCGAAAAATCCATTTTAGAGAACAACAAAGCTACAAAGTCGTTTGGTGGTGCTCTCATGTGCTTGTTTAAATTAAATGTAAAATAACACAAACAAAGTTGATAAATGACCCAAGTCAAAATTCAAAAAAGGGTAGGTTGCTTTCAATTTTCATGCAAGGAGCAAGCTTTGACACTCAAAACGTAAAGAACTCAATCCGACAACACTCTAGACTTGATCCTTACCTCTGACCCTGATAAATACACTATAAGTGTATTAGCGCCTCTAGGCACACCACACTTTTGTATCATATCTGCTAATTTCTCGTACCAAAAAAACCCAAGTTAAGCAAAAAGCTGCTAATATAACCGTTTGGCAGGACGACAAAGCCAACTAAAGTTCTTTTCAGGAACTTTAACTGGTCACTATGCTTCCTAGATAGTGATGTAGACTCTAGGGCAGATATGATAACAAACTTAATTCTTTGTGGAATGAGAATAGGGTAAAATCTATCAAACGCAAGGAAAACTCTTGGTTTGATTCGAGCTGTTAAGAGGTTAATAGGGTAAAAGATGTAAGCTTTCGTTCTTATAGGACCAACCCTACTGAGGGAAACCGGAATAAGTTCAAACAAGCTAGAAAGATCTGTAACGTTCATATTCGCCGAACCAAATATTTGCATGATCAAACTTGCATGAACGTAGCTTAAAATAGACATTGTACATATTTATTGGTTCCATAACAATATCATTAAAAAAATATTTTACAAACAATTTAAACTATAAATGATTAGATAATAAATCATTATAAATTAGTTATTTTAATATCTAAAACAGATAGAGCTCAAAAAAAGTATGCCATCTGATTTGTTTAATAAATATGACTTTATGAAAAAAAAAACAAAAATCGTTAAAGCGGTTTTTTTTTAAATATATATAAAAAATCTTGAACATTTTCTAAAATAAAATTTGGTATGCCAACTTTTAGTATTTAATAAGATACAATTTTTCACAAAAAGTTTTCAAGATATTGAATTTTCAAAAAAAATTTCAATATTATTTTAAAAATCGAAAAATTATTTATATGCAAAATTGTTAAAATTGTAAGTGATCTTTTGTATTAAAAATTTGATTGAAATCGGTGTAGTAGTTAACGAGATATTTAAAAACCAAAAAATCGGTTGTATGACAGGTACCGTTAATAACCGTTATAAATTTTGTTTGAATGATCAACACCCAGCTTGTAAAAATGCTAGTTGTCTCCATGAAATTGCAATAATTCCAACCAAATACAATGGTGGTAGCCCACACAAGTGGTTGTTGAAAATTCAAACACTCAATAATATAAATTACGGAGCGAAAGCTATGCAGCCTAACTGCGAGTGTGTTATCACACTAAAACCCAATTTAATAAAAATGTTTTGTTTCCACTTTTTTTTTTGGAAAATCGTTAGAGCCGTTTTTGAAATAAATCAATTTTTGTATATTGGTTTGTATGATAGGTACCGTTATTTTGGAGCTAAAGAGAAAAAAAATCAATTTCCCTTCTAGAGAATCCCATGAGAACCTTAAGTCCAAAGTTTGAAGAAAATCGCTTAAGCCATTTAGGCTGCAGGTCGAGGTACAGACAGACAGATAGACAGAATTGCGAGACCCACTTTTTTCGCGTTCTCTTTCATCGTAATTTAGAGAAAATTATTATCTCGGATTTTTTTTTTCACGAATAATAAACTTGCCCACTGCGTATATAGCAAGTAAAAATATACGAAATACCACCTCGTCATCGGTTCTTACGCTCGTCTTTAACGACACATCATTTGTTAGCTTCGCTAGATAGAACCAATTTGCTTGCAGCACACTTTCCTGTTAATTCGACGCTGCCAGAAGGAGATAGGGCTCCTCCTGTACTTGAGAGCATAAACGATTTTATGGGACAAATCTTCTTTCGCACTCGTGCAGTTGCCAGGGTTCTAAAAGATCTTGACGTAAACAAATCCGCTGGCCCGGATAGTATCCCCCACATTGTTCTGAAGAGGTGTTCTTCAACGCTAGCAAAACCACTGCGTAAGCTTTTCCATCTGCCCTACTCTACTGGTCCACCGAGTGGATGAAAAACAGCATTTATCCAGCATGTCACGGGCACGGAAGGCACTACCACGATCTGGCACTACACCCTTTTTACAGGATCAGAAACTTCAAACTCACAATATTTGCTAAGTTTACTGCAAAAATCGCAAAAACCATAACTTACTGACTCACTGACAGACCATCAAAAGTATGGAGCACTTCCCGACATCGTAGAGTCCTGCAATTTCGGACAACGGTAGGCCTTGTGTAACATACAAAGGAAAAAACGAAATATTAAGATTTTCCATTCAGGGGGCGTTGTAGCCCATTTGCAAGAAATTGATAAAAATTATTTGGAGCACTTCTGATTTTCGTATATTGATGAAATTTAATACAGCGTAGGGCTGACAGTGTAATCAAAGGCAAAATTTTAAAATTTGAGATTTTTGGCGTGGTATCCAGAGATGCTTAAACTTTTTCATTTTCGTTTCAATTTTTTGAAATTAAAAATTAAATTTAATATTTTTTTTAATAAAAAAAGGTCAAATTGAAATTTTCTTGCTGCAAGAGAATATCGATGGAATTCATCTTAAAATACACTGAACGAAGAAATGTACATATTTTGAGTACCCCTTGAGATAGCCCCTTTTTATTTCCAGTTTCAGAGCAGCCATAAAGTGGGGTATACAACTTTTCAGGGTTATCCAATGTTTACCGGACACCCTGAATATCGCAAGCAAACAAATAAAATCTGTTAGTGTTCATTCAATACTGATAAAGTCGAAAATATGAAAAATGGTTACTGGGAATCACTTTCATCACAAAGTAATTTTTGTTCATTAAAAGGAGATTGCCTTTATTAAACAAAACACACTTTTTATTATAATCTTTCGAACCGTTTTCAAGAAAAATTATATTTTTCTTAAGGATTTTTCAATAATCCCGAACTGTTAGTTTCAAGTGTTAAAAAATCACTACCAAGATTCAAAAAAATTTGAATTCGTTATTGGAATTTAGATTTTTCGAAAAAGGAACATTTTAGCAAAAATGTTGGCATACAATACTTTTTATAAAATTGAAAAAAAAACACCGTTTTCAAAAAATCACATGCAAAAGATAGTGTTTCGAAAAAGAAGTAGGGTAACATCGGGCATTATGGACCACTTAATTTTGAAATATCAATCAACAATAATAAAGTTAAAGAAAAACGGAACATAAAAAATATAAAAAAAAAGATAACTGTTCATGTTTTTTTAAGAAAAAATAAATTAATTAAAAAACAGTTCAAAAAAAAAACAATAGTACACTACCTGTGGGCAATATGGCGGGTAGCTTTTTTGTTTCTGATTCGAACGTCCACATCCACGTCCATTACAAAGTGTTTTTAAATGCAGTACATGAATCGTAGGACCACTGACAAAAAGACACACTGCATCCATTCGTTTTTTGTTGTTGCACCGTCTTCACCGCAACAGGCCGAGATATTAAAGCTGGCCACGAGACGAGAAAAGTCTCGCTCTCGGTTTATTTTCTTCAGCATTTATTCAAATTATAATTGAAAATTTTTCGTTCCAATAATCAACAGGTAGTCCAGAAATCGTTTTTTTTTTCGGAGACGAGACCGGCACGAGACTTAATTATACGAGACCGAGACGAGACTGAAAATATTCGATTTTATCAAGACCGAGACGAGACTTACAAAAATCTCGCCGAGTCTCGTCTCGTGGCCAGCCCTAGGAGATATTTTCGCCAAAATCTTCGGGCCCATCAGAGTCGTCTGTTAGCTGGATATTAAGGTGTTCTTTCTCGGATGACGTCGATTAGCTTAAGCGCCGCGCTTTATATTATTTTTCTTTTGTTTAGCGTTCTTAGCCTTTTGGTATTTAGTGTTCAATTTTTCAGCCACTGAAGTAAGGAATAAACTTATCTAACTTGTTAGCTTCATTACACAGCATGTGCGCTAGGGCTACAAGAAGTTTTTGATTTTGGTAGGACAGTCGCGATATTCGAACCCTGTCCCGACATCTGTTCCAATTAACAAAATGTCCCGATTTTGTCCCAAATTTCCATTTTTACTTGCTATTAGGACAATAATTATTGGTTTTGTGTCAAAAACAAAATTCGAGGTTTTAATCAAAACTAACATTACGATAATGTAGAAGCCGAAAAACTGATTTTCGACAAAAGACGTCCATCGTGTCTGTATACCCCGATTTATACCGAGTTAGAATCAGTGGATTTGCTTCAAATTTGGTGTGAAACATTCTATGTTATTCCCTAGGAGTGAGATTCAAATCTTTGATTAATTGTATCTGGGGTAGAACGCAAAGGTCATACAAACATTTCGGTTTTATCAAGTTTTCTAAAAAAAAACGGCTGTAATGGTTTTTATAAAACTTCGTACATGTAATCCCTAGAACAGTTTTTTTTAACACTGCAAAATTTTTAGCCAAACAAATAGAAGAACTGAAATAAATGTTTGAGATTTTTGTGCAAGCTACCGGTTTCTTACTTGTTTTGAAATATTCCCGAACATCTCGTTATTGGCTTTTTTTATTTTGTCAAAATTTTGAAACTTGAAAAACACGTCCCAAAAAGTGCCACTTGCCCAAAAAATATACATACAATCATAAACAAAGAAAAAGAACCGGTTTTTTTTTTTTTTTTTTTAACTTTTTTTGTTGTACTAAACTAGTCCTATCAACTTACGATCTTAACCCGGCACGTGTTCGGTGAAGACGGCAGTTTTTGCATCGATGTGCCATAATGCCCACTGCACGTTACTGCCCGGACTTACCCTACCAGAAAGAAGCCTTTTTATTTTTAAAGCCACCAGCAGATTTTTTTTCTATCAAAAACGTTGAAGTCATTTTTGAATACATATAGACCAGACTGAACTTCGAAAACTACTTTTATCGTTTTCATCATCGTACCTAATCGCAAGTAAATACTTCTCTTAGAACCATACAATACAATAAAAATAAAAACCGCTTACTTTTCTAGAAGTATTTTCCAAGAAAATTTTTGCTTGTAGTCGAATATTAAGACAATGTAGTAGAATAGAATTTTACAAAAGCTTTGCCGTTTTTATTTTCTTACAATCTACGTAACCGATTTAAATTGTTTTTATTTTATATTGAACCTTCTAAAAAATTAAATACTGCACATCAAAATTTTCAAAAAATGTTGTTTTCAATTAAAAAAAAAAACATCTTTTCTTGGGCTTATGTGTTTCCTTATTTAATCTAATTTTTGAAGTATACCTTCAATAATAAATTCCAAAAACAATTTTTTTTAATTGTTTTAAAATTTGTACATGTTATTATTAGATTTTTCTTAGGTTCGGTTTTGTTTTTGAAAAGCCAGATTTTAGATTTTCTATCAATTTTTATCAATTTTTTAAGGAAAATACACAACTGCTCACGTCCTATATTAACTTTTAAGAAGTGTTGCCACGGTGACAACACTGGCAGACCGAAGATATAAGGGTTGCCTCCTTACCGGGTTATACCAACGAAATTCCACCTTAATGGCCTATAAATCGAGAACCAGATATCGGAAGATGACGTGGAATGTCTCATTGGCTTCAGAATACTTAAAGCCACGCCATCGTCCGATATCTGGTTCTCGATTTATAGGCCATTTATGTGGAATTTCGTTGTTATAACCTGGTAAGGAGGCAACCCTTATATCTCCGGTCTGCCAGTCTTGCTACCACGGTACCACTTCTTAAAATATACTCAATAGAGTTATTCTTAAACACTTGGTGGAAATTAACTGTTCTGAACATTTTAAGAGAATAAAATAAAAACACTTGTTAATTCCATAAATATGTATATAAATAATTTATTTAATTACAGTAAAGGCCGACGCGTTTCGTCTTCTTAGGACAACTTAAGGGCACTCTGAAGATGCCCTGAATATGTCCTAAGAAGACGTAATAGGGCTGGCTACGAGAAGAGAAAAGTCTCTGTCTCGATCTCGGTCTCGCATGACGAGACCGAGACGAGCCTGTATATTTTAACCGAAATTTGCAGACATTCTAATAAATTAAAAAATACAATTTCAGTTAAAGATTTATTTTCTTCTGCACATATTCAAACTATAATCGAAAATATTTCGTTCTAATAATCAACAGGTTGTCCGGAAATCTTATTTTTCGGAGACGAGCCCGAGACGAGACTTAATTATACGAGACCAACACGAGACCGAGACGAGACTGAAAATTTTCGATTTTAACAAGACCGAGACGAGACTTACAAAAGTCTCGCAGAGTTTTGTCTCGTGGCCAGCCCTAAGACGAAACGCGTCGGCCTTTATTGTAATTAAATAAAGTTTTTATATACATATTTGTGGAATTAACAATTCTCTTAAAATGTTCAGAACACTTCTTAAAAGTAAATTTAGGATGCGGACTATTATTGTACCAAAGCTCATCCCGTCAGGATGAAGTGCAAGGTTGATGCCCGACCCAACTATCTGTGGCACGTTAACAGTTAATCAATTTAAATGATCTTTTTTTATTATTATCATCATATTATTTCATATATTTAACATTTAAGAATTATTAAAAAACCAGCAACCATTAACAACTGGTGCATTAAATTTCAATGTAGGTAATGTTAGATTAAATTAAACGATGGCAGTTATTTTAACTGGAAATCGATATTTGTACAACGAGCTTAAGGCAGAAGTGGGAGGATAAAATGTTCCTCAACAAATAATCCAATCTCTTGATTTTCGAGTTAAATTTAATGCGTGAGTTTGGCAGGAGCTGTCAAAAATTTAAACTAACCAATCACTCCTACGCACCCATAAAATTTTCAGCAAACAGTCGGATTTTTTTTAAATGTAGGTGCCATACTTATAAATTCACGTTCCGATTCTGTCTATTCCACAAACGTTTTACTTCTTTCATCTCCTTTGTTATCAGTTATCAGTTATCACTGTTATTTTGTTGTAGGTATGTTAAAAAGCTGATGGTATTAATCTCGACATAGACATCAATTCATCAATTCCATATAGTGTTCTTTCTTATCTGTCACAAAAGTCAAAGACTGAAAACACTTTTTCGAAAATGGGTCCTCATCGATTGGCATGCATAACACATACATACCATACATACAACATATAAGTGTTAAAACGCATTTTGTCATAAAAGCCTAAACACCTCTCATCATCACAGCTTACATGAGAAGATTCCTCTTGCTGATGGCAAATAATAACATAAATGTGCCTCCAAGGCGCTCCTTTGTATACAATATTTCTACACCTCTTTTCTCTGTTCTAGAGCTTCACGCTCGATTACGCTTACGCACTGCGCCTTTGCATTCTTTATCCACTCAAGTGACGAAAAGAATAAGCAGTGCTCTTAAAGCCTCTTAAAGAAGCCTCACCTCGCACCCTTCCAAAAAAATGTGAATTGGTGAAGTCGGGATCTGATACGGCATTCCGCTTTTAGAAGAATCTTTAGGGAATGAAAATGAGAGAATGAGAAAATAAATGAAGTGACGGGATATGGTATTCCCCTAAGATGTGACAAAACGCTGTCAGTGTTACATGTCAGTTAGATTTATGCAAATAACGTTACCGAATCCCTTGCTGCTTCATATTCATGATATGCACAACATTCTTATCGTTTCTCCTTTTCACTCCTAGAAGGTACATATTTGTGTATATAAGCGATATATAGTATCATTTTTGTTTTTTCAGATTTCCAAAGAGGAGGAAGTAGCCGGGGCGCTGGTGGCGTGTACGGCCTTTTTGTGACTGACATCAATGTTCCAGAAATTGTTGACTTTCGGGATAATGTGACTTTGTCGTGCAGCTATGATATGAGTGGGCACACATTAAACTCCGTGAAATGGTACAAAGATAAAAATGAGTTTTTCAGGTGAGTTACAAAATGCGATGATAAGGAATTTGACAAATTATACAAGATGAAAGCAAAATGATGAGTTAGTGTTACCTTTGTAGAAGTTTCCATTAGGTGAAGAAGTTTTTTCTTCATTTTGTACTTTAGTTTAGTATCTAAGCAAAGGCAAGACATTTTATAAATTTAAGAGAAGGAAGCAAGTTCTTCAGTTTTTTTTTTTAATTTTTCCGCGATTTAAAACGTTTTGTATTTATATAAATCCTAAGTTTAAGGTCTATGTTGAATTTTTGTTTAAATAAGACGACGCGTCGTAACCACGTTTTAAACGTCGCGACGCTTCTGAATCCATAAACCTGCATTAAAAATATTGAAAACTAGGCATGCAGTTCTTATATTAAAAGAACAAGATTTTGAAACTTGTAGCATAATTCAGAAAATATAAAAAAACGCAATCTTTTTTAAATATTTTTTGCATTATGCTCCAATTTTTAAAATCTCAAAACTTATAACTGATTTAAACCTAGGTGTGCAGTTCTTAGTTTTTGAGAATAAAAATACTATTCAAAAGTCATAGGAAAAGAATCGTGTTAAGTGTATTTCTCACACTAAGTGGGCAGATACTCCACCTTTCAAAGTAAAATTCATTCTCAGTAAAAAGTGTAATAAATTCTCTCCCTCAGTAGAAATCAACTCCACTTTGAAAAGTGGAGCAGATTCCCACGTAAATTGAAATAAATGCTCATGTGGAGCAGATTCCCGGGTAATTATTTCCCTGCACCCTTTATGATAGCTAAGGTTTCCAAGTATGTGTACAAAAATTAGCGCTAAATTAAATGTCAAATTTTTACCACAGCGTTAACGCAAACAATTATACGTGATGCACTTAATTAAAATTATCTGTCATAGCGAACCTATGAGACTGATTTGAATTGGATTTCGATATTTCATTTTGTAATTCTCTAGAGTACTTCAGTTCACATTTATAGTAGAATTGGACCATTTATTAGTTGTCAGTTTAGCGCTTCAAAACTACTCTATTTATTACATTTATATATGTTTAGCAACAACAATTTAACATCAGAAGGTTTTATATAAATGTCATCTTGTGGAGAATTTCCTAAAATGCATATTTTTAAAGTTATATAGAAAACTAGTGGAAACACCCGGCGTTGCCCGGGTCCCTTTTGTTAAAGTATTGTTTGTTAACAAATGTTGAAAAAATATTTCCCGTAGAAAATAGTTTTCCTTGAAAATATGTCTGCTATCGTGAATACCTCTACAATAAATTCGATAAAATGACCGCCCAACTCCCCAGGAAAACTTATTCCCGATATCAATAAATTTCCAACATCATTCACGTTCTCAATTTTCGAAGGATAGAAATATTGTGCAAGTGTTAATTATTATTAATATAAAACTCACTGTCAACTTTCAAGTGCGATTTTTCTTGGTTTCCACTGGACATAGAGTGCTGGCTGTGACAAAAGGTAAAACCCACCTCCTAAACCGATTGGCTCTCTCAGATCTTGACTTTTCGACACCTGTCAAATTGAAAAGTGAAATTTCTTAGTTTCTGTTGGTGCTAAAGTGCTGGCTGAGACAGTAGGTAATAACACTCTCCTTAATCGTTTGGTGCCCTTAGATTTTGACATTTCGACACACGACCTGCAACGCACAGAAGAGAGTAGCTGTAATACGGCAGCTTTTGCTGTTATTTAGCATTGCTGTTACTATTTTTGTTATTATTGTGAATGATTCACTCTACGAATCGAATGTTTCTCACTGATTTGGGAAATTGTAAAAGTATTCGCCGTGTTGATTTCAACATAACTAAATTTCCACCTACCATGTTAATCAAACATGATTGGTCATTGGTTAAGGTTTTACCTTCCACCATAATCCAATCAACAACCAGCGCATTTTTACTTACTTAAAAATTATATCATGTCATTCATTAGCCTTTCACCACTACTTATTATATTTTCCAACATTCACTCACGCTTTCAACAAAAACCAGGCAAAAACTCCTACGCACTTGAAACGTCAAATCTCATAGCTAAGCTTTGTACACCGCTCATGTCTTGTTCAAAAAGTCATATTTTTCGCCATGTCGCTGCATGGATATAGATTTTTTGGACTCCATTGGATTTTTTCTGGATATGTTCATAATCCTGCCATCAGTTTAAGCGTATTATGGCCAATTTCATAAACATTTAACTGGCTTTTAAGTTTTTAAATGACGTATTTTGTATGGAGTAAACGTCATTTTAAGACTTAAAAGCCTGTTAAATTTTTAAAAGGGCTTTATGAAATCGAGGATTGGTCTTTTAAATTATATGGTTGTCTATTAATATTTTGTATGTATTTAAATAGTGAATGGCCTTTCCAAAGACATCTAAATTTCGGATAAGTACTTTCCGATTTATAGCCAATTTTATGCAGATAAATTGACAATTTTAATATTTTTTCCTGGATTTTATCTGTAAACAATATTTCATGTAAAATTTTAATATTTGAAATTATTTTGTGAATATTTATACAAATTTTCATCTATGTACCATTCTTTTCAAGGTATTTTTTAATAGTTTACCAGTTTTACTGAAAAACAGTCATCTCTATCTCTATATAAAATGGACCATAACTTTTTTTAGGATTATAGTATCGCCTTTATTTTGATGCCATTAGATTCAGAATTGAAAAATACCCTAAAATCATGTATCATATGTCCAAATTGTATCAACATAATTTTTTAATTTCCATAATTCATACCTCCCCCTCCAAAAAGACCCCGCGAGATACAGATATTCTCACCAAGTTTCAAAAATTTGTCCGCATGTTTGTCCTATTTTAACTGTTTGCTGAAATAATAATTTAGCCGGATTTGTCTTACTTTTATGAAAAAGCTTTTAATATCTTAAAAAGTAAAAGTCCTAGAACCATCCGGTTTTCAGTTTTTGACTACAAATTTTGGAAACAAAAATAGTACTAAACTACGTGAAATTTTGCGAACAAAATATTTTTTATCATTTTTTAAATTTTTTTTTTTTTCAAAACTTTGAGTTTAAACATTAATATTTCAAAAACTATTCATTGAAAGAACTTTGTTTAAAAAGGAAATGAAAGAAGGGACTTCTGGCCTTTCATTTAAATATAACAGGGCATTGTACATGTTACTGTTTTAAGTCAATTTTTTAGAAAATTGCTCCTTCCACCTTACAGCCGCCACCAGGGACTGCCAGACTTGCATTTCTTTTATCAGTCTTAATACACCTTTCGACTCTTATAATTTTTGTTTGGTTCATTTTCGTACGCCAAATCTGCTGTGGGGTCTTGATCTATATGGTTTGAGGTTGTAAACTTGAAAATAAAATAATAATGGTGAAAATTTAAAGTAAAAAAGGTGAAAATTTAAAAGATATAAATCAGTTTATTTGAGTAGGTTTTCCGACTATTTCCAAAAATTCCTACACTCAAAATCTCCGCAAAATCAAAAATTTGTATATGACAACTTAAATATGGTTTTATTTATTGTGCAACCATATATAATTCAAATTTTTAGCGGACTCTCCTAATTTAATTCAATTTTTTGAAATTAGCCTATTTTGAGATAAAATATTTAAAATAATTTATATCTCCCTACCAGTAGGAGATAGATAAAAATCTTGGACTAGTAAGATTCTTAGAATTTCATTATCTATCCAAAGATTTAGCATTCTAATAAACGAAATTAGAAAAAAGACATAAAAGGACATTTTCCCTTTTATCTGCTACAATAATATAGATTATCAAAAAATCCAAACTTATTGCACTATAAAATATATTAGCCTATCAATAAAAATTTTTACTTTTACTCTACCTCCCACCACTTAGCTAATCAATGATCTCAGCGTTGCACATGTGGCGTTACATTTTTTCGTTTCACAAAAATTATACCTTGAAATTTTACTCTCAACGCGCCCAAAGAAGTTTCACTTCAAAAAAAAATTGCTGGCAGCCAGCGATTGATGTGCTTACATGGTGTGACGGTCCAAAATGTGCGTGCAGTAGGTTTGTGTGTTAGCAGAAAAAGTTGCAAGCCGCTTTCCTTGTATGGTGTGACGATTTCTTTTGCACTCACGTTGTCCCTGTCAGGTGCAACCTGTATTATGGCTTTATATAGGGGTTAGGGTCGTAATACTGTATGTGGCAAAATAGTGTAATCAAAATACTGTATGCCAAAGTACTGTACGTCAAAATTCTGTATGTGCAAAATGCTGTATTAGCAAAATACTGTATGTCAAAATTCTGTACAACAAAATTCTGGTTGGTCAAAATACTGTATTTAAAAATTCTGTAAAAATGCTGTAAAAGAAATATCGTTTTGATAATGTAAAAAAGTGCGCGCGCGTTTTTTTAACTGTAGCATTTTTCCTGCAGCGAGCACAGATTTTTCGAAGTTACAAACTTAGCTACAGACTACTCTAACATGCCCCAACAACATATCAACATATCAAAAATGGACTTTGCGAATTTATTGTCGAATTTGACTGGGCTATATGTGTTTTTTTTTTTTAAGGAAATATCATAAATAGAAACAGTATTGAAAATACAGTATTTTGACGTACAGAATTTTACAAAACAGAATTTTGCAAATCAGTATTTTGTTCATACAGTATTTTGACGTACAGAATTTTGTATTTACAGTATAATGACATACGGAATTATGATCTTACAGTGTTTTGACCACACAGAATTTTGTCATATAGAATTTTAAAAAGACAGTATTATGACCCGCTCCCTATGCTCAGTCGCCAGGCAGGCGCCTATGTTGTCAGTTGGTGTGCTTTAGTGTTGAAAGTTGAAAGATTCCTACTTAAAGTGAAATAAATTCCCACGTGGAGCGGATTCCCGTGGAATTATTTCCCTGAACCATCATAAAGTATGGTTATAATATTAATTCTATTTTTGTAGTAACTTTTGTAGCGATTTTAAACGAACAAAAATCATATTAAGAATGCCTTTTTTTAATAAAATAATTATTTTAATTTATTAAAAAAAGCATTATCCATACGAATTTGTATCTTTTAAAATCGCTACAGAAGTTATTAAAAAAATAAAATTAATATTATAACGATACTCTGCGATAGCTTAAGGTTCCACGTATGTGTACGAAAATTAGCGCCAGCCGAAATGTCTAACTTTGACCACTGCATTGACGCAAAAATTTTGCGGTGCACTTAATTAACATTATTTCTCATGTCGAACCTATCGGACTGATTTGAATCGGGTTTAAATATTTAATTTTGTAATTCCACATTTATAGTAGAATTGGACCATTTTCCATTTGTCAGCTTAACGCTTCAAAACTACTCCGTTTTTTACAGATTTCTGACTTCAACGCTGTATGTTTAGCAACAAAAATATGACACCAGAAAGTTTTATATAAATTTTATCTTGTGGAGGATTTTATAACAAAAAAAATGTCGCCTTGATGTTTTTTTTTCTTCTAAGATGCATATTTCCAAAGTTATATAGGAAAATAACAAAAAACAGGGAGTGAAAAATGCACTTTCTTGACCATTTTGATTTTTTTTTGCAAATAACACTCCTTTTTGAGCGGCAGTAACCACACATTCTCTTTATTTATAATCTAAGATACTATATGTTACATCCATGCCAAAATCTAATTGCTTAATATGAAAAAGTTTATTTTTAAAAAATTTTGCTTGAACAATTGTGTACATTTTAAAAAGTACATTTTTGCAAGGCTTAAATAAAAGTGGTCATGGCATTTTTGCGTTTTATATCCGAATAACAAAAAGTAAGATAAGTTCCTCAAAAATCATCAAGAACTTACATAATATGTAGTTCCTTTTATAAGCTTTTATTTCGCTAAACCTTGAAATGTATAGTTATTTCATATTCACCTGTCAAACTACAATCAGGAAGTTTAATCAAAATCGTAAGGAAATTTTAATTTCTAAATCGTATGACAGCTTCCTAAGACTCAAAACCTTAAGGAAGCCAGAGTTGTCCAATTACATATATACCATAAAGCGGATTAACCGGTTTATGTGAGTGGTATACAGAAAGATCACCTCAAACAAAAACCACAACCCAAAATGAGCACCCCAAAGGTACTGCTGTACAACAAACTACACACCGTTAAATCCCAATTAAAGTTCAACTGAAGTGAGTACTTTTTGATTTCTATAGACACTACTTTTTGTGTCAACAATACTCGCCTTATGGTTTTTCAATTTAGCAGTTTTAGTTTTTGTGTTTCAATGTTGATCTTCGTATATCAAGACATTTCTCATGGAGAAATAGATGTATTTTAATTTTCAAAATTCGAAAAAATAATGTAAATAGTAACGGTCCAGTCTAATTGATGTTGATCGTGGTGATAATAATAGATAATGTACACATTTTGGTCGACTCTTTTTAATGGGCTTTAAATATTGTTCCTTGAAATTTCGATAGTTTTGAGTGAGTCAATGAATTTGATTTTTCGTTTTTGTCAGGCTATACATTTAAGTTCAGAAGTTACTCAAAACGAGATAAAACTTCTCTTAAATCCTGTTTTCATAAACGTAAACTTTCGGTCCTTCTATTAACTAATAACCCTTTTATTCGATAAATTAACACGATTAAGGTTTAAGTTCGAATGGCTCTCTTGAGCAAAGTGATCGAAGATTTGTTTGGTGAATATTCAATCTTATATTTCTGCTTTTGATAGGGTTAGTTGTAAAACGCAAATCCATAAAAATTGTAGGCCTTCATGCAGCAGTGTACAATCAAAAAGGTTCAGTTTTTATAAAGTTCATTGTGACATTTATACTTATAAAAATAAATACAATAAATTTTGGGTTGGTATTGTATTTTGGCTTGGTATTCTGAAATTGTTATTTTGTAATTTTTATTTTGTGATGTGCTTTTTGATTTTGAAGAAAAACACTTAACTCCAGTTTAAAAGGTCTTATAGCCTTCTAACAAATTCTTTATTAATAACTTAGCTTATAAGGTAGGTTTATTAACAAGCTTAATAAAAGATCAAATTAGGTATACGCCCCTGTTGGTAGCATCGCAGGTATAAGCCCCTGGTGGCACGATCACAGGTATAATTTTCTGGTGGCAAGATCCCAGATATAGGCCCCTGCTGGCAAGATCACAGGTATAGGCCCCTGGTGGCAAGATCACAGGTTTAGGCCCCTGGTGGCAAGTTCGTAGGTATAAGCCCCTAGTGGCAATACAAGCTAGGCTTACGCACTAGTAGATCACACGCACCAAAGCCCCTGGTGGCAATAAGGTTACAGGTACTTCGCCCCTGATAGGCTATAATAACTAGGCTTACGCACTTTAGTCCAGTCATTTGGTAGTTTTGCCTGGAAAGTTTTGGAGTAGTTTTGAAAACTTTTCATTTTTATAGATTTTGGGGTGCTATTTCTGAATTTTCATTTTGCCAACTCGCACTTTTGCCGCTAACGCCGCCATTCGAGGTTAAATGTCGAAAATATCAGGTTTTCGCATATAACTCCGAAACGGTAAAAGCTATCGAAAAGTATTTCATGCAAAACTTGTAGATTTTGTGATCCCGAAGAAAAATAGTTCTGACAATTTTTTTCCTACGACTCACCGTTAAGAAGATATCGACATTTCAAAAAACATAAAATGTCACTTTTCCACGTATAACGTGAACGGTTCATAGTTTTGAAAACATCTGAATGCAAGGTTTGTACATTATATAACCCCCTACAGGAAAAAACTATTATTTTTTTCTTAGAAACAACCGTTTTAAAGATATAATTATTTTAAAAGTTTGACAAAAATTCTAAATTTCCCCTTTTTATTCTTAAATGACGAAGTTGTCGAAAAAAAAGTTAGACTCAATTTGTAGACCATAATATTTTCTAGAAAATGGTGTTGACACTTTTTTCCATTCAAGTCATAAGTCGCAGGATATTGGTACTTAAATAGCGTCCAATGTCGAAGAAATAGGTTTTTTGCATATATTTTTTAAACGGCACGTTCTATCGAAAAATTATTCATGCAAAATTTATACATTATGTAACCCTATTAAAGCTTACATTAATATTTTTTTCTAGCAGCCATAATTTCTATTATAGCATTATTTCAAGAAATCACAAAAACTCTAAAATACCGTTTTTCAGCCGTTTACACTCAATTGACGAACTTGATGGAAAATATTTTGAACCTATTTTTTAGATTTTAATATTCTTTAGAAGAAATATTATGACACTTTTTTACATATAACACATCAGTTGCAAGATATTGTGACTTCAAAAATGGTCAAATTTCGAAAACAGGTTTTTTGAATACAAAAAATTAAAAAAAAAAAATATTGTTTTGCCTGGAAAGTTTTGAACCAGTAAAAGTTTTCAAACTTTTCATTTTTATAGGTTTTGGGATGCTCTTTCTTTTTTCATTTCTCCACCTCGCACCTTTGCCGCTAACGCCGCCATTTTGAAAAATTCTCGCCAAACTGTTTTTGGACGCCATTTTTTTTTTGTAATTTTTCGATAAACCGTTCCGTTTAAAAGATATATGCAAAAAACCTATTTGACGCTATTTAAGTACCAATATCTTGCGACTTATGACTTGCATGGAAAAAAGTGTCAACACTTTTTTCTAGAGAATATTATGGTTTACGAATTGAGTCTAAGTTTTCTTTCGACAACTTCGTCATTTAAAAGTAAAAAGCGAAAAACTAGAAATTTAGAATTTTTGTCAAACTTTTAAAATAATTATATCTTTAAAACGGTTGTTTTTAAGAAAAAAAAATAATAGTTTTTTTTCCTGTAGGGGGTTACATAATGTACAAACCTTGCATTCAGATGTTTTCAAATTATGAACCGTTTAGGTGTTATACGTAAAAAAGTGACGTTTTCGACATTTTACGTTTTTTGGAATGTCGATATCTTCTTAACGGTGAGTCGTAGGAAAAAAATTGTCGGAACTATTTTTCTTCGGGATCACAAAATCTACAAGTTTTGCATGAAATACTTTTCGATAGCTTTTACCGTTTCGGAGTTATATGCGAAAACCTGATATTTTTGACATTTAACCTCGAATGGCGGCGTTAGCGGCAAAAGTGCGAGGTGGCAAAATTAAAATTCGGAAAAAACACCCCAAAATCTATAAAAGTGAAAAGTTTTCAAAACTACTCCAAAACTTTCCAGGCAAACCACTTTTTTTCGCCCAAATGACTGGACTACTAGTATTAGTAGATCGCAGGTACCGACCCCCTGGTGGCAATAAGACCTAATTGACCTCACTCGTCCACAGCTTAAGTGAAACTGATTTATTGAATCAAGTTTATTTTAACTTATTTTGCTCGAACACTGACCGAAAGAAACTTTTCCTTCGGTAGCTCCTTATCATACCTTTTCATTAGTGAGTGTCAAGTGTAAGGAGGTGAATGAAAATATCCTTTGTATGTTGTTGTTGTGTCAGCCTCATATGCATTGGGGTATTTGTTGGGTATTGAAGGGTAGCTGGTATTGCCGGCTTGCTAGTTATGCCATTCTAAGGGTACCTGTGGGGTTAAGTGATGTTGGTGGTAATGACTTAAATTAGTCAGCATGTAACTCGTCGTTACAATTTCTAGTATGTTCTAAACCGGCACCTCAATGCAAGAACTATAGGTTTACCGACTTTTGCGTTCAATATATGAATACTTATAGAGCCAGATAGGATATTTTTGTTAAGAATAAAAAAGCGAAAATCGAAATTTTGGTCAAACTTGTCATTACGATGATAGATAGAGGGAAGACAAAAAAAGTGGTTTCCATAATTTAGACTGTATGTCTGTTCAGTAAAAGTCCAAACAGATTGATTTTTGAAGTGAAACTTCTTTGGGCGCGTTGAAAGTGAAATTTCAAGGTTGAATTTTTGTGAAACGAAAAAATGTAACGCCACATGTGCAACGCTGAGATCATTGATTAGCTAAGTGGTGGGAGCTAGAGTAAAAGTAAAAAACTTTATTGATAGGCTTATAAATTTTATATTGCAATAAGTTTGGATTTTTTGATAATCTATATTATTGTAGCAGATAAAAGGGAAAATGTCCTTTTATGTCTTTTTTCTAATCTCGTTAATTAGAATGCTAGAGTTTTGATAGATAATGAAATTCTAAGAATCTTACTAGTTTAACATTTTTGTCTATCTCCTACTGGTATGGAGATATAAATTATTTTAAAATGTTTATCTCAAAATAGGCTAATTTCAAAAAATTGAATTAAATCAGGAGAGTCGGCTAAAAATTTGAATTAAATACATAAACCAAATTAAAGTTATCATATACAAATTTTTGATTTTGCAGAGATTTTGAGTGTAGGAATTTTTGGAAATAGTCGGAAAACCTACTCAAATAAACTGATTTATATCTTTTAAATTTTCACCATTATTATTTAATTTTCAAGTTTACAACCCCAACCCATCGATCGATCATCTTGATATAGAACAATTAGCTGCCAGTAGCGTACGCAGGATTTTGTTTTGGGGGGCTCAATCTCAATTTTGGTGAAATTTTTTTAAGGTATCACTAAATAGCAAACAAAATTAAAGCCTTTCGTATTATCAACCACCAGAAGTTAAATTTCAATAGAAAAACACGCAAAATACTCCCTATAGTTATGAAATGAATTTTACCTTTCTTTCTTTGTAAACAAATATTTTTTGTAAAAATCCACTTCGACAAAAATCCACTTTAGGGACTCGATTTAATTAACGTCAACGGTAATAGGGGTATAGGTGAAAAGTGTATTCACATTTTAACAAATAAAATGTCCGTTTTTTCTTTAAACAAGCTCATAGCCAAGGTACTCTGATTATTGCACATAAACTGAAAGTACACCAACTGACAATCCAAAAACCCGCGTATAACGTAACTTTTACAAGTCCTATATATTTTGTAATGCATTTATTAAGTCTGTGCACCATATTGCTTGGGGGGGGGCTCAAGCTCCGTAAGCCCCCCCCTGCGTTTGCCACTATTAGCTGCGTCTTACGCATATAAGCTTAATATCCCTATACATATCGAGATTTTTAGATCGCCAAAGAAGTTTCACTTCTGCCACGAGTACTGAGTTACACGCGCGCTTTTTTTTAAACTAAAAAAACATAAACATAACGGTTTTTGTATTTAAAACTAATGGGCATTCAACATTTTTATATCAAATAGAGAACTCCTGTTTTTATTCCTTTGACTATCTTCCATATATATATATGTATGTGAACATAAACATAATTATTTTCTTCTTTTGAAGTAAGTACCACACTTCAATATTTTTAACATCGTGGATATCGACCATATTTTCCGACATAGTGGTTAAATTAACTTCATAAATTGATCAAAAACAATTGATTTAATTCGATTGATAAAAAAGTTATGGTTCACGATGAGGACACCTTTTTTAAAACCTTGTGCAATGTAGCTCGAGCAATGTCGAAAAAAATATAGGCGGCCAATTTACAATTAAGACAAAGTTAATTTATATAATTAAACAAGTCCAATTAAATAATGCTAAGCCTTCTACTTGGCTGATGTATTTCAGTAGTATTTAGAATTTGTATTATAAAAAACACTCATATGTAAACAATGCCAGGCCACGGGTAACAAAATTTCCAACATTTCTGACAAGGCCCTCACTGTCAACTGAAGAGTCCAAGTGAGAACGCCGGGACGAAACGTCAATTTGTATGGACTAAAGGCCGTTAAAAGCTATATTGATATAAAATATAAATTTAATGAAATATTTGAATCGTCTGAATCGTCATTGACCATCGCTCGTTTTTCGGTCGCATGGTGGGTGTCAATTAGTACGCAGACTCAGAGTCATCCACTTGAACGCAATGTCATCATTTCATACAAAGTCACACACAACTTGCATTATTTAACTTTAAAATCCAACCGTCTCTTATGCACAAAAATAAGATACAAATTTATTTTGCTAGCGTAACTATTTTACAATTGATGAAGAATTGTAATAAATATTTAAAAAGAGGAGATATTTTTTTCGGTGGCGCTAAATATTTTATTTCCTCCTTTGTTGGTCACCCTAGTCTATGTGATTTTTGTCCGTCTAGTAATTATTTGGACACATTTTTCTGTGGGCAATGACAGGTTTTTCGGTTTTGATACCATTTATATGTGTGTAAGTGTATGTTATTTTGAGGAATATAAATAATAATGTTGGTTTAGTGAGTCAGAGCTGAGAGGGTACATATACCCTTTATTCGTTTTTATGAAAATGATATCAATGACTCTGTCGGGAATCCCTTTCTTTTACGAGTACATAGCTACAACACTGACTAGCAGAAAACGCAATTTATTTACCCGTTCACTTTTGGGGGCAAGTTTATAACAAAATAAAAATGCTCAAAGGGATATATGTACCTACACAGATAAAGCCCAACATATGTAGGTATAAGCAATATCAGGAGCTGTCCTGTAACTAAAGCCTTTGCTTGTAGGTATATAACATTAATGCCCCCGACATGAAAACCACATTAGAATTACATATTTGCATTTTGTTCTCCTTTTATCATTAGATATACATACAACAATGCGGTAGGATATTTGGTTAGGGTTTAAAAAAGGATCAAGAATGTAAAACATAGAGAAGCCTTGTGTTGTATCCTTCTTCTTTTTTTTTTTTTAATTTACAAAAACAACATTTTTGGCAAGGACAAACACACAAATTAGTTCCTTTTTTTTATGGAGATACTTCTTGCGTGTCTTCCGAGGCTGATAAATTATTTTAGCAAGATTTACCTATTAATTTTGTTTTTTCTTACAGAGGCATCTTGATTGTAGATTTTGTTTTTCTTTTTATATGTTGACAAATACTTTCTTATGGGAACTCTCAATTTATTATAATTAACTCTGTGAATTATATGTTATAAAAAAATAGGTATTTACCTTAGTTTTGACTTTCGAGTGGAGGAATATGGGAAAAAAGAAAACATAAATTCACCGCACGTGCGGTGTCCCTTTAGGGTTCCGGTTTCAAAACTGCCTTAGAGGAAAATAAAACATTTAATATGAACGGGGGTGTATTTCACATTGTACCTTTATATCTTCATATATATCTTGTCAGAAGCTATTATGTCGTTTTGAATGAATTCTTGATAAAATTTTATCATTGAAAGAGATTTTTTTTGTCTTCCGGTTTTTGTCTGCGGTTCCAATATCGATTCATTCTTGTGTCCCAATTATCGCTACCGTTATTTATAATACATACTTAATTGTATCCAAAATATTGGGTATCCAACAAGAGGTACCCTTTTAAATTTGGTACCAAGTTTTTAATTGCCAACTAGTTAAACTACGGAGGTTATTAATTATGGATCGATACACACTAGAAAAATTTGTATAGAACTAGAAATAGGGATCATGAGCATATTATCCTGGCTTCCAAACCAACAATTTTACTCCTGCACTCATCCATAGAAGGTTGTTTTAATCGTTAATCTTACATATCTTAATTAAAAAAAAAGTCAAATTTTGTAACTCCTATTGTAGCTTTAAAGCGTAATTTCAATTTTTCCTAAGAACATTATTACAAAGGGCCAAAAGAAGTGCTATAGGAGTACCTTTTGTATACGTTTGTTACGATAGTTGAATAAAGAGAAAATTTACTGGAACGATTAGAAAAAGCATATCAACTGGCTCTTATCTTTAAATCCCTTATGCTAAATTCCAAATATTGTATGTACACGAGTATAGATGGATATTAAAAAATGACCAAATGTTTTCATATGTTTTCGAAAAATTGCATTCAAAATTGTTGAAATTTTAAAGTACCTCTTAACAATTTAGTTGAAATCAGTGTAGCCGTTAACGAGAAATTTGAAAACCAAAAAATCGGTTCTATGTCAGGAACAGTTAATAACCGTTGTAATTTGTTTTTTTTTTTTTTTTTCTACCAAAACATTAATTATAGATAGTCCTAATAGCACCTGGTAATTTTTTTTTTCAAAATCGTTAAAGCTGTTTTTAAAATAAATCAATTTTTGTATATTGGTTGTATTGCGGGTACCGTTATTTTTTGAGCTAAAAGAAAATTTCAATTTCCCCTCTGGGGAAGCCCCAAATAACTTTTAGTCCACAGTTTTTAAGAAAATCGCTTCAGTGGTTTAGGCTGCAGGTCGAGGTATATACAGACAGACGGACAGACAGACAGAATTGCGAGATCCACTTTTTTCGCGTTCTCTATAACCTTAATGTTAGGGAACATTATTATCTCGATTTTTTTTTTGCCCTTTACTACGTACATATATCGCAAGTAAAAATTAGATGTGTTGAAAGTATCTACTGCAAATTAAAATTGTTTTTTTTTTTATTTAAGGCAGGCTGCAGTAATTCATGAACAAAACCCTTGTTTTACCAACATTGTTGCAGATGTTTTTGAGTAAAATAAGGTTTTTCATAACGGGAACATGTTTTTCAACATTTGAAGTTTTGTATTCAAAAAATTGAATTTATTTTTTAAAGATTTTTTTTTTTAATTTTGATGGGGGAACCTAGCCTAAAATAGTCCAGCATAAAAGCGATCAGAATTAAGATGTTTTGTGAATACTGATTTTTTTTTTATTAAAATCGTAGTAGCCATTTTTGAGAAAGTAATTATTTTCCTTAGTGGCTAAATAAAATTATATGGTGGGTACCGTTATTTTTGATCATACAAACAATTAATCAGAAAATACGTGTGGGCGATTATTACCCAAAAAATATAAGGTACCCAGAAGAAAATCAATCAAGCCCTTTAAGCTGTAGCTGCGAGGATAGGGAGGAAGACATATTTCCATTACAACCTTTTTTCGCCACAGATATTGTATGTAGTAGCCCGTAGGGTAATTGTAAGTGCGTGGGCTGGACTGTCACGCTGGAGGTCTGGGTTCAATTCTCAGCCCCGTCCACCTGAAGACTAAAAAGTCCTGTCGATAAGCACAAACAGGAATGGTTGAGAATTGTAATTCGATAGGCCCTGGTTCTTAACGAGCTGTTGCGCCACCCAATTTATATTAAATGCTATGCTGGGATGAGCTTTTGAACCTAAACATTAACCTCCCTGTCACTCTAATCTGAGTGCCGTGTCAAAGTGGCATTGCGGGTAATGAATGGACTGATGAGCTGGCCGGTCAAGGACCATAGTGACTAGCCCTTCATAATTCACTTACGGGAAGAGTCAACATTGCTCTCGGAGCTATGAAGGACAATATACAATATCAATTTTTCTCTTCCAATCCAACTCTACAAGGAATAGTTTAAACAACTGCATCATTTCTATAAAGATTTGACCTACCTTTAAAAAATCTCGAACTATTAATGAAATATGTAGATCCAGCCGAGACATGACTAGAGTCGATTCAACATGCATTGGCCTCTGGCCAATAGGAGAGCACTGCGGCAAAGCTGGGCATCACTTAGAATTCTCACTGTCGTATTTTTGCGACCTGCCCGAAAAGGAAATAGTCGTTAAATTCGTTTGTAAATGTCCCCCATTGGCCAGGATGGGAACACAATCTTTTGCTAAGGCATTTCTTGACGACCTAAACGAACTCTCCGAAATAACGATCAAAGAATGATTTCTTTCCTCAACGTAACGAAATTGACCTACGATTGACTTCGTTTTCTTTTGCACCTCTACTCCATTTAATTCCTGTGTCTGCAAGCAAGCAGATTACTGGCTTAAGAAGGGTTCATGAGAACTGGACGATATCACAATTGGATCGGTGTTCGCTTCAGTACCAGTGAACAAGATGCCCTCTGGCACTTACAAGCGTCGTCGTACTTCATTGGGTGACCACATGTCATGCTGAAAGATCAGACGATAGATCAGTCACTGGAATCACAACATCCGAATATGGGAATAGATGATAGCCCTACGGCAGTGTTTAACAAACTTTTTGAGTGCCCGACCCCTTTGCTAGTAAAACATTCTTATGACCCCCAGATTCATATACATACCTAACTATTTCAGTCTCGTTCTCGATGAAGAAATAAAAGAACTAAGAAGAAAAATAGGCTTTAATTGTTAAATAATTAAATTAATAACGTCTCAAAGATACAACCAAGATTTGAGCATTTATTAAAAAATAAATTGGCACTAAATTTCGCACTAAAATTATTTTTTTATTAAAGGACTTACTTTTTTTTAATTTTACCAGCTTGTGACCGAGATCCTCAAGTAATTCTTGGCGGCCCAACAGTTTGAAAAATCACTGATATGAGTCTTAGCCTATTCAACAAATGGCGTAGGCGTAGGCGAAAGCGTTAATTCACTGGGGAGGACTTACCCAAATCCCTTTTTAAAAAAATAGCCCAAGAAAGATAAAACCAGGACGCAAACAGTTTGATTCATAAAATTTAAGTTTTGGTATTAAAGCAGAATTTTAGCCTCTAGCAACATATACAAAGTACCCCAAAAAACCCCTGAGATGCTTTTTGTATAGAGGAAGAAGCGGGAAGGTGGAAGTTTATCATATGGAATATTTCTTTTGTAAATTATATGAATATGACACATGATTTAAAGGTACTTTTCAATGTTAAATCTAATGACACTTAAATCGAAACACTACGATGGTTCAATACAATGTTAAAGTCTTTTTTATCTAATTATGACTTTCTTAAATACACTAGGTAAAATATTGTCGAAAGCAATGGTATATTTATTTTATTAAATACGTCATACGTGTGAAAAAAAAAAAACAAGAAAAAAGTTTACCATCGTCAAAACAGGCTACCCATAACATTGGTTAGCCAGACAAGGCTCTTATAAAGTTTTTCAAAGTCAAAATCGATTTTTAACACCTTATTTTTTTAGAAATATTCGCAAACAAAAGTATAGAATTTGCATAGATCAGCCGTTAATGAGTTAATAAGAATTACTATGATATTCGAAACTTGGCTGATCAATTTTTGAATTAAGATGATCTTTAATGCACATATGTAGATATCGTGAGTTTTAAGGTATTTAGACCTATTCTGCCATATCTGTTATACTGCTATGAATTTTCTGTTATGATGCATAACAGATCTCCACCATAAATAATAAATTATAATTGGTATTCAAGAGTTCGATCTTTTATAAAAGTCTGTTATGGAACTTCGAAAAAGAAACATTTATACGAACAGACCTAAAATCTGCTGTCAGCTGTAGTAAACAAAAAAAAAATCGACACTGACGAGGGACCAAAATAAAATTAACCCGTGCAATGCTCGTGTTTTGTTTCGCGTGGAAAAATGATTGTTCTATTTTATTTGTCTATAACAGTTCGTGAATTTAATGTATCCAATTTATTTTATTTGTCTATAACAGTTTGTGAATTTAATGTATCCAATTTAAAAAGTTATTTTTTGATAAGGTAAAGTTGAAAAAATGTTTTATTCTTTGCCCCAGGGAGCTAGATATCTCATTAGATCGGTTAATCCATCGAATTCGGTTCGATTCTTTGGTGCATCGGCTTTAATCAGCCTCGGCAGTCCAGACATTCCAAACAACATAACATATTGCTCCTGTTCCTAGAAACGCGTACAAAGAGCCCCAACCGAAGGCGCGCAGAGCTAGGGCTGAGCCTGAGCCAGCGTCCATCAGAATCATCGTTTTTCTTCCACCCTTAGCAATGAAAGCAGCTTCGTCCCCTTGGCTCGACCTAAGTTCAGGAGAATCCAAAGAGTGCAGCTACGCCACCGACAAGACCCAAGAAAGCTCCTCCTCGATAGCGATGTTTTCTTCTTCAGCTGCGGAACTCCGTGCCTACCGGCAAGATAAAGTGACTACTTTGTACGTTTCATGCATCAACTGTGTTCTGTGCATTCGTGTATAAAAATAATTTAATTTCAAATTACTTATTTGTGTTTGTAATTATGCATTTTAATATTATTTTGTTATATCTGTCTCTTTTGAAGAACAATTCATTAAAGAAATAAAAGTTTTTACTTCATGTATTGAAATCTTTTATGATAAAAGTCAAACAAATCTGTCTTTTATTCTGTTATGGTTTCATAATAGAATTCGAACTGCAGAATACCAATTAATAAAAGAATTAAAGGTTTTTTGACAGTTCGAAAATTTGTATGGAAATTGATAGAAGAATAACAGAATAAAAGATTGCGCCGAATAGGCCTAATTATATTTTGTTCGAATAAACCAAAAATGGGGTACTAAACATCACTTTTCTATGGCTGAAAAATGACTGTAAATAAATAAGCTTTCGTGACCAGTATGTAACCTAGTAAATGACAGCCTTTTTTATGTTTTTAAATTTCATAAAGGTGCTTACAATCTTAAATGTGTCCTTGACAAAATGTTTAACATTGGTTAAAAAAAAAAAAACATGGTTCACCTTTGACAAACTATTGCTGGAACTACTTCACGCTTATGTGTGTGGTATCCTATTTGCACCGATGAAGCACCGAATGCAACCATGGCGAAAATCCAAAAACAGAAAACTGCGAAATTTTAACGCTTTTTTCCTGTATTAGCAATTTTAATGCTCAAGAACTGATTTTGATTGAAACTTCGATAAACGGTTTTTAGTCCAGTGCATTTATAATCTGGCCCAGCAATTTGTACTAACACAATTTTTTTCTATTTGATGGAGAGTTGATTGAAGATGATAAATCTCAGTTTTCGCATTGGTTTCATTTACCGTTTTGCCGCCATCTTGGATTTTACTTGTTTTAATTAAATATCTTGGTTCATATAAGGCCTACAAAAACAATTGTAAGCTAAAAATGCGTAGAATAAAATTTTCTATTTTTTATTCCAAGAACATTTTTCGTTATTGGCCAACAAAAAAAAATAGTATTTTCCTAAATTCACGCAATTTTTAATTAAAAATTTGAAAAACTTTCTATGACAAATTTGTTGGGCTCAAAATTTCAAACAATTTTGTCGTACAGCTTTTTTATTTTTGTAGGACTAATGTAAAACAAGATATTAAGTAAAAACTAAAATAAAGTAAAATCCAAGATGGCGGAAAAAATGGTAAATGTTGCGAATGTAAAAACTGAGATTTATCATATTCAATCAACTCTCTTTAGATTAAACAAAACTGCTGAGTCCCCCATATAAAATTTTATAATTGCACTGGCCTATTTAAAACAACTAAATTTTCGCTAATTTGGGCCCCGAACCGCCTATGTAGACCCAATAGTTTCCAAGCTACAGCTCTCTAAAAATCTGTCAATTCTTAAATTATAAAAAAAGTAGAGCAATTAACAGTAGGTAAAATAACAGATGCAAGTAGTTTGGCATTCGAAACATCAAAACGCCAAATCATGTAAGTTGGGTCGAAAGAGAAAAACTTGTCTAGAATTGTCCAAGTTCCCCCGTTAAGGCAAAAAGTTCCCCCGTTTTGCCAAAAAAAATGGACTTATATCGTTGTAAAAACTAAAAATTAAAAACTAGAAGCTTGAAAAGGTTTGAGAAAAACTGCTTCACTATTCGACAGTTTGAACCATAAGCAAATAGTTCTGAATTTATGTATGTTACTTACTTACATTTCCCCCACTAATTTGTTATATTAACTTATTTCCTTAAGGGTTTTGAATTCAGTTGGGTAATTTCATATTCTCTGATTTTTTTTTTTTTTTTATATTTAAAGAAAAACCTCGCATCCATCTTCACTTCAGTTTGTTGTAATTCCTTAAACCAACAAGGAGTATAATATGTACCTCTTTACAAAAAAAAAAGCATTCAACAATGGAAAAAACCACATTCCACATGCAACAATGTTGATTATCTTTGCAGTCTCTTCATTATCTCAGTAGCATCATTTTCATATATGTATAGGTACATATACATATGTATATATTTATATTTCTACTGAGGACTTGCGCTCCAATTAAGTTTTTAATTAGCTTTACCACGCGCGTGTAAATTTATATCCTTAATCCTTCTTCCAAATAATATCCCAATGCCATGCTGTGTAAAGTGGTTCTCCTTCTGATGGTTCGTATGAAGATCTGAGTCAAGTATTTGCTGTTTTCAGTGCCACTCAGCATAAACCAACTCATTATTCCATGCATGCACCTTGTACTACCCCTTCCATCTACCAACAACCCTCCTTGCTCTCGGCTCGCCTTTCACATAAATCTTGATCCTCGTTTTGACATATAGCATTTAAAGACGAGGTCATGAGTGTGTACACTCAAAAAATTTCATAATCAAGGGAAGGCAAAGGATTAAAATAATGAAAATATAGAAATAGACAAAAATAAAAGAATTAACCATTTATGTGAGTACAAACGACTGTAATTTAAAACAGAAAGTATTTTCTGTCTATACCTTGTGGTTTGAAAATATAATGGGCCTATTCTGTCAACCTCCCCTAAACCGTTTTGTGGTTTACCAAAATCACATGGGTGGCAAAATTTTTCAATTAGAAACTACACACATATACATACGTACAGTTTGTACATCATATATTATTTTGGGAGGAAAAAAAATGCTGTCTACAATTTGGGTTTGCCGGAAGGGGAACATCTTCATAAAAAGCACGAACAACACCTTTTGGTATATAGTGATGTTCTTAATCCGATCTTATTTGTCAAGAGTTTGCCTTTAGACAGAATACTATGCCCCCCTTATTTGCATAGAATCATTTTGGAAAATTTTAATTAATATACAAGCGTCCTTCGTTTAAACGAAGAGAAGTATATAAAGAATAATGGTTGACGTATGTGTGTGATTGGTAATTTAAAATATTATCCTTTTATCACAACTCCATTAGACAACGAAAATTTCACAGTCGGATTCGGTTATTTTGGTGAACTAAAAAAATCCTCTGCTGAACATTGAAAGAATCAAACAAAATATTTTTTTTAATAAAAAGTATAAAATAGGTGTTAAGGTGCCGTCACACACTGAAAGGAAAGTACTTTCAGAAAGCAAAAGCTTTCAAAAAGTACTTTCTTCGTATAGTGTGACTGCTCTCGGAAAACATTTTCAAGAAAATTTAAAAATCCACATTTTCGGAACGCTTTTTGAAAGCATTTTCCTTTCAGTGTGTGACGAGATCTTAACAGAAGGGGGATTGTTTACGCCAACTATATGAGTATTTCAGCTGTAGGAAATAAATAACCCATTATCAGAAGTGTTTAAATTGTTTTGGTTAAAAAAAAACGATTTAAATGTGCCTACGTTCACATACTAAATATTTAAAACTAAACTATTTTGCAAGAAAAAGTAATGTTCATTATTTTCAATTTTCTCAAAAATTTAAGTTCTAAAATTAAAACTAAAATTAATTCTTAAAAAAGAAAATCGACTTAATTAAATAAAATTTGAAAAAAAAAATCATTTTTTTCAGAAACTAATAATCGAAATAACTTGTTTTAAAACAAAATTTAAAGTATAGTTTTTTTTTTTTTTTTTTAATTTTCAATAAACTAATTTTTGATTTTTTTTCGTCAAACATCTAAAACAATTTTTTTTGAAAATTCAAATCCATTAAATCGGTACAGTCATCAAAGAGACATTAAACAAATCAAAGATAAAAATGGTAAAAAACGATCCAATCAGCTTTCTCGCAATATACAAATACAGTCGAGTCGTGGTGAAAACCGATTACAATCATGATCAAACTCAATTATTTTTACAAAAACCTAGCATGGTTGCGAGTTTTGAATAGTTTTCTTAAATCATATAGTCACCGGATATCCCACCCACCTCTATTTTCAGCTTTTGTTTTTCAAAATGCATTTTTCTACGTATAGGCTAGCAAATATACCGGAATATGGGAGACAGAAAGGAAGAATTGCGTTCATGCATTAGTATGACACTATATGGAAAGTTTTTTTTTCATATTTAATCAAAGTTTTTTTATATTTAATCGAAATATTGACATCAAATTATTTCAAGAATTCCATATAGTGCCATACCAATGCATTGCAACCAAAAACATTGACAAATGACCAGTGTAACCATTCTTTCAGAAATGCATGGGGCATTTGTGCGATTTTTTTTGTTTTGAGCAAGCTTAAGTTCCAGACAAACATATTCAGAAACTAAAACCCATGAACACAATTATTTTTCCTCGCTAAATGGTTTATTCACTAGCCTTGAAATTGGTTTTTAAAAAGTAAAAAAAACTAAAAGTAAAAAAACTAAAATTAAAATACGATAGCGAAAATCTCAACCCCAGCAAACGAAAAAAAGCACAATGAATTTCGGATCTGCACGTGGAACGTTCTGTCCTTATACAGAACACGTGCAGCCAAACAATTAGTGGAGAACCTGGAAGTGCGGTGGAATGGAGAGGGCATACGGAGACTGCAATCGTGTGACATCTCTACGGGCGGCGGCGGCGGCAAGTGCTTCAAGGAGCAGGGTTAGCAGCTTTTTGGTTCGCCAAGATAACGCCACTTGGCAGAACACTGCATTCAACTTGGACGATAATGGCAAACAGTTCCGTCGAACCGACCGGTCGCGACCTAACCCAAGTGTGGCTGGCGCTATCCAAACTAATGTCGTACAAAGCTGCTGGTGTGGATGGCTTACCAGCCGAACTATTTAAATCAGCGGTAGATGAATTGGGTAGGAGCATACACCAACTCATCAGCAAAATTTGGTCGGATGTCCGATGAATGGAACATTGGTATAGTGTGCCCCATCCAAACAAAATAATAAAGGCATAAGCTAGCATATGCGCGCATAAGTAAACGTGCGAACACAAAGAATCTCTATGCGAGTGAACATAATGGAGTCTAGCTGCGTTTCGTTCAATTTTTCTCAGTTTCGTTCACTTAGGTGCCAGTTATAGCTATCATTGAAAACCATCATTGAAAAAGTTAACTGTTGATTTTGAGACCTTTCGAAAGTTTAATCATTGAATATTTTAATGCAGAAATATAGCTTACGACTTCAAAATTATTTCTCCTTCAAAAAAAATTAATTTTGACCCATATCTTCCCCATAACGTAACTTTTAATTTTTCAATTTTTTTTAATGATCATTGAAAAAATTAAAAGTTACGTTATGGGAAAGATATGGGTCAAAATTAATTTTTTTGGAGGAGAAATAATTTTGAAGTCGTAAGCTATATTTCTGCATTAAAACATTTAATGATTAAACTTTCCAAGGCTCTCAAGCGTGCATAAGCAAGAGCGATCCCAGTCGCTCAGCGCATAAGTAAATTTTACGAATGCAGCAAAAAACACAAAGCCACAGCTGTTTTGTGAATCAATTCACAAGTTGTGCACGAGTATGTGTGTAGTTTTTGTTGTATCGTTGCCGCATTTTCATTTGTATTTAAAAATCCGGAACAAAATACAAACCTGCAAATCGAATGTGGTTCGAAAGCGGAGAGGTATTTTTTTAATTTTTGCTTATGAGCGCATAAGTCCGTTATGGCTTTACGGGGTAATTTAGCAAACATAAGCAAATTTTCGTTAGCTTTTTGACATAAACTTATGTTTGCTTATGCCTATTATAGTTGGGCCTTAAGTCTCCTTAACGTCGCTTATAAAATCTTGTCGGTCTTGTGACCGCTTAAAACCTTTTGTCAACGATCTGATCGGCCAATATCAGTGTGATTTGAGGCCAGTCAAGTCAATCGTCGATCAAATGTTAACACTCCGGAAGATTTTAGAAAAAAACCCAGGAATTCCAGATCGATACACACGACCTCTTTATCGATTTTAAAGTCGCGTATGATAGCGTGAAAAGGGACGAATTATACAGAGCCATGTTATATCTCGGCATCTCTGTCAAACTCGTCCGCTTGTGCAGGATGGAGAAATCTCGCTACTTCGTCAAAATCGGTAAGAACACCACCGATTTCTTTGATGTTGGGAAAGGATTGAAGCAAGGCGACGCGTTATCATGCAATCTATTTAACATCGTTCTTGAAGCAATTGTACGCAACGCACTCGTCAATAACAGCGGTACAATTAATCAAAAGTCCGTTCATTTGCTTGTGTATGCAGGCAACATAGACATTGTCGGTGAATGAAACGAGCTGGGACAGGCGCATTAGCGAGCAATGAATTGGAGGCGGCTAAAATGGGATTGGCGGTTAATGAGGACAAAACGAAGTTTATGCCGTCATCGAGAAAGGAATCTCAACATCGTCGACTCGGTCAAAATATCACGATGGTCAGATACATATAACTACGAAATTGTCAAGGACTTTGTCTACCTGGGCTCCACTATTACCTCGAAAAATAACATCAGTGCAGAGATCAAGCGAAGAATTATGAATTACGCTTGCCAATCGCTGTTTCTTCGGTCTAAGAAGGCATTTAAGTTGTAAGGTTCTCTCTCAGAGAACCAAGGAGACTTTATACAAGACCTAATCATCGCGGTCCTGCAATATGGGGCAGAAGCATGGACACTGAAAAATCGGATACAAATCTGCTAGGGTGCTTTGAGAGGAAGATTCTTCGTGTGATTTTCGGTCCGGTGTGTATCGAAAGAGTGTGGAGGAGAAGATTCAACGACGAGCTATACGGGCTATACAGCGACGTTGACCTGGTCAAAAAGCCTGGTCAAAAATACAGCGGCTGAGATGGCTGGGGCACGAAGAGCGTATTGAGCTCAACGCAGCTGCCCGACGAGTCTTCGAATCCAACCCCGATGGTGTACGCAGCAAAGAAAGAACCCACAACAGGTGGCGCGTACAAGTGGAGAATGACCTCAACTAACTTGGTGTGCGCAACTGGATGCAGCTAGCTAGAGACAAAACTGAGGCCATAGCCCATCCTGGGCTGTGAGCACCATCTTAAGTAAAGTAAGTTAAGATTGGATTCACCTATAACAAACCCCGACCAATACCTGTACAAAACCTGTAGTGGACACTGACCAAAAACAGATCCGGTAGCGAAGCTATGAATTCATCACAAAACTTCCACAGTATTAGCTGTAGGGACCAGCTAATTTCCAAAAGGAAATAGTCATTCTTTTTCTCTGCAATTGCCCTGCTTTGTTCGAAATTGGGAATAGTAATTTTTTAATATATTGACGATCATTTGGAAACGAATATCAAAGACATGATCTCTTTTCTCAATGCGACGAAATGGCTCTATAGTACGAACTTTGGTTACTTCTATACTGTGCACTTTGTCGGATTCTTTAGACATTGAGCTAGTGGGCTTGAAGTTTTAACCGGGAGTCATATTCTACAGTAGCCGGATGAGTATGCTCCATTGGATCAGTTGGCAGCACCTCCAGTTAATAGGTGGCACAGTTGCCTGGGTCGGATATGTGTCTGCTGAGTGAGTGATCTGCTTCCGGTTAATACTGCTTAATCAAAAACAACCATTAAAATGCGAGAAAAATCTATTTGAACAGTTTTGAAAATAAAATTGGACAGTTCCCTAAGGATATGACCACAATCCCCCATATTAATTCCATCCCTTACTGGTCCAAACGGAAAGCTATGGTATCGAAATGACTTACCTTAGCGCTAATTGCATTGCGTCTAAAAAAAAATAAGAAAAATGCGCCTTCTGAAACATTGGTTCGAAATACAACCCTGTGTAAAATAACTGACACCATATAGACATTTTATCTCCTTCAGAGATAAAATATGTTTTCCTTTTTCCCATTTCATTGTACTCCACTAAGGATAATGTTGTAGAAATGATTCTACGACGATAAGGGTTGAGACAGGCAAAATCCTTGCTACATTGCTACATAAGAAAGTGAAAAGCGGTATCTTCTATTAGCAAATACACACACCAGCCCCACGTGCCTCGCTGCCGTGCCGCTGTTTGCCTCTTTACTCCCTGGCGGGCATAAGGGTACGTAATTAAAACGAAGTGAAGAGTTGTTCTTATGCTTGCTATTAACGTTGTAATTATGGCTGCTTAATGGTTAAGATACATGAAAAGATACACAGAGTGAAAGAGGAAAAATATATGATTGAATCACAATCATAATGTCTCTCTGCGTTGTGTGATGCATATGTATGTAGAGAAAACATGCTTTTATTTTAACCATCATGTTATAGAATGTCGCCAGACCAGAATTGCTTAAAGGCTGTCGCTGCATTGCAAAAGCTCAGTGTGTTTTGGGTTGAAGTTAGGGGAAATAATTGTACATTTTCAACATGTTCAATGCCAACGTTTGACTCTGTGTCGTTATAACCTAAGGGTTTTCATAAAGAAATGCTAATGGAGAGACAGGAACATATATGAAGGTGAAGTAGCTATAGGTAGGTACTTGTAAAATGCTTATAATATGCCTCTGAATATTATCTATAGGCATACAAAAAAGATAATCTAGAGGCTTATATGTTTGTTTTAATTTGTATATATGTTCGAAGCTCAAAAGATTTTTAAGGATTGTTAAAGGAAGCAACAAGTATCTGAATATAAGCTCCCCCACCAAATAAATTCAGGATGAGGAGGTAGAGTAATTTTGATTTTAAATTGGATTTGCATATTCTTAATTTAAAGCCTTAATGTGTGTTATAAGTAGATGGTTACTCAAAGCCGGCTATTGACTGACTTAATATTTCTCTTTATTTTTATATTGTTAAAGTACCTAGTTTTACATTTCGCCGGCTGAATACTTAAGTGCCCCATATTCAAAAAATTATTCCTCAGAAAACGAATTTTAAGGTCTGAAAAATAATTCCGTTATTTTTTAATTGACAATTACGACTTTTGAATTTTTATATAAACAGGGTGTCCCGTAAAGGATGGTCCAAACTGAATATGGTGATAGGCCAGGTCATGACCTTTCAGAATTTGGTAACTTGTTCATACCGAATCATGACGGTTTTCGAGTAAAGGCTTTTTTCGAAATTTTAAAAAAACTTTACTGTGAACCAGTTTTTTGCTCCATGAATAAAATTCGTATGACATAATACAGGTTTTATCTTTCAAAAATATACCGTTTTTCTGTAGTTTTTAAAAAGGTATAAATAAAACTTGCTAAAGCGGTGCTCAAATAGAATGTTATAACCGTATGAATCCAATAAAACAGGTTAAACATAAAACAAAAATAAGACATTTTTGTTCAAGTATATCGATAAAATTAAAATATCTTTTCAAATATAACTCCGTCAAAGCTGAATTTTGGTGGAGAGCTTCATTTTGATGTCTTACGCATTTTCAAATAAAAACCTTGAATTTGGGCAAGGACTTTCGATTTTGTAGGGTGAAAGGGGAAAAGTCCAGTATTTTTGAAAATTTCTCGAAAAGCATCAGTTTTTTTAAGAACTGTCTTTGGAAAAACGGTAGCTATTAAAATACCACACAAAAAAGATCAACCACTTTTTTCGCCGGAGCAAGAGATTTTGAAAAAACAGGGACAAAATGTGGTCTTACTTTAATGTGATATTTTCCACACCGTTGCATTTGCGCTCATTTGTCTCAAAATCCATTAGTCTACAAAAAAACTAAAGTTATCTATTCTTTGTAGAATATTATAACCTACAATTTTTCCAAAGATATTTCTTAAAAAAACCTGATGGTTTTCGAGAAATCTTTAAAAAGACTGGACTTTTCCACTTTCACCCTTATTTCGAAAGTCCTTGCCCAAATTCAAGGTTTTTATTTGGGATTGCGTAAGACATCAAAATGAAGCTCGGATTTATATTTGAAAAGATATTTTAATTTTATCGATATACTTGAACAAAAATGTCTTATTTTTGTTTTATGTTTAACCTGTTTTATTGGATTCATATGGTTATAACATTCTATTTGAGCACCGCTTTAGCAAGTTGTATACCTTTTTAAAAACTACAGAAAAACGATATATCGGCGCCCGAGAATTGGTTTGTTCCATACGCCATTGGCACTTTTTCGAGAAAAACGCATTTAATGGTTTGCGTACTTGGTACTCCGACACTGTGTGATAGGATTTTGTTTTTATCTTTTTTACTTGAAGTTGGTCTTATGAGGATTGCACCTACTAATTTTCAAAGTGTTTTGCCAAGTCGTTAACAAGATACGTTAATTAGCGTAAAAGTCCACTTGAAAGTCCACGTAAAAGTTGACTTGTGTCCCACGTCATACATTTTGAAAATGATTTTTCTTTTCTATACACGTGGAACACAAAAAAATGGATATGGCACAAAGCAATTCTCATCAAATGTATATTTGAAAGGCATGAAAGCATGGAGTTGATAAAATTTGAAAAGAAAATCGATTACGTCTCTTTTTTCAATAAAGTTTTTATTTAACAAATCCAATAGACAATAAACACTTAACATTGTTCTTAAAAAAAAAAAAAAAAAACAAAACAACTAAAATTAAAGCAGTCTTACTGCTTTTTTGACTGTTTTGTTTACTTGTTTTTGAGATTCTTGGGATTTTTCTGTCACGACTTCTGTCAGTGGTGCGTTCTTTTATTAACCATAGTTAACTTTGGTTGTTATAGCAAACAAAATTGTTGAAGTGTCATTGTTAGATTTAGTTGAAAATTGTTACATTTCATTTAGGAACGATTTATTGATCTGTCTTTATTTATTTTACTTTATTTCATCGTTAATTACCATAAAATCATGTTATTTTTCAACATTATACTCTCCTTTTTCATTAAAAATGGTAACAAATTCAATTTTTATTCACTTCACCAAAAGCTTTGTTTTGATTCTTCAATTTTTTGTAAACAAACCTTCTCACATGTGCTTTGACAGATCAACACTTTCAACTCATATCATGGAGATGAGTTGGAAATAGTTACGAATTCTAACTATTTGACACTAATAAACTGAATTTAGGAACGATATGATGACGTCATATAGTTACAAATCGTCACTATTTTGTAATAACGGAACGAACATTGTTAACTATAGTTAACCAAAGTTGACTATGGTTAATAAAAGAACGCACCACAGTTAAATAATTTAGATCAGCTCTTGAATCATCACCTTTCGGAAAAATAAAAGTTAGCATAGAATGTGTTACCTTGAAATAACTGAGTAAGTTATAAATACTTGAAAAGTATGCGTCATCAAACATGCTTTATTTGAAAAAAATATACATATATATACTTTATATCCTGCATTTATTTAAATAAATTGGAAAAATAAGCAGGTACTTAATTAACGATACCGCTGGCCACAGAACGAGGTTCAGATGAAACAGTGTCCTTTCCAAAAAAAAACATCCGCGATCGCGACCTTGGCAGTCAATTTCAAGCCTCAACTAGCTGATTTCATTCAATCGTCTCCGAATATCTACACAACTATAACGGAGGTGGCACAAGCCAACACTAAAATTTTGTTTGCGATCATTGTCCTACATACATAGCATTTCTTAAACAAAAGTGCACGTAGGACAAACCAATTCTCAACTTTCTTAGTATTTTCTCTATCTCTCTTCGCCGTGATATGCACGTGGAACAAAACAATTCTCACAAAAAAACTGCGAAAAATTGTATGGAAAAGTTGTCCCAAACGCCAAAAAATAGTTTATGGCACAAAGCAATTCTAAAAACTGTTGATTTTGGTGGATATGGAACAAAATCGATGTTCGATATCTCGGGATTGGAAGGACATAGCGCGAATCGGATCACAGATTTAGAAAGAGCATACAAAATTACCATAGAATCCATTCCTAACTCAAAAACGACAAAAGTGGCGTATGGAACAAACCATTTCTCAGGCGACGATATTTTTAATAGATAAAACCTGTATTGTGTCATACGAATTTTATTCATGGAGTTCTTAAGAAGATTGAGGTCAAAAATTAAGTTTGGTCAAAGTTCAAGTTTATCTTTTAGTTTGTAGGCAAATGGTGTTGTAAATAAACATTTTTTTATTCAGTAAAATAAGTCAAACTATTAGTTTAAGTATAAAAATTGTAAAAAACGAAAGTCAATTATGGATAGGGTAAGCAAAAAACTGGTTCAAAGTAAAGTTTTTCTTAAATTTCGAAAAATAGCCATTACCCGAAAACCGTTATGATTCGGTATGAATAAGTTACCAAATTCTGAAAAGTCATGACCTGGCCTATCACCATATTCAGTCTGGACAATGCTTTACGGGAGACCCTGTTTTAATTGAAAGTTCCTTTTTTGTATTTTGAAGTCCTGATGTCAAAAAACGTTACGGTTAATTAAAAAAAAAAATAAAGTTTGAAAAAAGTCAGAAATGGATATAGAACCCTCTTCCATACAAATGCGAAATCTATTAAAACCAAACTTGAAATTTCCTAGGGATATAGGACTTTTTTGCACTGGACATTCGGAAATCAACGAAAGCAAAAATAGTAAAAAAAATTCAAAATTTCTAGCATTATTAATTTTTATAATTATGCTTTAAGTGATAAGAACATAAAACAAAAATGTATATTAATTGAGTGGCTATGCCTTCCTTTATAACAGATTGGATTATTTTTAAGTCGATAAGAAACGTATGAAAATGATAAAGCATTTTAACACTTAATTATGAAAAATACTAAACATGAACTTTGGTCCATAAAATTTCCTAGAAAAGTACTTTCAATTTTATTCGGAGTTGGTTTTAAAAATACTTTTACACAGCGGTACCTTTATGCGACTTTAGTCGCATTTTTGCGACCTTTTCATCGCTGTGCGACGCATGCGACGACCTTTTTAAATTGCGACCTTTTTAAATATGCGACTTTTTTTTTGTTCTAAAAAATTTAAGAAAAAGTTTCCTGAACGCGACTATCGTACAATCGATCATGTCTCAGGCGATTTCTTTCGAAGCTAACCCTATGAAAAATAAATCAACAAACCGCTTGCAAAGAGAAATTTGAGAAAAAAGGTTGGCTTCCAAAACAAAAATGAGCCACAGTGTGTAAATGCTTGTCTCAGATATTTTCTGCAAATCTCCACACTTATAGCTTACCTACCATATACAATTTATAGAAATCAGTTGGATACTTTTTGAGCAAATCGTACCCACAACCAATTTTTAAGACTATTTTATATTTAAACGTTAAACCTACTCGTGTACCTACATATTAATGTAAAATGAAGTGTGATTTTTTTTTTGTCATTGTTATTAATTATAGCTATTGTTAAAATTAAAAAAGATCTTAAGTGCAGTTTTATATGGTAAAAAAAATAATATAGGTATGCGACTTTCTTTTTATCATATTGCGACTTTTTGCTCCAAAATGCGACTTTTTTCAAATAATTTGAATTTTGCGACTTTTTATTGTAAATGTTACCTTTGTGTCAACTTTTTAAAAAATCTCAGAGGTAACGCTGCTTCAACGTTCGTAGGAGTAAGTTTTAATATTTTGTTGACACTTTTTTCCATCCATCCATTTTCGATAAAAACTTTATTTAGAACACATTAAACGCAGTTATTATTTGGTTTATCCACCTGAAATATATAAATAGTCTTATATAAAATAATTTTGTTTCCTCATTTCTGCCTTGATTTCATTAACAATATTAAGAAAAAAGTTGATAATACTTGTTCAGCCCTGAAAAAGTTCCAAACCAGAATTGAAACGTCGGCAAATAATCAATTAATATTAAATTAAACCAAAGACAGCATTTTTGGGTTTTTAATTAAAGATTCTATATTATTTATTTACTCAGCGAAAATGTTACTTCTATTTATACTTTTAAGTTGACTGCACTTTTGTCCATGGATATAGAGCTTATAAGTACCAAAAATCTCACTTTTTTTTAATATATAGATAGAGCGGCAAATAAGCATCAAAAGAACCCAAAAATGTGTGGTTTATAGAGCAAAAGTGCTTTCTGTAATTTCGTTACTAATTGAGATAGAGCAACGGGGATAGCGCCAAACGATAGAGAATATTCCAATTAGTATAACTGCATCTTTAACTCAGATTCCCGAAAAAGTGGTCTATGAGGCACTTAAGTATTTGGCCGGCGATTTGTTATCACTTATTACAGCTCTCCCTGAAGGCTGACATTATTATATTGCACTGGTTCATTTTGCAAATACTTATCATCTGTCTAAATTTACGTTGGAATAGTTTGTTCAGCATTCTGTACGTATAATTAAAAGATGGTGTATATGATATTTCTTCTAACAAGAAAAATTGTAAGTCATCTAAGCTCATTGTTTCGTCAGATGAAGCACCTATCTTCTCCCCTATCTTTCTCAGCTTACCCACATGTCTCTTTAAGAACCATTGCCATTAAGCTTGATTTTATAAAAAAGATCGACCAATATTGCTTTTATTGTTCGAATTGCCACTTCTTGTTCAACATACTGCCTTCCTGCAGCCCTTTCTTTACAAAGAACACTTTGATTAGAAATGTGTGATCTTTTATATTGCATCTACTGGCATGAGTAATTTTAGCTTGACTGACGACCCAGTCAGCGCAGCGTTAGCATCAACCGAAACGGTGGTTTACCAGTTGTTAGATGAATAATTCACATGTAAGAAAACAGAAAAGTATTTAAATAATTATTGTTATTATTGTACTATTCGTACTTTGATTCGTACTGTCAGCTTATTAGGCTTAACCATTCTTTATTCCGTCAATTTCATTGAATTATTGAACAACAACAAGAACTTAAAGGCGCTACCACCAATTGTTTGGCTTGAGATATAGCTATTTCGTGCTTTGCCACTTTTGCACTCATCAGTCTCCTTTTTGTGGTGCTGAACTTTAATCCAATTTTATTTGAAAAACTTTTTTATGCACACCATAGAATTCAAACCCACGCATATCAGATTTGCTCAGTCTTAGCAGTCATGTGCACTGTACGCACTCCACCGCTTTAGACCCCTGACGTCACAGATCCCCCTTTGATACGTACTGCGAATTGTAGTCTATCGAAATAAGGTATGGAGAAAAATGGAGGCGGAACAAAACAGCATACTTAAAGGCACTTATAAAAATGCTGATGCTCCAAACGCATTTGATAAACAAATAACACATCTCGACCTGTGACGTCAGTGGTCTAAAGCGGTGGAGTGCGTAGTGCACACGACTGCTAAGAATGAGCAAATCTGATATGCGTGGGTTCGAATCCTATAGTGTGCATCAAAAAGTTTTTCAAATTAAATTGGATTAAAGCTCAGCACCACAAAAAGGAGACTGATGAGTGCAAAAGTGGCAAAGCACGAAATAGCTATATCTCCAGCCAAACAATCGGTGGTAGCGCCTTTAAGTTGTTGTTCAATAATTCATAAAAATAAGTGTCCATCAAATCTGACTGGACTACAATTTATTGTAATTTTATTCTTACAGTTTGAATGAATCGTTCGGCAAGCTCGTTTTTAGTTGGATGGGATATGGAGTTCCCTGCTTATGAACAATACCCTTGCGCTTTAAATATAACTTAAATTCATTCAAGTCCTATGATTACTCAATAATGAAGAAGCTCATATAATTTGTCTTACTCTTATCTGCTTCCACTAAGCTCAGCAGGCCCCAATTATCCCTTTTAGTTGGTTACACTTACGGGTCACAACTCCATGGGAACCCACTTGAGCAGAATGGGCATCAGCTCATCTGACCTGTGTAGGGGGTGTCAAGACGAAGAGGTGGTGGAGGGCTCATACCACTTCTTTTGCGAATGCCCCCAGCCTAGCTTAAATAAGAAGAGCAACTCTCGGAGAATACTTCTTTGACGAATTGTGTAGGGGGTGTCAAGACGAAGAGGTGGTGGAGGGCTCATACCACTTCTTTTGCGAATGCCCCCAGCCTAGCTTAAATAAGAAGAGCAACTCTCGGAGAATACTTCTTTGACGAATTGGATAGAGTCTCAATTTTGCCACTTGCAAACATCATGAAATTCATCCAGATTTCAGGATGGTTCAGGGAGGCTCCTCCTACCATAAACCCTCCCTGATACCCACCAACCTCTTCTCACCCATCCTTTCTCCTACCCAAGTCAGCTCCCGGGGAGGACAATGGATCCACTAAGATCCGATTGAGATGTTTTGGCTTGCCGCTTCATCACCCCTTCTAACCTAACCTAACCTATCTGCTCCCACAGTAAATATGGAATTTTTGTAAGGGATCTATAAGGAGGCCCCTAAAGCTCTGTGGGTTCTGTTGGAAACCTCTAGAGCTCTCTTGTTTGAAGCCTCTACAGCTAGGTTGGAGGCCCAACAGCTCCATCGGAGGCCCCTTGAGTTCTGTCGGAGGGTCTACAAAGAATTTGGAGCTACTTGTGGAGGACAAAAGGTGATGACTCTCCCTCTACAAACCTCTTGGATAATCTAAACAAAAACTACCGTTGAGCTGCAAGCCCAATATTATAATCGCATGATGAGGCCGAGACGAGAATGTTTATATTTGGACAGAAATTTACCCACAATCTCGTCGCGTCGGTCTCGGTTGTCTCGGCAGAAAAAAGGCTATTAAATTGAAAAATACAATTTTATTTAAATCTTTATTTTCCTCTGCAGCTAGTGTGAAGTGGGAACCCCGAGCACAACATTTTTTGGTGGGGTTTATCAGAATCGTTTGTCCACGTTGTCCCTTAGGAATAAAGTTATTAAGCTTTTCTTTTTAATAGCACCTCCCCAAAATCAAAAAACTCATCTACAGCCCCCAATGCATGACATAGGAGGAATAGACTAAGTGCGTTCGTTTGTCCACTGGCTCTTTTATATTATTCACCAAAAAAAATCGTTTTTCACCTTAGTTCAAAAGTTATTCAACATTACTTTTTTATAGCATTATTATATGTATATGCTTTACCTAACGTTGTAAAAATGATGACTTGGGGTGTTGAGCTTTTTGATTTTGGGGGTTTTGCTATAAAAACGAAATGTTGAATAACTTTTGAGCGAATGTCGATTTTTTTGTTTTGCTGGACTAACCTGGACAAACGGTGGACAAACGATTGGAATTGGAACCATTTTGCTAAAAAAAATTTTAAATTTTGTATAGTAGTGCTATAAAAAAGTAATGTTGAATAACTTTTGAACTAAGGGTGGAAAAACGAATTTGTTTGGTGAAAAAAAGTGCGTATACTCCCGAGTGTACCACGTTTATATTTGTTTTTAGAGAGAATAAAAATACGGCATTTCTACGTCATAGTTTTAATTTTTCTTTCGGATCATTGGATAGTTTGGTGGTAGTGTAGTCTTTGGAAAAATCAAGCTAGGTTTTGATGATGTAAAGATATTATTGGGTGGGCGGCAAAATACTGATTTCATTAAAATTCTTTTTTTTTTTAAAGTTCTTTTCTTAAAGTTCAGCTTCTCATAAATCTGTTTTTAAAATGCTGCTATTTAAAACTCTGCTTTATAAATATCTGCAAATTATAAAAGAAGAGTTTGAAAATTTTAAAAAGCTTTCGTTTTTTTTATCTAAGAAATTATCAAAATCCTAAACAAAAATTAGAATATTTATGGCCAGTAAACAAGTCGTTCTCAAGATAGAAGCTGAAATTCTCTTACTTTTTTTGCGGCTGAAGCGTACACTGCTTCCAGAAATCCTATTTTGTTGGTCATCAAATTAGTTAAATATATTTTTGCATAATGAATTTTTGTTGTATCTACGTGACTGGGCGTTTATTTAGCATACTACAACATTTCAAAACCACACAGAAACTCACATGTCTGTGGAGTATCCCGTTTTGTAAAACATTCCCGAAGAAATTACCGACTGGTAAACTAGCGAGTGGTATCAGTGTATTAAAAAAAAAATAATCCCAAGCCTTAGCCAGCATAAGATTGTTTGAAATGTCTTATGTATTTATCTTTATGTGAACCAGTTTATCCATGAATGTAAATTTATTTGTTATTTTCTAAGACAATGTTAACCTACCTATAAATAAATGTAACGGTATTTAATTTGTGGCTCTTTTTCTCAAAGCCCCGGGTGGCCCTTTGACACCCAGTCCTGCTCTTAAGAAATTTTTAAAATTTTACATAAGCCACTGGAATATAATAGCAGTGCTTGTGCATTTAGTAGTTTTTAAAATTGTCTGTAATTCTAAAAATTTCATTGTGTTTAAGATGAAATTGGGCTTCTAGCGTTTCAACGATCGCATCATACTCAATATATTCCGGTATCTTCAGAAGCAATTTGTTGTCAAAAGGAACAATAATTAGTATCATCTCCAATGTAGTGTAGGGTTAGTTAACGTACGTCGCATCGCCGTCGGTTTCCTGCGTCACTATCCATACAGTCCAGCTGTTTTAATCAACGAGCGTACGATATAATTTTCGAGTTGATTTCAAATTGAAACAAATTTGCTAGCAGTTTGTTCTTTAATTAACAACCTAACAACTTTATTTTAATTTACAATAAATGTAAGAAGCTGAATTCAGCTTCTGACACACGTGTAGTTAGATTCTCGTTGTTATCAATTAATACAAGGTAGATGTCGACCCAAAACACCAATTGAAATTGACTGACTTAACATTTCTCTTTTATATAAAGTAATAGTTTGTCATTTTTCACTTATGATAATAACATAAAATTTGTGAATTCGACTTAAGCAAGACTTTTCCTAACAAAGTATTATCATGGATTTGTATAAAAGTTCAAGTTTTCATGTATATGCGATTCTTGTATTTTATTGGAGGTTTTGATTTAATCGTGTTAATGACTCGGTAAATCAATTTTATCTCATTCGGCTTAGTCTTTTACATTGCAATGCAAACCAAAAGGCATTGACGTCACCGGGTGCAAGAACTAGGTTAATTAGAATGTGCATTTTGGTCTACCTATTGCCCACAAATATCATATATCATATATCGTTGGAAAGCTTATGCCCTTGTTCATCATTTTGTTGCATGGACACAAAGCTGTAAGCCATGGGGTTAAGGCAGTACATTACAAAATATAAAATTATTCGTCTATGTTTATTGGAATTTGCAGTGTTTTTTTTTTTTTTTTTTTGTTGGTCGCTTATTTTAGCCAACTCCCATTGTTTAGGAAAAAAAAGTAGTCTTACGTTGGTACACTCCATAGTACATAATCATTTTCATGGGTTTTGTTTGTGGGCACTATAATATGGAAGGAGACCAGGTCCCATATATCTTTGCCAATTCTCCTTTGTTTTTAAAATGTTGGAGTTATCTACGTCAACGTTCTTTGATATCTAGCTACCTGCATTTACATATATTCTGAAATGTACAGTGTAATTTAAAGTAAAAAATTCATTTATCTAGTTCTTACATTCACACGACGCGACGTATTACCATAATATTAATAGTTCCTACATCCAATCTAAGCAAGGAATTAAGGGAATTCGTATTTTACTGCTCCTTTAATTATAAAGAATGCATACAAAATTTGGCAACAAAAAAATGCTGATTTTTTAAACCTGCGTAATTAATGACAGTCATATACATGTAACTCTAAATTAAAATAAAGTTATGCAACAAGAGACTCAGATATCAAAAAGTGTATAGCAATCAACCTGAAAACCTTGGGGGCGTATTTCTTTTTTAGTTGAGATCAAACCCTGAATTTTCAAAAAATGTTTGTGTTCCCTTGGCTTAGAGTGCTAAAAGCTTTGAATTTGTGTTTCTTTTTCACATAGAGATTATGATCAAAACATGTTCAGAGCGTGCTCTACAAACTCAAAACAAAATTACCAAACAATCTGACCAAATCCGAGTAGCAAAATGTCAAACTAATAAAAGGAAATAAGTAGAAACTGAACTAGTGGAGGCTAGATAGCCTAAAAAAGGCCATTATTCAAGAACCCGGAGAAACTGCTCCGATTTTGATGATTTTTTTTTTAATGTAGGGAATTGAAATTAGTAAAAAGTTTACAATTCAAAAATCGAACAGTTTACAATTCAAAACAAAATTTTCAAAAAAAAAAAATTTTCAAATAAATATCACTGCCATAGATTATAGAAAGGTTTTTTGAAGTTATATTATAAAAGTCCAAAATTAAAAACTCACAATAAAACCCGCTTATAAAGTAAACGTACTAGTATCCGGATACTTAACATATTTCTTCACTTTGCTCTCAATTATTTGTTTTACTATTAAAGTTTTACTAAAAAGTTATGGTTTTTCTTAAAAATTAGATATTTGTTGATAACATTACATTTAATTAATTTATAGATTTAATATTTGCATAATTATTAATTTTTTTTTTTTGAAAAAAAGTTCGATTTTCGCTAGTATCCGACAGCAAAATTTAGTGTTTTAGTTTCCGGACGCAATTGTTTTGTATGAAATTTTAGTGCATTATTAAATAGAATTAATTAAAAATCATTAATTTTTATAAAATATAGTTATTTTAATTAACTTTTTCGCTCATAGGTACATTATATACATACATAGGTTCGTATCATGAATGTACACTTGTACAGTTGTAATAAAGATCTCGGCTCAAACGTGTGTTTAATTACTCTTGTTTTCGTGTCACGAGTGATAACAAATTATTAACATGGTATAACTTTTAAATACACCTGTAATCAAAATACACGTGTAATCAGAACACATGTATAATCAGAATACATGTATAAGCAAAGTACACGTGTAATTACAAAACGGGTGTGAATTTTGTTCCTATTTGAACCTCCCAAATGGATATTAGACCCTTGGTGGCAAATAAGACTAGGTTTGTTTAAATAATTCTGTGCTGCTTGCGGGCAATAGGTACTAGCTGCAATTTGGGTCAACAATCGTTTTAAATAACATAATACTATGTCTATGATAATGTAATACTAAAAACCCCTGTAGTACTAAAAACACATGTAAAACATGTTAATACACAATCAATTCAATTTTACATACGTAGGTATATCACATGTTCACGTGCAATAGAAAGCTTTAAATTTAACCTATGTATATCTATCCATATATCTATATATCTATCTATATATTCTTCGCATAGTCTGAACAAGATGCCTTTGTGCGAAGAACATGTGCTATTTTTACATGCATTCACAGGATGTGATACTTCTTCGACCTTCTACAATAAAGGAAATATCACATTTGCTAAAAAATTCGAAGATCAAATACTTTTAAAGGATGCTGCAAAAATATTCAAGCAACCGAATCAAGACAAAGACACCATTTATCAAGCCGGTGAGAGATTTATTTTAGCTTTATATGGTGCTCCAAAATCTGCGGTTGATCTAAATCTGTTCAGATATCATTTTTTTACTAAAACAATTGTTTATGACGTCCTTGTGCAATTGAACAGTTTACCGTGCACAGCGGATGCAGCGATGGAACGTTTAAAAAAGTATATCTTCAGATTCAATTATGGCTAGGTAATTGTTCATCACCACGTCCTAATACCAAATCCCATTAACCAGTAAGCTGCTCCGGAAAACGTATTTAAAGTAATATTCTGTCGATGTAAATCTGGCTGTGGAGGTAATTGCGGTTGTCTAAAAACAGGGCTTTTCTATACGCAAGCTTGTACACTATACAGCATGTAGTAGTGGTAGCTGAAGTTACCGTCAGCCTAATATAAAATTTTGAAAAAAATGAAATAGAAGAGGAAGACATATTATGTAAGTAATGTATTGAATATGTGCCTAGGTGCCTAACTATGTACCCAAACAGAAAAAATACTTTATTTTGTTGCTTTTCGCAATTAAATTTAAATTTTAACATTAACAATGTTCTTAAATATAATATAATATTAAATATTATGTTCTTAATGTTGTGTATTATAAAATATTTCATCGAAATTAAAAAAAAGAACTATTAATTATTTTAAATAAAAAAAAAAAATGTGTGCATATAAGCTGGTTTTACTGTACTTGATTTTGTACTTTTATATTTAAAATAACATACAATAATATTTATCTTGAATTAAATTTAAAATATTTACCAAAAAAAATTGGTTTCATCGCATGTGAATATAAGCGAGTTTTACTGTACTTGGTTTTGAACTTTAGTACTAAATACAAATGAAAAAAAAAAAAATAAACCTTTTGAGTGTTTTTTTTATTTTAAATATATTTTGAAAAAAAAATATTTTATTTTTTTTTTGAATTTTCGATTTTTGAGTTTTAAAAAAATGTCTGTGGAGAGCGTCGATTTTTGAATTGTAAACTTTTTTCTAATTTCGATTCCCTGTACTTTAACAAAAACAATCATCGAAATCGGAGCAGTTTCCCCGGGTTCTTGAATAAAATGCTCTCCAGCCTCCACTAAACAGAAAAACTTGAAATGGTAAGTGCTGAAATATGTTTCGAAGATAAATCGGAGTGATCAGAACACGCTCTGTTCAGAGGTTGTTCAGAGCATGCTTCAGCTCTATTCAGAGATCTACTCTGAACTGAACCAAAAAACACCCAAGATTAAAAACGTAAGTAAGAAATATTTTATTTTTGAAAAATCATATAACCAACAATTAATTGTCTACTAACGGCGTGCTACATGTAATGAAATGCGGGGGAATACCATCGCCAATTTTTCCTTTTTTTAGACTTTGAGGAAAAATAAATGCAAAAGTTCAAAATTTTAGAATGAGTGTGACTATACTATAAAATGTACCTCGAAGCATCTGTAGTTAACATTTTATTATAAAGTTAGTATATAATTCCATTATTCATTTCAAACCAGAATCTACTTCCCTTTTCCGAAAAAAACTTTGGCTAACACACCTAATAAAATAGTTGTTTTGCTTTATAACAAATTGCTTAACATACCAGTAGATCCCAAAAAAAAGTTTATCCTTAACTTTATTTATTTTTTTATTTGCAGATACTCACCTATGATGCATCCCGTTTACATGAAATTTCCAGTTACTGGTGTTCTGGTCAGTGAAAATAAAAATTTCTGCAACGAATTTTCCTGTCAAATCGAGTTAAATTTACAAGGAAAAAAGTCATCGGGCCTGTACAAATGTGAAGTATCCGGTGATGCACCACATTTTAAACTCACAGACAAAGCTGCGAACATGACTGTTGCAGGTAAGATGTGTTTTCAATCAAATTAATTATTAATAAATCCTTTCGTCGATAAAAGTTTAAGGTTAAGCGTAATCACGTCTTATAAGTTTAACTTACGTCTCTTGAAGATTATGTCTGCTTCTTCTGTTATTTTTTTATATTTTTCAACATCACGAAATTTTCAATTTTTAGTTTTGTTTTGTTTGTGTTTAAATTCATTCATCGATCATTAAGATAATGAAGAACGATGCACCATTGTATCATCATTTATGGCCATAATCTGAATGGAAAAGATTAACGAGGCCTCATAAATCAAGGATTTTCATGTTTTACGAGCTCTTACTGTGTGCAGCCAGCAGTTCAACTGCATTCAGGCGCAGAGTGAATCCACTCAATCTTCACCCCATTCATTCATTTATCCAGTTCGTGCAAATGTCGGTCGTCGTCGTTGTCGTCATTGTCGTCGTCATCATTGCAAGTTCAAAGTGTCTTGGTCCTTGGAAGTGGAGTTTTTGAAATATTACTTTTCTGCAGCAACACTGAATAAAATGGTGGACGGACGATGGATATCCTTTTTCTCCATCCAGGACCACTTCTTCCATTTTGTTCGTATACATACTCATCGTATATCTGTATATATGTATGTGTGTATATAGTTTGCTGCGAAAAGTCCTTTGCAAATGCATATGCTTTTCTTGCAAGAAGTGCAAACTCAAGCGGATATCTCTTATCATTCATGTCAAATGCATTATGGTATGTTTCGTTTGCACTTTTGTGTCTTTTCATTTTTTTTTTTTTTTTTTTTTTTTTTCATTCTAAAATGTAAAATTTTACAGAGAAAAAAAAAGCTAGGAGAAAATGTCATAAAATCTCACATGAATCTCACATGACAGGCAGATAGATTTATTTGAAATTGTGTTTCATTCAAAGGAAATCTTCCTAGTACTTAAAATGGACGGATGTATTTAGTTTTGTTTTTATATTCTTAACTTAGATATATGACAATTGATAGCAAATTTTATTTTAAAAATGCATTTTTTTTGTACCTTCCTATTAAATGCATTTTTTTAAGAATTTGTCGTAGGAAAAATAATGTAAAACGTTTCTGTTTCATATAGGAATTTATGTTCATCTCAGGAATGTACGGGTATGAGCAACGTGAGGACCTTAAAATATTTTGTTAAGTTTCTTTCTAGCTAGAAATTCTACTGATTCGATGGCGTATTCCTCTTTCCAGTGTTTCCTCCCCACATCACATTTTTAATTATGTAATCGATTTATTTGTGGTAACGTACGAAAGATCGACAACAAAAATTCAACTTTTATCAACTTTTTTTAAAATTTAAATTGCCGTCAATTTGTTGATCGACTTACAAAATTGTCAACATTATGAAATCTCGACTTGACAAAATGTCGACTGCCTTGAAAAAAAGTCGAGCAAAATATGAACTTGTTTTTATTTTTCAAAGAAAATATAGATTTGAATACGATCTGTTGACCTTTAAAATATCGACTCTAAGATCGACTTTTCGACTTTCATAATATCGGCAAAAAAGTTAAAAACTAGACTGGTTAACAAACAAATATCAAAACAGGTGCTTGAAGACGATGCGAAACTCGCCAGTGAAAAATTTTAACAGTCGACATTTTAATATTCTGATCAAAATGTCGGCTATTAAAATCTCGACTTTCAAAATGCAAACTATCAAAATCCCACCTGTTGAAATTTCGACTTCTTTTGACATTTTGAAAGTCGAGTAGTATTTCCATATTTTGAGCAATCGATGTTTGGTTTAGGCGACATTTTGTTGTCGAGATTAGGAAAATCGATCAAAGTTGACCTATACACTTGCGAGCAGCCTGGAATCAGCCCGTTTCGTGTTCTAAAACCACCAATCGCGACGGCTACAATATTTATGATTAAAAGCCTGATTAAAGCCTGAACTTAAAACTTTAAGTTAATGATAAACGCACGAAAAACCCATTGGATAGTTTTCGCGTTATGTGGCATAATTACGAAAATAACAAATTACACTTGCTAAAATAGGTAAAAGTTGGAAACATTGATAAGCAATATTCACGCCCACTATTGGTTTTTACCCACTATGATTTTCACTATGCACTACGATTAAGAAGTTGAGAATGGGGGTAATTCACGTTCTCAGATGATTGTGGAATGCGTCTAGACAGAAGCTATAGTATAGAGGCAGAGTAAAGATAGGAGCTGGCTTTCAGGTAAACAAATTCTGCACTCATCCGAGAACGTAAATCACCTCCATTGCACGACCTCCTAATCGTAGTGGTTGTTGCCCATTACACTCACACGTCATTTTGGGCGATTTCAAAGTTGACTTAGCTGAGTTAAACCCCCAAACAAAGCTTGTTGACGAGCCAGCTCAAATCACTGACGTTGCAGGTCAAACTGCCAACTCTATCGACTTGTTTCTTAAAAGACCAAACAAGCTAGAAAGACCTGTAACGGTCATATTCGCCGAAACATATTTTTGCATGACCAAAAATTGAGGAAAAAAATACTACAATGTCCCATCAGGTAGTAAAATGGTTTAGTCTTTTGTTAAAAAAAAAAACGTACGAATTACTACTTCGGTTGCAACATCAGTCTTCAATGACAAGCCTTATGTCAGTCTGTAAAATAAAGCCAGACGCTGCGAGAAAGTGTTACGACTTGAAATCGTAAATGATCTTATGGGACAAATCTTCTTTTACACTTGTGCAGTTGGTAGATTTCTAAAAGATTTCGATATACACAAATCCGCTGGCCCGGATAGTATCCCTCCCATTGTTCTGAAGAGTTGTTCTTCAACTCTCGAAAAATCACTCCGTAAGCCTTTCCATCTATTCTATAGGCACTATTGGTCTCTTTCCGAGTGGTTGGAAAACAGCATTTGTTCAACCAGTCCTTAAAAAAGAGGGCTTTTTATCTATCGACCAATCTCACTTACGCCCCTTTTTTTCAAGGTCACGAAAACGCTGATCCACAAAATAAATGTTGGTGTGCCCCAGGGCTCCGTTTTGTATCCAACTCTCTTCCTTATATTCATAAATGATATCTTGTCCAAAACTTCAAGTCCATTCAACTGGTTGACTGATGACAGTTCCCTCAGTTTCTCATATTATATTCATTTTCAAATTCATATGCATGTCCTTATGTTGAACGGTAATATACGATGAGTTCAATGAATTCTGATCTTGACAGCGCTGTCCAATGGGAAATAAAAAGCAAACAGAATTTAATGCTTCAATAACTCAATGATATCTCCTGTCATTTAAACGAAACCCACCCCCATGCCTCTATCCATAAGTGGCATTTGCATCGAGGATATTGAACAGCTTTCAGTTCTCGGTATGTGTATCATAGACGTCCGTATGTGTATCGAAAAGACGACGCCGAAAATGCTGCCAAGTGTTTAGGTTTTCTTCGGCGATGAAAGAAATTTGTATCCACTTCTGATCTGGATGTGATCTACAAAGCATTTATTCATCCAAAACTTGAGTACAATTCTCACATTTGGGCATGTGTCCAACAACCCCACGCCGCAATGTTTCTTGTCTATTATTATCTAACCATTGTTTTTACAAAAAGTGTTCTAGTGAAATATCCATTTGCATTCCTCCCCTAAACAAAATTCGACCGTAATACTCGTATTTTTAGGAATGTACATCAGTTTACACTCAATTTAGGACGTACTGTCAAGTATAGAGATTTATTTATTAGCCGCACTACCCGAATGTGCAATGCTATTTTTCCCTGCCATTATGATATTCAGAGGTTCAAAACCAATGTGCATCGGTACCTCCTCTTTAATCCTTCCCCATTTTCTTAGCGCTCGCATGATGTTAAAAACATTTCTTAGTCAAAATTTTAGTCAAAAAGTTTTTTGTGCGTGCAATAAAATGGGATATTTTAACAATTTTAATAAGTTCCTTTCGATCCCCTGCCATTATATCACGTGACCATGCCCACACGCCAACGTCACACAACCGCACTGTATTGCAAGCCCCCCCGACCACCTATGCTTCGCACCCCTACTCTAATCTAGCGTCGAACTAAATTAGTAGTAAGTTTATTAGTAGGTTCCTGACTTTGAAATTGGTAGGCAGAATTCACCCGTGAATTTGTCAAATATTAAATTTAACCCTTTACAGACTCTCCCCAAAGCAAAGTGAAACTGGGGCGAAACATTCCATATGATACAAAAAATGACTGATACGTTTATGCAATGCTAAATGTGTCGTCAGCTAATGTTGTGCATTGGTTTGGGAGATCCTTACAAAATGTTTCTATTTTATTTTGTAAATGTTATATTATTATAAAAATAAATAAATTGGGTGGCGCAACGGCTCGTGAAGAAACAGGACCTACTGACTAAGAACTCGCAATCATTCCATTCCAGGAATGGAAGGGACCTCTAGGGGCGCTCTATGTTAAACTACAACTTAATACTAACACCTTTGCGCCTAAGAACTTATTATTTATTAAAATCTAACTAGTTTTATTTCTTACCAAGAAAGATTGAAACAAAACTTAGTATCCATGTCATTTTTTATTTTTTAAGTTAAGTGGAGTGGAATATAACCACTCAATCGCACACTCTCGAAATATTCCTTGTTGGGTTAGTAAGCTCTAAAAATTAAGCTATTAGCCCAGGACATCGCTCTTGCAATGTTACCTCGAATCAGCTTGAGTATAAAATTATCAATTCTGTTAATGTTGGCTTCATTGTATAGAACCTCATTGGAATAATAATGTGTTCTTTGTAATCCAAGGCAGCGTCGAAGACACTGCCTCTTAAAATCATTGAATCTTTTCCATTTGAGATTCGGCAACGTTGAACTACACCGGGCATCCATAGGCAATCATTGGCCGGATGAGGGTTATGTAGCAAATCACCTTAACCTTGCTATCAAGACGGCTGCTAAAAGACAACCGTTTTGTCAGGGCAAAGGTTCGCCTAGCCCTGTTCCGAGCAGCATTTATGTATATGTCTGTCGAAATATAAATACTAATCCATCCATAACCAAGGTAATTTACCACACTTTTACTCGCCAGTGGATGTCCATGTGGCCCTACGATCACCAGCTTGCGCCAGTTCTTTTTCTTGTATCCCTAGGGGCTCCTAGGGGCAATGGAGTCCTGAACAGAATAGGTTCGGATTTCTGAAAGTTGATTTCCAACTTCCAGTCATCGCAATATCTCTGAATCTTTTCGAAGTCACGCTGTAAGATAAATCTGATGACCTCAACTGTTGGAGCTGTTCTGTACGCAATTAGATCGTCGGCATACGCTATTTCATGGGCTAGACTATACCTATCAGATCGCTGGTGTAAATACTGAAGAGAATCGGTGAGTTCACCGCTCCACACAGGTAAATTTTCTCAAAAACCTGGTCAAAATTTATTATTGCATGATAACATTAAAAACAGTTAGTTGAAAACACGATTTTCAACTGAATATAAGCGCATATTCGACATAAAACATTGAAAAAGCTTTGAAATGGTAGTTTTGAAATTTGGTGTTTTCTCATAAAATTTTTAATACAATTTGCATTACACTAAATTTGTTTTAAAAAAAGATGACTTAATACAATATAAATAGTAATAAATAATGAAACATAAATAAACAAATTATTTGAACATTAATATATGACTTTGGAAATTCAAACCAATTCTGCTAGCTCAACCTCTGGTTCTTTTAAAAACTAAAGTATGATGGAACCCCGTTTTTGTTTTTGGGATTAGTTTCCTTATAAGGTGGAGGTCTGGGATCGCTTCCCAGCCTCGTCCACCTAAAAACTAAAAAGTTTTTTTTCAGGGCTACTACCTCTTGCGAGGAATTGACAAATCCTCCAAGAGTATCACTTGTCACGAATGAGTGCTTCTCGTCTAGCCGTTCGGATTCGGCATAAAATTGTAGGTCCCTTCCATTCCTTTCAAAAAAAAGGCGCACGCAGGAATGGTTGCGAGTTGTTAGTCACTAGGCCCTGGTTCTTCATGAGCCGTTGTGCCACCCGATTTGTTCCTTATAAGGTGCTCATTAATTTATCAGAATAAACTAACAAATTATGAAAAACATTTTCCATATTTTGCTGTCTTGAAAACTTTGTTTCGAAGCTTTCTCGAAAACGCTTAATGTATTTGTTCCGAGATTCTTGCGCTTCTTCACCGAGCTGCCCAATTGGAAGAATAGCTTGTGATATATTTTAAGGACTGTGAATTAAAATTTAATGAATAGTTGTGGGCGTATTACACCATAGGTACAGTTTAACAAAGTAGTAGCCCGTAGCGTAATGGTTAGTGCGTTCGACTGTCACGCTGGGATCGCTTCCCAGCCTCGTCCACCTTAAAACTAAAAAGTTTTTTTTCAGGGCTACTGCCTCTTGCGAGGAATTGACAAATCCTCCAAGAGTATCACTTGTCACGAATAAGTGCTTCTCGTCTAGCCGTTCGGATTCGGCATAAAATTGTAGGTCCCTTCCATTCCTGTCGAAAGGCGCACACAGGAATGGTTGCGAGTTGTTAGTCCCTAGGCCCTGGTTCTTCGTGAGCTGTTGTGCCACCCGATGTTTACAGTTTAACAAACAAATTAGCGTTATCAATGCAATAGTCTTTAAATCGAATGGTAAATCCACTCGACATTGTTAATAGAAAAACACAAAATCGGCACATGATTTCTTTAATTATAAAAGGTCCGCCATCTAACGCTTTTTTTTCGACTAGTGCTTATTTCGTGAATGGTAATACTTAGCTCATGTCTGATTTGACAGATAATTAGTTTTGTCCTTCCGCTGAATGAATATGGTTGTGTATACGCTTGAATAATGCTGGGAAATATTGCGATATTACTTTGCCGATTTTGCCAAAAAAATCATCTTTTCAGATGAAGTTTATTTTGATCTTGGCGGGTATGTAAACAAGCAAAATTGTCGCATTTGGGGCACAGAAAACCCGCACGCATACATTGAAAAGCCGATACACCCAAAACGAGTCACTGTTTGGTGCGGATTTTGGTCCAGAGGCATAATTGGGCCATTTTACTTCAACTGAGCAAGGAGTGGCCGTTACAGTCAATGGCGATCGTTATCGGGACATGTTGAACAAATTTTTGTTCACAAAAATTGAAGGGAAGGATATTGGCAACATTTGGTTTCAACAGGACGGCGCTACGTGCCACACAGCCGAAGCTACACTCGATGTTGATGATGCATTTTCAAAAAAAAAAAAATTATTTGGCGGACTCTTTATATGTTATTTCCAACGATACCAGAGTCTTGCAAAAATGGACAGACAGCGAGTCATCGTTCGTACTTCCATAACCTCGATTTCTAAAAGCTTGTTGAATTCTTTTCTTGTTTTTTGTCAACAGTTCTCTTGTTTTTCTGACCAAGAACTTGCTATTGTCCTAGAGGCAGCTTTATATGGAGACATGAAGTAAACATACAAAAAATCTATTCCCGGCATATGCAAAATCACTCAAAATTCTACTTGTTTGCTCTGAAATCTTAATATTGCGGTTCATTTTTTCACCTTTTCTTCCAAAAAATTGATTTTTTCTGTGATGTCGCGAGATGTGCAACTTCTTAAATAATCAGAGAGCTGATTTCTTGAAAGAAAAATTAACCTTGATCGCTATCCTGTGTAAAAAAGTAAAAAGCTCAAATTAAAAAATAAAAATAAAAATGCCCTTCCTTATCATCTGTAAGAGCCAATATTAAAAAAAAGTCGCAATACATTTTGACTGTTTCCGATTGGGGAAAAATAAACCTTAATTAAGAGACTATTTTCATTACAAAGCGACTCAAATTAACTTAACTTTTACATTATCAAAGATATTTTTTGTTCTTTTTTTACTTTTTTTTACTGATCAAATACATTGCATTAAGTGGCTATAAAATCAACTAAACAATTAACATATTGCAAAAAAAAAAACTCATCCTCGATTAAACATACCTCTAGCAATAGAATCCATGCTTAATTATTTTACAAACCACCACAACAAAATATAAAAAAAAAACAAACCAAAACAACCTTCTATCAGATTTAAACTTGCTACTGCGCCCGTCATTTTAAAGTTGGTACTTTAAAGGCATAGACTGATTAAACTGTTATAATTTGCACCGCATGACCAATGAGGTTTGAAGCTCACACTATTTGTTAACAAGTTTTCATTAAAAAAATACAACAAATCTTAACAAAAAAAAAACATAGTTTTGGCCATGTTTTTGGGAAAATTTGTGTGCGCCTACTGAAGACCAATTCAAAGATTTCGGTGGAACTTACATTCCCACTTTTGACAACAAACTTTCTTCCATTGAGCATATCATAAAGCAACAAAGCACTAACCATTACGCTACGGGCTATATTATTAAGCCCAGAAAATTTTGCTATCTTTTTCTTCATTGTTTCAAAGCACTGAAATTCATTAAATTTCTGATTTTTGTCCTTTAAAAATACCGCGAATAAATTTGTCAGGCCTATTTGAAAAAAACAAGGTAATACCCTAGAACCCTTAGGGCCAGTTTCTTCACAGCAGATCTTTAATCCATGATTAGTGGAGCTGGGAAATCCTCAAATTTTTTTGTTGATCAAATTTTTTTTTTTAAAAATCAAAGTATGAGTTGCTTATCATGGATTTTACTAATCAGCCAATTTTGATTGATTAGCGTTAGTTAATTAAAGCCTATGAAAGTCACATACTAATTTTAACCCATTGTGAACAAACTGGCCCTTAATCTTATATACAAACAGCCTTATGCATAAACGAATTATAGCGAGTGCATAGTGCTATTCACTCTTTATAATGCCTCTGTACGCAAAAACCTTATTCATAAACTTATGCAACGTTGAATAGAGGCAACATAAGCTAAACGCGTTTGGAGGTTGTATAGAGCCAACATAAGGGTTGTTTAGTATCGGAATATCACTTTGACTCACACACAACAATATTGTAGATAGATATTAGGGGGGCGCTTATTTTTGTAATCTTTGTGGTGTTTAAATCTGACTATCAAAATATTTTATAAAATTATATACAATAATAAATAATGTTGGTTTTGTCAATTTATTGTACATTTTTGTTGTGATATTGTTTAAATAAAATTAAGAATATTTTTTTGTACACTTTATTTTTCTTCTTAATACATGTAAAAGATTTTAAGATTTTCCATCAAATCTTACAACTTTTGCAAATGCTCGATGGCAAGCGTGATTTAAATTAAGTTATACAAAGATTCACCTTCATTACTTTCACGGGAAAATACAAATACATTTTAAGCATTACAAAATAAGCACCACCCTTTTATTTTTCTCCTCAACAAAAACATCACGATGTGAGTGAATGGAACAATTCATGGAATAAATCAAAAACGACGTTTTTTTGTTTCAAATATTTTTAATTTTATTTGCAAACACAAAACACCAACAAAGTAACTGGCTAATTATAATAATATTAAAAGAAATTAATAAAAACACAAAAAGAATCCAATCGCCAGCAGAATTACTTCTTTTGATTTTTCACACAGCACACACACAGCTGGGTCTCCTTTGTCAGTTTTGAAAGTAAAACGTAATAGATTTCTCCTTTATGGTACTAGTTTTGACACAAGCTCATTATAACTATAATGGGATGAAAAATATTTTATGCATAACAATTTAAGCAACGTTTTATAGTGGCTACATAAATCCTTATGCAGTGCATAACTATTCATCTGTGCAGCGGATTCTAGTGAATACGGCTGAAAGTCTTTTTGCATACGGGAAGAGACGCAAAAATGATAATATTGATATACCCCATTGTTAGTCAAGTTCAGTTCAAGTATTTTTAATTGTTGAGTAATTTTGTTCCCTCAATGTCTCAATATAATTTAATATGCTTTATACACTTCAAGAATGTATTTCTGGAAATTATAATTGGAGCTTAATTCAATGTTGCCTTAACAATAATAGAATCATTTGCTCGTTTATACATATTTTGATTTTTTTTTTTTTTTTTGACAAAGGGTCTATGATTGTTAAAGGTACAATTTGTCTGCAAGACAATTTCTTCGTCAGGATCCTACTGTCATTAAGTGACGATAAGGGAAAGAACATTAACAAGTATTTAAAGGTTTTCCTAATAATTTGTGTTCGAAAATCTTCTTAACTGCTTATTCCTTTGAAAGGAGAAAGAACTATCTAGTGAAAGTGTTTGTTTCTTCGGAAACAAATTAAGTAAAGCCTTGCGTTGTGTGTGTCGCATTAAAAGCACCTCAATGTTTTCATTCTCAAAAATATTCTACAACAACAAAACCACCTCTTATAAATAGATACTACATCCATAGACTCCTGAATACAAATTTGTATATTGACTCGTTCTTTGTTGATTCATTTTAGCTCTGCCACAAAATAATCCGCTTATAAGCAGCTTCAACTCAATGTACCGGTTCGATCAATACGTTGTAGCAAACTGCTCATCCGATTATTCAAGTCCGCCAGCAACATTGACGTGGTATATAAACGGTGAGATGGTGAGTTCTTACAATTGCTGGAAAAAACGACTTAAATTTTTCCATTAACCACCTGGATGTGTTGACTAACTATTGTTTGATATTTTTTTTGTTGATGGATTCGTTTTAGGCAAATCTGGGTGAATTACAACCACGAATTGAACAAACTATACCTGCACACGATTATAACTTGAGAAGGCAAACCCTGCAAGTACAATTCTACCTTAATGGACCGAGATATTTTAATGCGTTGAGAAGTCTGCAGTTGAAGTGTGTTGCGGAAATCGACAAATATCCAAGCCTGAAACGAGAAACAACATTGAGTGCCGTCCTAATGCATGATGAAAATTTAAACAATCAAATGCTTCTTAGCTCGGGTATGTACCTATGTTCTATGTGGATTATCTTATTGAGAAGAAAAACTTAGATGTATAGTGAATACAATAGTTAAAGCAAGGAATGCATTGAAATGTTCGTCAAATTAGAGCCCATAAAAGCTATAAATGGGGTTATAACGCAGGCTAAACCCCCCCTTCAATATGTTTCCCCCTCAAAGTTACAACAAGGCGAAAACGCCAACTTGAATTTTACAAATTAAATTACCTCGATAATTATCTCGTTAAGATACTGGTTGTACAAAAAAAAATGGCCAGTTGTTAAGCCTTAACTACATAGACCTACTTTTGTACGAAAATACTCGCTAAAGAAACATGCTTACAAAAAACCATACGAACATTGTTCTGATATATATATTAAAACATCATGAACAATTTTCCATTGTTTTTTTGCAAGCAGGTGTCTTCAGAATAGATATTTATTTCTCACTTTTGTACAAAAGTAGGTCTATGTAGTTAAGCCTCTAATCGAGAGAGCCAGTTTTTCAGTGCGGGATTAAAGTTAAACCTGAGTTAACTCACTCAACTTGCCATTGCCATTGCCATTGCCATTGCCATTGCCATTGCCATTGCCATTGCCATTGCCATTGCCATTGCCATTGCCATTGCCATTGCCATTGCCATTGCCATTGCCATTGCCATTGCCATTGCCATTGCCATTGCCATTGCCATTGCCATTGCCATTGCCATTGCCATTGCCATTGCCATTGCCATTGCCATTGCCATTGCCATTGCCATTGCCATTGCCATTGCCATTGCCATTGCCATTGCCATTGCCATTGCCATTGCCATTGCCATTGCCATTGCCATTGCCATTGCCATTGCCATTGCCATTGCCATTGCCATTGCCATTGCCATTGCCATTGCCATTGCCATTGCCATTGCCATTGCCATTGCCATTGCCATTGCCATTGCCATTGCCATTGCCATTGCCATTGCCATTGCCATTGCCATTGCCATTGCCATTGCCATTGCCATTGCCATTGCCATTGCCATTGCCATTGCCATTGCCATTGCCATTGCCATTGCCATTGCCATTGCCATTGCCATTGCCATTGCCATTGCCATTGCCATTGCCATTGCCATTGCCATTGCCATTGCCATTGCCATTGCCATTGCCATTGCCATTGCCATTGCCATTGCCATTGCCATTGCCATTGCCATTGCCATTGCCATTGCCATTGCCATTGCCATTGCCATTGCCATTGCCATTGCCATTGCCATTGCCATTGCCATTGCCATTGCCATTGCCATTGCCATTGCCATTGCCATTGCCATTGCCATTGCCATTGCCATTGCCATTGCCATTGCCATTGCCATTGCCATTGCCATTGCCATTGCCATTGCCATTGCCATTGCCATTGCCATTGCCATTGCCATTGCCATTGCCATTGCCATTGCCATATGACTATAGGATATAGGCCATAGGATATTTGCCATATAGGATATTATCCATATAGTATTTTTATTTTTAGCATTTATTTCATTTCCCGTTTTGGTTTCTCCGCTTTGCTCTTTGCTTTCGATCTACTCTGTGTGTACACTAATTGACCATCTCGATCATCGTATTGACAACAGCAATCATCGTATTCACAATCGTGGGTTTTAATATGACAATCACGGTGATCAATATGACGATCGTGATTGTTAATATGGCAACCGCAATTGTGAATACAATGATCGTGGTTGTCAATACGAATATCGTTGATATAATTAATATGACAATTGTGATTTTCAATATGATGACAGTGATTTTCAATTTTAAAATTGATGATTAGTAATTTTCATATTGACAATCATGGTCGTTGGTTGAAATATACCAACAAAACAACAGCATCAATATGACAACCGTTTTTGGTTCAGCGTAATGGAGGCACAGCGTTAAACAAATTAATAACTATAGCAAATGCAGCGTTTTTCCCGCTTACATTTACATTAATTTTTAAGCCATTTTTGGGGCCTAACGCATTTTTTGAATTTGGAAAATTACGGGGAGCAGAACGACAAGGTTGGGAGCCTTGCTTGTAATTAATATAGCTTGCCTAATTACAGAAAAGTGAAGTAGACCACATTGGAACTGCTCTGAACTTTCATTCTTACACTTTTCCTCTGTGAATCTTGGGAAGTGTTATTCCTTTGGCCAAGAAACAGGAGAGAATCGCTTCGCAATATTTTTTTTTTTCTTCTACCTCCTAAATAATACAATATTTTATTATTTTCAAATGAGTTTATATTTCTTTTTCCAGGTATGTCTGCCTCAGAGCCAAATAGTCGTATAAGTCTTCTATTATTAATAACACTTCTGGCAACAATAAGTATTCATAACAAATTGACGACTATCATAAAAAGTTAGTAAAAGAAATTAACTTTCATTATTAATTAAAATTATATTAAAAGAAAAAATAATAAAATAAATCAAAACAAAACCTATATATTCTTTATACTTAACAAATTCTTTTCTTCATAAAAACAAAACAAAAAAAAAAACACAAAAGTTTAAACCTTAAAGCACAAACAGATTTCTTAAAAAAGATTCACAATAATAAAAAAACAATTTTGTACAAAGTACTCGTATGTAATTTGTTTTATATTAATTTACTTTTAAATGTTATTTAACAAAACATTATAAATACAAATAAGAATTCCTTGTCATACACACATACATATAGGATATAGGTACATAAATAATGTAATTTTTATTTTCATTTCGAATTTATTGTACATAATGTAAATTTTTATAGATATCCATCACATAATGTAAATTTAAATTTCAAAAAAAATGCATAACGGGATTTTTATAGTAGACTTAAAGTGATTGTGTTTTTTTTTTTAATATAAAATGATATCCTACATGGAAATTTATAAATACATACACAAAAACAAAATGAAAAAAATGTCAAAAGCATGAATCGTAAACAGTAACCAGTTTTAATACATTTTTATTTATTTTAAATCGATATATGTAAATGTACAGGGTGTTAAAAAGAATTGTGTGCATTATTTGTTGTATTGTATTGTAGCTTGTATTGTTTTTAAGTTTTTATACTTACTAAGTAAACGCTGTTTTTTGTAATATTATTTCTTACTGCCTGCTATCATTTCTTAGGAATATTTACTATTATCGAATCCGACATGAGTTGAACTCACTCTTGAAGCACTTGCTACCAACAGATCGATTAACGGTAACATGATGTATGATGTGAGGCCGTGAGTGCAATAGTGGCCAAACTGCATTTTTCATTATTTTCATAAGATCAAAATTAATAAACAGGTTATTTTTAAACATTTGTAGTTTTAAAACAAAAAAATATAACCTTTTGCAATATGCTCAAAAAATAACAGGGTTTTGATTTTGGATTCATAATCCTTCAAAATACCGTTATAACTGATTTAAAGTCAGATAGGCCACTATTGCACAGAGGAAAAATGAAAAAAAAAATAATTGAAAAGATAGGCCAAAGATTTGTACGGTAAAATCTGCAAAAGGTCCAGCAAAACCTTATTCTTCTCCATGCTTATAGGTCTTCCATCGGGGTATAAAGTCTTTAGTTTTAGACTTGCTAGGCTTACACTAATTGTTTTCTTTCGAAATTTCTAAAATACTTTGAAATGGAAACGTTTCTAAAAGAGAATATTTAATAAATATTAAGAAGAGGTCGGTCTTTAAATATTGAAGCTCAAGAATCTTGACCAAGTTAACCTTAATTCCTTCTGTAGCGATTTTTCTATTTGAAATTTTTTTTCCAGTTTCAAAGAGGAGAACAAGTGGTCCTTGGTCATTTTTATGAATGACATTAAATTTTTTTTTCCTGCTGAGCTTATGACTTCTATCCAATTATTGGGGTTGTAAATATTTGGAAAATATTTTTCTCAATCAACCCAAAATCTTAGTCGCTTTGTAAATATGAATGTCCGCTGACAAGAAACTTATGGTAAATCTTATCAACTCTATAGCCCGGATAAGATTTTAAATACCCGTAATGCACTCACTCACTTCGTTGTGGCAGCAACAGCTGCAGCATTAACTTTAGTATGAAACTCTTTAACTTCGCAGCTTATGGAGGGAGATTATCAGCGTACCCACTTATTTTTAACACATTGCATTGATGTTCCCTGTGATCAAATAGTAAAACAATTGACCTCACTTAAAGTTACAAGCAATAAAATCAAATATGCGAGCGCAAAAGTGGCCTAAGTGGTAGATAGGCCACTCTGGCACTCAAGCTTTTAATTTTGTTGTGTTTGGTTTAAATACAAAAGGCCTGTAACTATGGCATGAAGCCGAAAATTTAACAGATTTTAATGCAGGAATGTGGGTTATTAGGTACAGATTCAATTTTCGTAATATACTCAATTTCGATAAAATTGCAGTACCTAAATATTAATGTTTTTTTTTTTAAATACAAATTCTATATACTACTGAAATAAATCAGCCAAGTAGAAGACTTAGCATTATTTTATTGGACTTAAGTTAGGCCATGATGTATCACGTATGATGTATGATGTCGCACCCCCAGAATGAAAGTGACCTAACTCAAAATTCCTGTAAATTCTGATTTCGCAATAAACTGACCTTAAAAAGGGATATCTAAAACCCTGTGTTGAAAAAGATACCGAATGACGAGTAAGAAAGAGACAGTCTTTACATCGGTCACTTTAGTTGATCAAGCTATTCACCTATGCATTTTATGTGAAAGAGACCAAATCGGTATTGCGTCAGAGGTGCTCGCGAGTGATGTGTACTAAATCGACGGATCTCGAATTGTGGTAGTTAATTGCAAATACTGTGAAGGTAAGTACATTACATTTTTTGTGCTAAGCTGACTCTTTTTTGATATAAGTCTGTTTTTTACAAAATATTTATAAGATTTTACTGACCGTTTATAGATTGAGTCTCGGGAGTTGTGGCATCTTGATTCTTAAACAGGTTGAACTCGTAAGAAGTTCCAGAAATACGGAAATATTTTTGCAATAGAGTGACTTAATTTGAAACTGTTTTGTATTTAATCTCAAAATATATATTTAAAAAATATTTAAATTGAATTTTATGTTATCGATTTGTGCATAAGCTAATCGCTTGTGCATATTTTTATAAATTATTCTGCAAAGAATCAATAATTTCCAATTTAATATGTAAGAGATACATTCAAACTTACTCAAAACTTGCTTTTTTGAAAACTTTATTGCTCATTTCCCACAAATTGCAATTATTGAATTAGGTCACTTTCATCGTTCGTATGATTAAGGTGACCACCTGTACCGAAGTGAAGTGGAGAAAAGTCTCGGTACACACAAATATACCGAAATCCATTTCGTGTACCGAAATTTTAAAAGTAAATTGAGATAAAATGGTGGTAGCCCACTCAAGGGGTTGTTGAACATTCAAACACTCATAATTAATATTTAATTGTATTTATTAAATATTCATATAATCTTTAAGTAATGTTCCTATTACAAAGATATCTTATAATTTTTAAATAAATTAAACTAAGGGCCTTATTGGGAGAGTCTTATCCGAAAAAATCTAGTCCACTTAAGTTGATCAGAAATTCGTGATCTAGCTAATTTAATTTTCTATCAAATAGAAAAAATTCATATACTTCCATAGTAATCTGACAGATTACTATGATGTAATGATGTATGATGTATGATGTATGATGTATGATGTATGATGTATGATGTATGATGTATGATGTATGATGTATGATGTATGATGTATGATGTATGATGTATGATCTATGATGTATGATGTATGATGTATGATGTATGATGTATGATGTATGATGTATGATGTATGATGTATGATGTATGATGTATGATGTATGATGTATGATGTATGATGTATGATGTATGATGTATGATGTATGATGTATGATGTATGATGTATGATGTATGATGTATGATGTATGATGTATGATGTATGATGTATGATGTATGATGTATGATGTATGATGTATGATGTATGATGTATGATGTATGATGTATGATGTATGATGTATGATGTATGATGTATGATGTATGATGTATGATGTATGATGTATGATGTATGATGTATGATGTATGATGTATAATGTATTATGTATGATGAATGATGTATGATGAATGATGTATGATGTATGAAGTAGAAAAATTGTTGGTCCCCTTCATTCCTGCCGAAAAACAACACGCAAACTCATCTAGCTGTTCGGATTCGGCATTAAATTGTCCCCACGCGCACAAAGGAATGGTTGCGACTTGCGAGGTGTAAGTCAATAAGCCCTGGTTCTTCACGAGAACTAGAAACATGAATAGTTGAGAGTGTAGTTCACTAAGAAATTGTTGTCACGAGGCCATCGAATTTATTTTTTTTTTGAGTACAAAAGAATTGAATCACTTTCCCCATTTTTTTAAACACCCTGTTTGTTGTTCAATTTCGTCGTTACTATTGAACTCAAAAAAAAAAATACATTTAAAGAATTTTTTTTTAACTGTGTTAATATTTTTCGTCCTTCCTCTTTTATATCGTTAATCAAGGACCGATGTAGTAGACACAATATTTAGTGCTAAACTGAAATCCATTAAAACACCCGTCTGTCGTGTCCCAACTCCCAATCCCATCCCATTTCCCAAACTGAAGCTTATAACTAACACACACAGTCAATATGCTCAAAATGTGCCCGGCACGAGAAATAACACACACAAAAAATGTAGTAGTTCGAGCAAGATTGATGAATGTGAAAACGCTGGACAGGACTTTTTTTCAGCTTGATATACTCATATAGGTCGTATAGGATATAGGAATATAAAAAATAAAATTGAGAATATTTATTTTTTGTATTTTTTGTTAAACACATTACACATGATGGAGGAACTTCCCTGCAGCAAACTAACCTCTATCTGGATTCTGGTCGTTAGTAGTTAATATATGTACATATATCAAGTCTTTGGTGTTTCTTTTTTTTTGTTTTGACATTTTTGTTGGTTACATAGGATATATGATATACGTGCATAGAAGGCCAATTGCGGTATGGATATGTTGTTGACGCTGACATACTAATAGTGATGAGAGATGACATGCGAATGGTCTATGATAGTAAGGGATTATAAGCTCACCAGATAGATTTATAGGTGCTTTATATTTAAGCTATTGTCATTGCAAAATTGGTTGAATGAATTTTTCAACGAAACTCTTTGTGGAAGGAATCTTTTCGCATTGAGCGCTGATTTTCATTAAAAAAGTTTCTAAAAAGTAAACTTTATATTGAAACTTTATTCATTTCACTTTTTTCTTCAGAGGTGTTTCGAAAGACTTTCAGCTGGAATCATCGAAGTGGCTAGCATGAATTTTATTCTTTTTTATTACCTATTTAAGGTTAAATTATTGGTGGGGTGCTAAGTTTCAGTGTAATTTTTATCCATTTCTTAAAGGGTTTACCTACTCACAAGACTTGTTTTTAACATCCTTATGATTGTAGCCTGATTTGGTAGCCAGAAAGTCTCTCAGGAGCCGCTCCACTTCTTCGAACCCTGTCGCGTTACACATGACACTGTTGCTGGTTGTTTTGAAACTGCATTATTTTTCTTTGTATTTAACATCTTTGCTTTGCATAGCAGTTTTCCAAGTTGCGGTTATATTAGAGCACAATTAAATTTGGGTATCTTGTGTTACATACGGTTTTTCAAATGTAAGCTCCTAGTTATCTAGGTTAACTGCCGAGTTAATTGTTTTTATGGGCGATCTCAATTTTTTGTTCTCTAAATCCTGAAGTTTCGCTAGTAATTTTATTGCGGCCTCCACAATTTCGAAAGACCATAATTTCTGATTTTGAGAGTTTAACCAGGTGATTTCATTTGTTGCAGTACTCGAAGAATCTGTTGTTCATCAACTATCTTAGACTTCCAAGTGACTCTTCAAGATCAACGATGTCATCCGCTAGCATTATGATTTTGATTAAAATGTCAGCTGATACATGAGTTCCGTCGTAGGTAATTTGTAATCCATCGATACACAGATCGAAAATTAAGGGACTCTATCTGGAGCTTTGTCTCAAACTCAATCCTATATCTATTTAAAACTAGTCAGAAATTTAGTTTTTCTTGAGACAAGACGAGATGAGACTGCCTTTTAACCGATCCGAGACTAAACCGAGACGAGACTGCCTTTTAAGCATCCAAGACGAGACCGAGACGAGACTGTATATTTTGACCGAAATTTACAGAGTCTAATAAATTGAAAAATCCAATTTCAGTTAAATATTTATTTTCTTCGGCACAAATTTGGCTATTTTATCTTTTTAGTATCGTACTAAATCCATGTGAGAAGACCCGAATATTCCAGGTTCGAGTCCTGCTGGTGCCCAACTTTTTTTTCTTTTTTTCTTTTTTTTTTGTAAATAATGAAGTTAAAATCATAAAAATATAAATATCATATACTTATTTCAAGCTCATGATGGGTTTCCATCAACATATAATTAATTTACAACGCATAAAAACAATAATTGTGTTCATCAAATTCAAACCTAACAAATGCAGTGTACTAGTTAGCAAAAGGTTTAAAATTTTGGAATAGATAGTAAATTGCTAAATACTTAGTAAATTGTTAACTAGTAAAATGTTAAGCCAAAAAAAAAGAAGTCATTACTGATAGAAGAAATATTGAGGTATGTATAGTTAGAGAGTCACCTACTTCGGGCTAGACATTAACTCTACTTATGACCCCTTAGCTGAGATCTGACGAAGTGATACTATATGAAACCACTATAACTTCAGTTTGACGAACAGATATGTACCCTACATAACCACCGTTTCGCAATACAAATAATGATTAATAGCTCCTTAAACGTCAGAAGCAGTGCATGTTCGGGTCTGGTAGGGAGGTCTTTTGAAAAAAAGATTGTCAACGATTTTTTGGTCCTAGGATCTAGAAAGAAGTTCGGACTAGAGTTCTTCTTCAACCAAGAACTCTATGAGCTCTGGTGTACCACAGACAAAAAAATATATTTCTCTTGTTTGTGGCTGTGCCAAAATGTGGATGTAGTCACACGCCATCAGTTGCATAATACATGTTGATCTGTAAAAGCCTGTTGTTCCACCAGGACCGTAGAACCTGCTGATATAATGCCTCCAGGCTCCGGGGGAATAAAAACTTTTGATCTACCAATGGGCAGCGCAAGTCTTGTCCAAAAGCCATCAGGGACGTAGTAGTTGCCGATCTAGTTCCACAATACTGTACGAGTTTTCAAAGGGTTATAACTGCATCTAAAATAATTAAAAACAACAACGATAAGCAAATTCGGATTTTTAAGGAGATACCATTCAAATTAGTTTCGAATGTCTGAATAACAATGGGAGGAGACAATACCCAATTGGACAATACTTACCATATGAGAAGTCAATAAATTATCATACGCTGCCGTTGAAGTTCCACATCTTAAGGATAACGATGTGAATACAATATAGCAGTGAGTATGAAAAGTTGAGAGTATTTTTGCTTGTGAAACAATTTAATGGATTAAAAGATTTGGGGCACACCCCAAACACTTCTTCACTATAATGAGAGTGATGATACTCCGGTCCGAAAATAAATTTGTCCCATAAAATTGCCTTTCCTTTCTCGATGACAGCATATACTTCGTCTTGTCCTCATTAATCACCAATCCCATTTTAGCCGCCTCCGTTTCAATGCTCGCAAATGCGCCTGCCATAGCTCGCTTAGTTCTGCCGACAATGTCTATGTCATCTGCATACCCAGCAATTGAACGAACTTTTGATAAATTGTACCGCTGGTGTTGACGTGTGCGTTGCGTACAATTGCTTCAAGAACGATGTTAAATAGGTTGCATGATAACGCGTCACCTTGCCTCAGACCTTTCTCAACATCAAAGGATTCGGTTGTGTTCTTACCGATTTTGAAGGAGCAGCGAGATTTCTCCATCGTCATCCTGTACAAGCGGACGAGTTTGGCAGGGATATACGCGACTTTAAAATCTATAAAGAGGTGGTGTGTATTGATCTGGAATTCCCGGGATTTTTCTAAAATCTGTCGGAGTGTGAACATTTGATCGACGCACGGTTTACTTGCCTGGCCTAAAAGCACACTGATAAGGGCCGATCAGATCGTTGACAAAAGGTTTTAGGCGGTCACACAAGATAGCTGACGAGATTTTATAAGCGATTCTTAGAAGACTAATTCCTCTGTAGTTGGTGCATTTCAGAGCATCTCCTTTTTTATGAATGGGGCACACTATACCGAGGTTCCATTCATCGGGCATATTTTCCTCCGACCAAATTTTGCAGATGAGTTGGTGTATGCTCCTAACCAATTCATCTCCCGCTGATTTAAATAGTTCGGCTGGTTGGTCATCAGCACCAGCAGACTTAAGTTTGGATATCACCAGCCGCACTTCGGCTAGGTCGGGTGGACGGAACTGTTGGCCATCATCGTCCAAGTTGAATGGAGTGTTCTGCCTCCCAGCGGTATCTTGGCTGTCTTAGCCGTTAAGCAATCTAAAGAAGTGTTCTTTCCAGTCTGCAGCATTTCTACCTTAGCTGCATGCGCCAGCCGGCACTCTTCATCGAAACCGGGGTTTCGTTGTGGTCGCCTAGTGAAACCCAGCACATTAGACGCGGCACTTCTGATGGCTTGTTGGTAGTGTTTCCATTGGTCCTCTGTACTTGATGCTGGTGGCGGATTTCCTTAGAGATTGAGAGTTACGTGGTCCGCAAAAGTTCTGGCACTAGCGGTCTCTTGACATCGTTCCTTTTACCAGCATCTGTTCTGCATTGTGGCTTCATGGATATCCGCATACGTAGTCTAGCTACCACCAGGTAGTGATCCGAGTCAATGTTGGCCACTCGGAACGTTCGGACGTCAAAAATACTGGAAGCATGTCTTGCGTCTATCGCAACGTGTTTGATTTGGTTGACGGTTCGTTGAGCACGTGACCGCCAAGCCAAGTCCCTTTGTGTATATTGAGGTGTGGGAAATAGGTGCTTGAGATGATCACATTGCGCCCGCCGCAAAATCTGCCAGGAAGTTTCGTCGTGAAGGCTGTGTCATCCTACTATCGAACCAGAGATGCCCTCCTTTCCGAATATTGCGTTGAAGTCACCAAGAATGATCTTCAAGTCGGTGTCGTACTTCGGACACATATCATACGTTGTCTCTAGGAGATCGTAGAATGCTTCTTTGGTTGAGTCATCTCTCTCATTATGGGGGGGCGTGAACACAGATCAGCGTAATGTTGTTAAATTTGCATTTGATGCGGACAGTGAGCAGGCGCTCGCTTACACTTCGGAAGCCCATGACTTCTTGCCTAAGTCTTCCCCTAATCACAAAACTGCAACCAAAAATCCGCTGACACTGCTGGATAAACCGCTCCTTATAGGCCTGAGCTACGAATATGTCGTAGTAGCGCATATAAGGTGTTCACTAAATAGTTCAACCTAACTGGAACTGTAGATGCCTTCGTTGATTCCATCTGGAAAATTCGCTGCCGCCTTAATGCCGTCTCCCCAACAACTTTCCACAGGGATTAAAACCCCATCTCCAGCTAAGGTACTATAGACACCCGATGTTCACCACTAAGAGGTGAAAGTAGGAGTTGGTAGACAGAGGTGGCTTTTGAGAAAAACCTGTGGACACTTGTATCCTCTTGAATGCACATAACTACCTTTTTGAACATCATGTTCACAGCCTACTTAATTGCAGTTCAATCATAGAAATTCATAATCGCTTTTATTTTCCAAGTCCACCAACTTATTTTAATTAGATTGGATAAGGCTAATTCATTACTTCTATCAACCTACTACTCATATGTTCAATTTATTTTCTTCGTCGATTCGGCTTTCAGATATTTGTTACTGTTTTTTCTTTCTTTTTTTTTTCCTAACTTAATCCTTAGATCTAAATTATTACTATTGATGTCAATCAACCATCATTTGTCATCTTCAAAATCCATTAAGTATACCGAATAATAATACAAAAAAATACACACACACACAAAACCTTCAGCAAAAAAGTTGAAAAATAAACGAGAAACTCACAAATCCCAAATGAAATCATAACAAAAAATACCAAAAAATTACACATAGAAATAAAAAAAAAAACATAAAAAGGAAAGGAAGAAGAAAGAAGGAAAAAATTAGAACTACCAAATTAAATGACAAACACACAATAAACCACCCTACAAAAACAGTCAAGGACAAATATATCTTACAAAGGACAAAATCTGAAAGAAACAATCATCCAATAATAAAAAAAATAAAAAATAAAAAAAAATAGGACAAAACATTCAGAATTGCCATGTTCGTTTGTTTACTTCAAATCAATTTCATCGTTTCGATTATTAATGGCAATATTATTCAAATTTCAATTGGATTTCAAAATTCAAGAATTCCTTTTCCTTTTGGTTCTATATCTCTCTAGAGATAGCTCTGGGTGAAGTCCTTTGGGGGCTCGTGTATATAGAATAATGGCATAGAGACGGGCGCAAAAGAGCAAACGTCTAAATCGTATTGGTTTTTGGTGTATCTTGTATCTCTCACATAAGACAGCTGAAAAGGACCCAAACGAGCTTCATCCCACAGCCCACCGCAAAAGGATATTCCTCGAGGAGAACTCCCGTCCTCTCCCTCTCTCTTTCTCTTTCATCTTACAAAAGCGGATTATTACTATTGAGAGCTAATATAACCATGGAAGATGGAATGGGAGTGCGTTGTCCCCAGATGGGGTACCATCACGGGAAAGTTCAATAAAATATTTGCCTGTGATTTTTTTTTATTTTTCATTATTCTAATAGTGGAAATAGAGAATTTGCCTGATAGCGGGGGAGGGGATTAGGGGAATCTTAAAAGAAGACTTTAAAATTTATATTCGATTTGAGTTTTTATATCGTGTATAAATCTGGTTATCAGCTTTTATTGTGCGCCAAAATAATGGCTGATGGGGAATTGACGAAATATGCTAATGCGATATATTTCCGAGGTTTAATTTCGATTGATTGATATTGAATCGTCGTTATAGTCGTGCTTCTGGTGCCAACGACAACGTGGGAGAAGATGTCGACGATGACGACGAATATGACGACACGAGGCACAAACGCATGATTTGAGTTTTTTACATAGATGAATGAACACAAAATTTTCAGAATTAGTTTAACGTATGGTTTTTTTTTTCCTTAGGATATTAAAAATCAAAATTAGGTTTAATGTTTGTGGATTGGAATATATTTGAAAGGAATGGTGAGATTGATATTTTCATTGCATATTGTGTAAATTTTACGGATCAGGGGTTTTCTTTTAGGTTAAGTGAAATTTTATTGCAAATCTTAGGCAGGAGCAATTTGTATATATAGGGCGTTTTTTAAGAGGTTTGATTTTGTTAGCAACATTTTATTACTGACATTTGATTAACTGGCTAAATAAACGTTAAGGCAAAGTCATGGAGTGAAGAAAATCTACAGGACAAATCCAACAAATAAATGGCTACTTTTGAAATCAAGTAGCAATTGCTGCTCAAGTCTTCTTCGTAGCAAATTAAAAGCATTTAAAGTGTAACTGCGTAATAACTGTTTTTTGTCATCTTATAGTTCACTGTATTTCAGTTTTCATTTTTTCGTATTTTGCCCTACATTAGTTCATAGACACTTTACTTTAAATTTAATTTTACTTAAGAACGTTTTGAAGGTTTTTCCAAGAATTGGTTGTTATTTTTAAAGTTATGTAACTATATGGTAGTAGCTCGTAGCGGAATGGTTAGTGCGTTTGACTGTCACGCTGGAGGTCTGGGTTCGCTTCCCAGCCTCGTCCACCTAAAAACTAAAAAGTTTTTTTTCAGGGCTACTGCCTCTTGCGAGGAATTGACAAATCCTCCAAGAGTATCACTTGTCACGAATAAGTGCTTGTCGTCTAGCCGTTCGGATTCGGCATACAATTGTAGGTCCCTCCCATTCCTTTCGACAGGCGCACACAGGAATGGTTGCGAGTTGTTAGTCACTAGGCCCTGGTTCTTCATGAGCCGTTGTGTCACCCGATTTATTTTTATAACTATATGAACATATTTCTTCTTCAAGTAACTACAATATGAAAATAAAATATGTATAAAATAAGAATTCTTTTAACAAAAGGTCAAGAAAGCAGAAACAAATATTAACAATTATTTTTTATTTTTCTTCAGACATACATATCATTCATTTCCATAACTTCATTCCATAATTTTTCAACACCAACAAAACATTACACCTAAATCTAAAACATAAATTCTACTACACTTAAAACTTAATAGCAATACTAAAATGTAGGTTATTGTACATAAAACAACAAATTTGTTAGAATATAAATAAAAAAAAAAACTCTTATAGTTAATCTATTGTAAATGATAAAAAAAAAATTAATAAATATACATCTAATGTATTAAAATTTCAAATTATGTATTTCACATTATTTATTAAGTTTTATAACTGCACCCATATTATAACATAGGAATGTAAGATTAAGACAATATTTTTTAAATGAAAAATAATAATAAATAAATTCAAAGTCATTTTAGACCTGGGTCTAAGTTAAACATAGCTTTGGTTGAATTTTCGGATGTTGATTCTATTTTTTTAAGGTTATCATTTCAAAATATTTGAAGCTATTTGTGTAGTATAACAAGTTAGTTATCTTATAAAAATATAAAACCAACAATTTGTATTTAAAATCGGTCTGTATTCATTGATCCAAAATTGTTTTAAACTGTAGTTTATTTAAACCTGGGTCTATCTGCGACTATGAATATGCCCCAATATGTATTTTCATTTTTAAAATCATTCAAAATGCACATTTAAAAATCAAATTGTATATTTATAAAATTCATTAACTAAAATAAAATATTTCTAAGAGAAAATTTTTAAATAAACTAAGTTTTGGTGTACTAACTTAACATGAATGTACGTCCAAAAATCAAGTCAGCTTATTGAAGTATAATTTTTACAAACAAAAATATTATTCATGAATCAATAGTAATGAAAACATTTACGGTAAGGGTTGATGTTATTTTTTTGTTGTTATTATATTGATTTAAATAAATAAAACTATGACTCTTATAAGAATAAAAGAGTTTCGTTTGTTTTTTAAATTTTGAGAAAGAATAATATAAGAAACAAAATAAATTCGAATTAAAGGGTAAGTATGTAAGTTTAATCTACTTGAATATTAAATTGAATAGGAAGGTGGATCAAGAAAACAACACATCACCTGTTAGTTAGCAAGTCAAATACCCTATTATACCAATTTGTAAATATAAAATACATAATAAAGAACTGCAGAGGCAGCTTTATTTCTCAAACCATAGAGGAATTTATATACCACGAAAAACTCAGAAAATTTATAGGAATATTGAAAAAAGACATTCTATTGGATTATATTGCCGTGGTAACGGACCAGAATTGCATTTGAGGTTTTTAATTATTCAATATACCTACTTGTGTAGAATATATGACTTCTTAAACACACAAAATATGCCTAAATTCAACCATGCATTTTTTAGAGATGGGTCACTGCAAAACAAATAAAAGTGAAAAACAAAAAATAAGCACTTTAGTAAAACAAAAATTAAAATCACTAGCGCAAAATTTTAAACATCCTAATATAAAGATTTTAGTATGATACTACTTAACATTTTTCTAATGTTAAAACACAGTCCAAGTAACATAGGACATATAAAACGTACACATTCCCCCTCATAAAAGTTGGTGTAAACGTTACATTTACCATCAAAAGGAAAAAATGGGCGCGACTGGATCGCACAAATTTACTCTCTTAACTAACAACTTAGCCTAAGCGCGCACATGCAACTTTTACCGTAATTAAATAGTTTAATCACTAGTTGATCGATTCCCGCACACATAAGCAACTTTTTTACCAACCTTCAAATTTTATAATGCCAAGAATGGAATTGATTTTTCACTAAATCACCTTTTTAGTATGATTTTATACATAACTTTGCAAATATTTTTACATATAATATAGCCTGACATTTTAGCTTTAATTGAGTACTTTTAGTTTTTAAATATCCGACAAATATAACTCGAGTTATAAGCCTCATAAAAAGGCCAAATCGCCTTTTTTCAAGGTTTAATTCAAAAATGTTATGGAAAATCAAATTGATGAGGTCTTTTAACATCATTTTAGTAAGCAATTTTTTGACCCTTCACAATAATTTTTATACAGAATGTAGCTTGAATCCTTATTTAAAGACCTTAGCATTGTAGATCTGATCATTATAAACGAAGTAATAATTTTTTGAATGAATCCATCTCGGTTGAAAAATTATTTTTTGAAATTCGGATGACTGTGCTTCCTCACTGATGCTCGTCTGGGGCGATGAATATCTACCACACAAGCAGAGCAACTCATTTGGGGTGATCCTGATCGTTTAGTTTGTGTCAAAACACAAATTGTTTAGTTGCTCCCTTCGTGACTGAATAGTTTTTGCATGTGCGGTGCGCGCACTCATATAAGAGCATGGGATTCATTTCAGCAATCAAACTGTTCGCGCTTAGCCTTAAACGTAGCTAGAAATTGATGATGTACAATTACATAGGCATTGGTTCCAAAATATTATGATACCATTAAAAAAAAATTAAATAAATTATGTATAACTTACTATAATTTACTATAACTTACTATAAATTTATTATTTTAATAGCTTTGAAAGTAAGAGCTCAAAATCATGTACATATGTCATCTTATTTGTTTCATAAATATTTGCTTAAAAATTAATTTTTTATATGTATACAAAACTTTTCGCTCATTTTCAAAAATAAAATCTGGTATGCCAACATTTAGTATTTAATAAAATACAATCTTACACATAATAAAAAAAAATCTGAATTTTCAAAAAAAGAATTCAATATTTTTTTTTTAAATTCAAAAATTATTTTTTTGAAAATTTGTATATGCAAAATTATTTGTTTTGTGAAGGAGCTCTTGTACAAAAATGTTGGTTGAAATTGGTGCAGCCGTAAACGAGATATTTAGAAACAAAAAAATTGGTTCTATGGACAGGTACCGTTATTAACCGTTATTGGTAAAATTTGTTTAAAAGGTGTTTTCTCGTGATAACACTTGCAGTTAGGCTGTATAGCTTTCGCTCCGTCATATTTAAATTGAAGGTTTTGAATGAACAACAACCACTTGTGTTGGCTACCACCGAGTATTATATAGGCTGGAATTATTGCAATTTCATGGCTGCCACACCAATCATAAGATTCCTTTAGTGGTGCTTAGTCTATAGTTCCAATTTAAATTTGTTTTCATGAAAACATTGACCATACCTAGAATAGTACACTCATATATTTCTGTCAAAATTCTTGGAGCCGTTTTCGAGAAAAATAAACTTTTTCTTAACGACTTTTCAACATTTGTATGCAAGATACCGTTATTTTTGAATTTAGAAACATGATTTTTTTCAAGTATTCTAAAAAATAATGAAAAATTATTTTACACCTAGTTTTGAAAATATTGACCAAGTCGTTTTCAAAATATTGAGTTTTCAAAAAAAAAATTTTTTAATTTTGGTTCACAATAATGTTTATATGTACTTTTAGAAGTTTTACCATGAAAAAAAAATTAAAAATGTCAACTTAACTGTTTTCGAGAAAATCAATGGCTGTACGAGGTAGCTACCTACCAAAAATAACCAATTTTTGGAAATAAAAAAAATTATCAAAAAGTAGTTTTTCCTTATTTAATTTGTTTGAATTTTTTTCAACAAAATCCTCGGACCCGTTTTTGAGATAAACATCATTTTCCTTTTTGGCGACAAAAAAATTGTATGGCAGGTACCATTATTTTTGGTCCTAAGAAAAAATTAAAAAAAAACCTGTGGGCATATTAGTCAAAAGACACTATGTACCAAGTTTGAAGAAAATCCATCCAGCCGTTTAGGCTGTAGGGGCGAGGACAGACAGACAGAATTGCGAGACCGCCTTTTTTTTCGCGTTCTCTATAATCGTTATGAGTTCGATTTTTTTTTACGAATTAATAACTTACCATAAAGTGCCTATATCGCAAGGAAAAATAAGACATACAATATTTGAATAAGTCTTGCAGACATTTAACCGTAAATGAAAACACCTTCAACATCCTTTTTTATACAATATGCTCTTATAGTGGCCCCTGAACTATTAAAAAGGAAACTACAAACAAAATTGATCTTAGTATACTTAAATGTTTTTGCGTGGCTTTTTTATTTGTGGTTCATAACACAAGCTCACTACTTATTGAAGTAAAATTATACCTTCGACATTATCCTATGTAGGTAGGTGGTTCATAAAAGTTTCCGAAAGGATTCATGCATAAAGTTTGTTTAAGTGAGTACTAAGAGCTCTTTGTATCCATAACTATAATTATTACTTCCAAATCTGCTTGTTTTTTATGAAACAGATTATATACCTACTTTTGCAGGCAACACACGTCCCTATAAGAGTTTCCAAACTAAAAACAATAACAGCAACAAAAAAAAAACTTTTAAACTTACTTTGAGTTTATGCAAACTATAAAAGTCAACTATAAGTAAAGTATGTAAATTGTATATTTCCATGGAAATTTATTGACCTAGTGATACCAAAAGTTAATTCCCTTTTCTGTGACACTCACACTATGTATAGTATGACGATGGGGGTTAAGTCTATGTTCACTTCTCTCAATATTCAAGTTAAAGTTCAAAAGAAAACCCCTAAAATTGATCCCAGCAACTACTTCAGACCGCCAAAATAATTATTGCTAAGAATGTATTTTCCATCAGTATATAGCAAAAGTCAAAAGACCCCAAAACACCATGACTTCATCTGCTCACACCACAACCACAAGTGATTGTGCTTCGAGGAGCTTAGCATTTTAGATATATTTAAGGACATGCATAGTGAACTCCTTTTAATGCAACACACGAACACAGGAACAGGACAAGACAGAGGGAAATGTGCAGCAGGACTGAGATAAAAGCATTGAAGTTGCAATTTGACTTAATAGCCAGTGTTACCATTTGTTTTTTTAAGTTTTTTCAGTGTTATGCACAATGTCTACGAATAAAGGGAACTTATTAAAAGCTAATGCAGTAAATGCACAAATAAGTGTTAATTGTTTTAAAAACATTTTGTGTGTATTGATGTTAAATCTTATGAGTAGTAGAGGATTTATGAAAATGGCCCTTATTTTAAGAATTAAAAATGTTATTTTCCACCCGGAAGCTACTAAAGGCCTGCAAGTTCCAAGTGTGGGAAAAACAACTAAATCACACATGACATATAAGAGAATGTTTGATCAACTTTTGAATTTATAATGAGTTTTCAATCGAACACATTATTAGAACGGCTTTTTACATATTTATAACTCACAAATGACATTTTTTTATTATAGATAAATAATAGAAACTGAATAACTTCTTATTATCATACAAATATAGCTTTATTTAAAACTAACGTTTTCGAGAATAAATTTAAAAATTTTTTTACATATACATAAATCAAAAATTGATGTGATGAAAAAATTATACATATACATATACAAATAATTTTCAATTAAAAGAGTTAAAGTAATTTTACCTAATAATTACGATTATAAAATTATTAAATTTGATGAAAGTAAGTGAATACATGCGTTAAAAATGTTGTCTCAAATATGTCTTTAGCTGTTAATGGTTCTAAAAATGCATGCAATGAAGATCGTTCAAACAATTAGTTTTTGTTCATATTATTTGTGCGATGTATGTACAATTCGTCATATGCATTTAATAATTTTGGGTTATTTATTTGTTTTAATAATCTAATACCTGCCAGATTTTGATTATTATCAATCATATGATCAGCTGGAGTCGACTCATGCACTGTCTTATAATGGATTGATTTATAGTGTTCTGACCATCTTATTTTTGCCATTCTTCTCGTTTTTTTATTAGTTACGAATGATCAATTAAAATAAGCCGAATGGTCAAAATGTCGTCTTTTATCGACTTTTTTGGAATTTAAAATTACCTCAATTTCTTGAGGGGCGACCTGCATCGTGCCTGATCGGGAAACTATTGATTGCTCAGAACTTGGTCTGGGCCAGTAGCACAATAATCAGTGACGATGTAGTGCTTGTTTTACCTCCTCGTGGTGGTCCCCGGGCAACTATTTGTGTGTCCCAATATACATAAATAGGCCAAAATTACAAGTGCGAAAAGGCCTAGCTTTCTAGGATAGGTTACGGGGGTTAGCATTCTCCGTAACTGAAATCAACCCGCTACCGAAACCAACACTACGCCTCAAATAATTAATGATAACTCGTTGACGACTTTTGGCTATTGTACCCGGGCAAAGATTGGTTTCTGGAATGTGAAGACGCTTCTTGACAATGGAAAAGAAGGTCCTCAGAATGCCAGATTCCTGCAACTAGAGAAGGAATTCACGCGTTATAGGATGGATATCTTAGGGATAAGTGAAGTTAGATGGCTGGGCTCGGGGAAGTTTAAGTCACCAACCCGTAACACTGTACTATTCTATTCCGGAAAAACACCTGGAAGCGCTCGGGAATCTGGCGTTGGATTGCTGCTTTCCAAAACACCTCTCAAAAGCTTTATTTCCTGGGAGCCTTTAGGTGACAGGATCCTGAAAGCCAGGTTCCGGACTAGAGTACGTCGCGTCACCATCATACAGTGTTACGCCCCAACTTTGCTCTCTTCTGACGAGGAGAAAGAGGCCTTTTATAACCGGCTGAGTGCTGCTTATGATAGCGTTCCACGAGGTGATATAATTATGGTGATGGGAGACTTAAATGCCAAGGTTGGCAATGACAACACTGGGCTAAGGCATGTCATGGGAAAACATGGTGTTGGTAACCGAAACGACAATGGCGAACGATTTGTCGATTTGTCGATTTGAAGACGTGCCACAAAGTCAGTTGGGTGTCGACTGACAGACAAGCAACTTCCAACCAAATTGACCACTTCGCGATCAGCCGGCGTTTTAGAAGCAGTCTCTAGGACGTCCGTAACAGAAGAGGTGCTGACATGGGAATGGCCCGGGACCACCATCTGATGGTTGCTACCGTTAGATTACATACAGCTGCAGTTCGGAGATCCCAAGGAAACACTCGAATGCCCAAGTTTAATACAGATAGACTAAAGGATCCCGCAGTGCTCCAACAACTAGGGGACCACCTTTCACAAGGATTGAACGCAATAAGCAGCACGGAAACCACATCCATCGAAAATCATTGGTGTGCTGTGAAAAATGTGTTCATATCCGGTGCTGAAAGTATAGTCGGCCGGGCGCAAGGGAGAAATAGTGCTTGGCTTTCCGACGAAACTTGGGCAAGGATTGAAGAAAGGAAACACCTTAAAGCTCGCATCGCAGCTACCCCAGCAGCAGGGAGAAACGAGCTTGAGTCTACGTACCGCATGAAGATGAGGGAAGTTCACCGTAGTGTGCGACGTGATAAGCGTAACTACATCAACGCATGGGCTACAGAAGCAGAAGAAGCCGCTAGTAGGTGTAACAGTAGGACCGTCTACAGAATTACCAAAGAGCTCACTGGTGTCCAGAGCTCTAAGCAACACCTGGTTAAAGACACAACCGGATCCCTGCTAATTTCGGATGAAGACCAGCTCATAAGGTGGAGGGAACACTTTTCTGCGGTTTTAAACCGCGTTTTCGCCAGTGAAGTGAACCCTATTCCCATGAAGTAACAATTTCCCGAATACGCACCGTACCCCCCAGTAAAGAAGAAATTATCACCGCCATCGAAGCACTGAAGAACAACAAAGCGGTTGGACTTGACGGTATTCCTGCAGAGCTCTTAAGAGCAGTCCCAACGACATCGAGCGAGCTACTGCACCCACTTATTAAGAGAGCTTGGGAAACAGAGAGCTTTCCTGAAGAGTGGAAAAAAGGAATGATTGTCAAGCTCCCAAAGAAAGAAGATCTCACACAGTGCGAAAACTGGAGAGGAATATGCGTTCTGCCTGCAGTAGCCAAGATAATAGCAAGGATAGTTTTGGACCGAATTAAAGACTACCTCGAAGACACACTCGACACCGAACAAGCAGGTTTCCGCACTGGATCATCATCGAACAGTGCGTTGAATATCGATCACCACTTCACCTGCTGTTCATCGATTTTGAAAAGGCGTTCGACAGTGTCAATAGAGAATTTATTTGGCTTGCTTTGCGCAGGAGGGGCATCCCAGATAAATTGATTGCTATTATCAAGGCTACATATGATGGATCCAAGTGTCACGTATTGCACAAAGATAGGCTGTCAGAGGAGTTTGAAATCCAAAGTGGAGTTAGGCAAGGCTGTATACTGTCACCAATACTGTTCCTGTTGGTGATAAGTGACGTACTGCACGCAGCTTTGTCAAGTGGAAATGGAGGAATTCAGTGGACTCTGCAATCTCACCTCAAATATCTGGACTACGCGGACGACGTATGCTTACTCTCTCATAGGATCATGGATCTCCATCAAATGACAACAAGGGTGGAGAGAGAAGCAGAAATCGTAGGGCTTAAGATCAACTCGGCGAAAACTAAAAGGATCAGCCTTGGAACTTCCTCATCAATCCAAGTAAATATTTCTGGATAACCGGTAGAGATAGTAGAGGATTTCCAATATCTTGGGAGTATTGTCTCTACGGGTGGCGGAACTGAACTGGACGTAAACAGCCGAATCAGAAAAGTAAAGGCTGCGTTCGGAATGCTGTCCAAAATATGGAGAAACAACTCTTTTAGCTTAAAGACAAAGTTACGACTGTTCCGCTCCAATGTTGAATCCGTTCTGCTTTACGGCTGCAGCACTTGGAAAGTCACTGACACTATCACTAGAAAGCTGCAAACCTTCGGTAATAGATGTCTACGAAACATCTTGATCCAACCGTATCTCCAATGCCGAACTTCATGCGAGAACGGGTCAGGAGCCCATAGACTCCATTATACGAAGAAGAAAGTGGCAGTGGATTGGCCATATGCTTCGAAAAGGCGTCTCAAGCAATGCAGTGGAACCCGCTCACACAGGAGGGAAGACAAGTGGTCCGGCCTAGAAGTACATGGAGAAGAAGGGTCGAACAGGAATCGGCAGGACTGGGGAAAAGTTGGAGAGAGCTGAAATATATTTCAAGAAATCGTACACGATGGCGCGTAGGTGTAGTGGAGGCCATATGTCCCGTAAGGGAAACATCACGGACGTAATAGGTCCGAGGACCTAAGTAAGTAAGTAAGTCAATTTCTTGATCGACTTAATAAATGTCGATACTATGACATATCGACTTGACAAATAGGTACAGGTACAGCTCATAAAAACACATTACCTTAAGGCTGCGGTTCCGCTGCAAGCGAATTTTACTAGCGCGAATGTAAACTCATTCAACTCCCGCATTTTATCACGAACTAATTGCTTGCACTGCAAGCGAGTTTATTAACGCAATGTAGGTAATCGAATTGATTTGTGTTGTAGATGCTTACAAATAATGTATTAGGAATGAAACATTTATCTGCACGAAGTACTGCTATAAGTAGCAGCATGTAAGTCAAATATCTTAATTCGTTTTGTTGGCACGAGTAAAATAGGAATGAAACCAATGAAAATGTTACTCGGTAAGATTCGCTTAGTTCTCGCGAATAAAATTATGCACCCCAACAACAAAACAGGAAATTCGTACTTTTGAATAAGTTTCGCAAACTTTTTAAATTCGCGCGAGTTTTATTCGTTGACACCGGAACCACAGTCTTAATCAAGAATTAAAAAAAAAACTATAATTACATATTTCTTGACTTGCTTTGCAATAGAAAATTTTAATTCTTGACTTGCTTTGCAACAGGAAATTTTCAGTTATTTTATGCAATGGAAATTATTCGACTCAATGATTAGTGTTCAGCGTAAAACAATCGCATAACAGTTACTTGGGCACGATGGAAAACTAACCACTGATTAGATTAGGGAATGATGTTTACAAGCGTTCATATATTAAGGGGGTTCACACTAATCGACAAGTCGATCAACCTGAGTCGTGTTACTAGCGTTCACATTCAACGACCGCCTCATCAACTTCATTTGTAAATAAATTTTCAAAAAGCAAACACGGCGTAGATTTAACTTTTTGCAGCAGTTTCAGCGAAGGAAATTAATATTTTCTCCCTTCCTTTTGTGGGTTTACTTCTATTGAAACCCATTCTCTATGAGTCTTACATAAAAAATTAAAAAGAAACACTAAAATTCAAATTTTCAGACATATCAGTTGTTCAACTAGTGTTCACATTAGCTAGAGCGGTCGTTCGACCGCACAAAATATCAAAAAATTTGAAAAACTTCCGACAGTCGTTCAACTTGTGTTCACATTACAAATTATGTGACGATTCGACAAGAGTTGATGAACTTGTCGATGAGTGTAAACCCAAGTGTGCTTGTAAACAGTAGCGGATTAATGTAGGATTAAGTTGTGGGGGAGGCTTCAACATCCAGTTTGAGACAAAAGTGAAAATGATATCTAAGAGGTCTCACTGGTAACAGCTCATATATGTTTTGAAAATATAAGCCCTCTGGAGATCTCATTTCGGTGAACTAGCCAGGTCAACTAGTGGAGTAGGTATCTGTTTTGTTCGAACTATCACAGAAAACAATATTTTGCGATTGCAAAATCAAATGTAAAAATTTCAAAACGTCACTTTAGATATACATGATCTCGAAGGATTGCAAATATTCATTTTCTTCTGCATGATATTCTGAGTGCACAGAGAAAACTAACGCTTTTGAAATTTGGCTCATTGACTTGAGATCGTGTATGTTATTGCTTAGTCAAAAAATGTTTTGTGTGTATAATTGACTTTGACCTTGGTTATAAGATTCTCTAGGCCCTGACTGGCCTACAATCTAATTATATGACACATGTTTTTAGGGTGCTTTTCAACGCTGATTCTAAAGAGACTAAACCTGAAAAGATACATGTATCCTGTGGAAAGTTAATGTCATTTTTATGGAATGACCACTTTTTTTAAAGTACAACAAGTAATATATTACCCAAAACCATTTTAAAATAATCGGATATTAAAGAAATTTAGTATAAATGTTTCAATTGGCATGCTTACCAAGAATCAAAAGAGTCCCCAAAAATATCTTCGGTTAAAGGGTGTTTTTTTGACGGAGAGATGTTAGTGTGTCATTATTACCATTACATCTATGAATAAGTTTTGACACTGATGAAATTCGCTAAAAATATTAAATATTTCATGGTTTCCAAGTATCAAAAGAGTCCATTAAAATGACTAGATCCAAAGAGATGTTTTAGAGAGTTTGACTTTGACTGCTTTTGGGTAAAGTCGGGTAATATGGCACCACGGGGCCATAAAAGAAGCATGTTATATGTTTAAACTACAACCGAAAATACAAAAAAAAATGTGATTTTTTTGTAAGATTATTTTTTTTGTATTTTTGTTAATTTAGTGTAGAAACGAAAGTATTCGGTGTCAGGTCTTCGTTTTAACGGAAAAATAAAGAGTGAATCGTCTCTGTTTGTTTCTTTTTACAGCTATAACTGCACATATGTAAGTGTTCTTTTAATTTCGAATAATCGTGGCAAAGTTCAAAGGGTGATATGGCACCCACCCCCAAAATTCAGTACATTTACACTAGTGCCATATCACCCCTTCCTGATTCTAATAAATGTTTGGTTTTAATTTTAGAACAGTTTTTTTGTAACTTTCGAGTGGATGAAGTGCACAATTTTTCAAGTCGCATTGAATTTTACGTATATAAACAACAACTGTGGCAAAAAAAAAACACTTAAAAAGTAAATTTCCATATCACCCACCATTTTTTTCACTTGTCATTTTTGTAATGTATTTTGTTATTGAAAAAAAATATGTTTTGCATTGTGAAATCTTCTACTAATCCATTTTTTTGGTTCATTAATTAGCTACAGATTATAAAAATCCATGTTTGAAATAATTATCCTTTTTATTTTTAAAGTTATAAGAAAAACAAAAAAGGGGTCCCGCCTTAACCCTATATACGTCATTTATTTTAGAGATAAAATTTCCGTTTTGGGGTGCGTTTAGTGAAAATAGCGTTGAAAAAGATGTAAGGTTGAAGTGAACATTTGAGAAAAGAATATTAGAATTTCGATTCAAAAAATTTAAATCGCCAAAAAATAAATACATCGCACATCGCCAAACCGATTTTCGTGTCGCCAAATGAAATTTCAAACCGCACATTTGGCGATAAATCGCACAATCTGACAACCCTGCATGTGACCATCAGTGAAAACAAGATCTCCTACTCCTTTGCTTGATATGCATCCCAACAGACAACTTACCAAACTTGACCGTTGGGATGTCATTTCTCTTATCCAAAGCTCTTAGCGGCCGTCGCCACACTCTGTTTGGAATCTCATTATAGTAGAGCATCACTTTAGTTTCATCACAGAAAATAACGTCATCCCAGTATTCATCAGCTTTAAGAATATTTTCTCTAGCGAAAGATAATCTTTTGACTATGATTTCTGGTGAGAGTAATATTTGTTGCAACTCTTAAAGAATATTTGTGGTTCAGGAGCACTTTTCGAATTGCCTTCCTGTTGCCTTTATTAAATTCAACCGTCCCTCGTTTTCCGCACGATTAATAATATTATAGATAGTTTGTCTAATTAAACCAAACGTCTCCAATAACTCTTTCACATTTTTACCTTTATGATGGTTATAATCAGTGCTGTCGTTTCACAAATTCCCAGAGTAGCACTTTTTAAATTTTGGCGCGGAATTATTCATGAGAAATAAGAAATGCTAAATAACAACAAAAACTGTCGAAGGCGAATGTTCCGTGCGGATTTCACGTTGGTTTGGGTGATCCTTATACTACGTTTCCACCTACCACTCAACACAGATTTAGGTAATGAGATTTAGTCCCGTACTACATTGCCAGATTTTTCCACGAAGATTTTTCCAGAAATCGTGTGAAATGTTCACACAGAACGATTTTTTCAATGAGATTTTTTCCTTGTCTTATTCATTCTTTTATTTCTGTACCCTTTATTTTTCGTTGATATTCACTCACACCATCAAACCAACGGCACACTGACACCAAACACACACACAAAACTGGAAAGAGGGTGAAAGAGAACATAAACAGACTGGAAAAATCGTTCGAGTTTTGTGGTACAAACGATTTGATCGCTACCCTTCACTTTTCACTCCCTAGACCAACCAACAAAAGATCGGCACTGGAAAAATCGTTCAATGTAGACCGGGATTATGGCAAAACATTCAAACGGTGTTTCAATTTTTTGATATGAAGTGGAAGTGTTATGGATAGTTTTTATTTTTTTGATTTGACCAACTAATGTTTCCAAGAAGATTTGAATGAGTTTTATTTGAAATCTTCATTTGAGAAGATTAAAATTTGTTTGGTAAATCTTCGAGATTTCAAGGAGATTTGATAATCTCGGTTTAGTGTCTGATGAAAACGTAGTATTATGATATTTCCTACAAGTTTACAAGATATAAATAAAAGTTTTCATCTTTCTCAGTAAGTACATAATATGTAAATATGTACCAAGGTACAATTCTACCTTCAAAATTTAAAATATTAGTTACTTAATTCTTGCTCTTAGGTGACGGTAGATTAAAATTATAAAATATCAGAAAAGACTTCAATTTTATTTAAAAAAAGTAGTAGCCCGGAGCGTAATGGTTAGTGCGTTCGACTGTCACGCTGGAGGTCTGGGATCGCTTCCCAGCCTCGTCCACCTAAAAACTAAAAAGTTTTTTTTCATTGCTACTGCCTCTTGCGAGGATTTGACAAATCCTCCAAGAGTATCACTTGTCACGAATAAGTGCTTCTTGTCTAGCCGTTCGGATTCGGCATAAAATTGTAGGTCCCTTCCATTCCTGTCGAAAGGCGCACACAGGAATGGTTGCGAGTTGTTAGTCACTAGGCCCTGGTTCTTCATGAGCCGTTGTGTCACCCGATTTATTTTTTTTTTTTTTTATTTAAAAAAATGCTATTAAATTTCTCTCGTGCTTAATAACTCGTAAAATCAATTTTTCATTCTTCTTCATAATAATTATTCTAATATAGGAAGCCTAATAAGAAATCAATGTAAACTGTATAACTTTAACTCTATTTATTCTTTAATTATAATTGTGACCTTTTATAAATTATAATAATTTCTTGTTTTGTAGGCTACAAAACAAGAAATTATTTAACTCTATTTGGTTATTCGGTTCAATGAAGTAAAAGAATAACACAAACTAGTAACACACACTGACAGATTGCACTTACTCCAATTGTAAAAGCACCTCGTTGATGGAGATGGTGTCTCATATTTTAAAAATATAGAACACATACACAGTTCAGCTGTAACAAAAATTTAGAATTTTTTCCCTAAAAATAACTTTAGGATTTGGTTAAGGTTATCATAATATTTATCTGTACATCATCTTTCCTTCTATCACAATTGGAGACAAAAAAAATAAAATATGTATCTGTTCAAGCAATAGTCTAAAGTGGATGTGAATTTATCTGATAAATTCTCTTCAAGCAACAATAGAAACAAATAAAAAACAAGGATGGAAAAATTCATCCTTTGTTCTTGAACGTTCCAAAACATGTTGCCTTATTCTATTGCATTGAACCATTCTGTTTTGCTAGAACGAAGCAGCTTTTCAAACCATGAACTTAAATTAAAATTAAATTATGAAAGTTCGGGTATGATTCATTTTTCGTTTTCTGAATTCTAAATACATTTTTCTTATTGCAGGATTGCAGCTTAAATTTGAACTGATGACGATGGGGTTAAGGTTTGAGCTTTGGGAGCGATATGTTTATCGTATAAGCATTATAGAGAATATATTTCATTTCGTCCAACAATACTGAAGTGAAGTGCTATTAATGGATGCATCACAGCTTTTCTGGCCCAGGCGAAACCAACACTATAAAACCAGACCTGACCAGTTGGAATTCTCTCAAAACTATTTTAGCAACTTTTTGATTGAAATTATATATGAAAGTTTTTCCACAACCACGTGCTGATTGCATTAAGTAAAAAGTTCTTTGCCAAACCATCGCACACACACACATGTGATGGGACGATGTGGGAGTGTTTGCTGTTTTAGGTAAAAGGTCAAATATTTGAAGAACAATTAACAACATTTATCTTTACTTTGAAAGTGATGGGGAATATCAGGCACGTATGACGAGAGGGGCAACAACTTAAAGTTAGGATGTTCAAGTCCTGAAGCCCCATAAATCCGAGTGAATAAATTTTATGATATCTTTCTATTAATTGAAAGCAGCAATGTTATACAAATATTTGGCCATTTGTAAGAAACATACGAAATTCTACTTCGTGTTCGGTTCCCACAACTCTCGAATTGAATTGCATCTATGCGTTTCCAGTCGGGTGTTTTATTTTTAGCTTCTAAAATAAAGACTGAGAATTAGTGGCTCCATATTCATATTTCAAGCCCCCTTTAATGCTCATTCAAGCTACGACCCTGTTTAAACATTTGATTTAGATTTAAAATCAATTGAAAGTATTCGAATTAAGGGTGGGGTGATGTATATTTGTAAATCAAAATGTGGTTTTTAAAAGCCAACACGTTATGGAGAGATGCCAATGGTCAAAAGTGTGTAAATTAGCACTTAACTATAGTTCAGTATATTTAATTAGATATCCTTTAAAGCTTAAAGATAATTACAGATATTATGATGACTTATTATTTTCAAAAACATGTGTTGGTTGACACAAATTAATTGATTTCACAAAAGCTTGTATAATTCTTGCCACAAACAAACCAAACAATTAATTAATAAAATGAGTATTGAACTATGAGATGGGTGAGTTACAGTGATACTAATTATTGAAGTTAAAAATAAAACAAAGGTTATTTTTTAATTAAAATTTACGCCGAGACAATTTCAAGAGAACGATTTTCGAAAGCCTAAGACAAACAAAAGCACACACACTCGGCTTTTGTTTGTCTTAGGCTTTCGAAAATCGTTCTCTTGAAATTGTCTCGTCGAAATTATATACTTTATTAAAGTTGAAAAACAAAACAAAAATTATTGGTACAAATGCTTTTATAAAATATAAAAGGTATGTACGTACACAATTCGATACACTGTGGCGGATACGTTACATTTTATTATCATTTTACTGCACCACACTATAAAAAAGAGTATATTCACAATAAGGCTAGGCGCATATTGAAGCACGTTCGACGCGAGTAACGCGACACAGCACAGCACGAGTTTTTGTAAACAATATAAATACATAGATCAACGCATATTGATAGAGCGGCACGACATGACCTGACGCGCGTGTTCCGAAAATCGCGTGACAGAGTCATCGAAACACAGTTTTCCTTGCGAGACCGGCGCGTGTTTGTTTTTTTTTTTTTTCAGTCAAAAAATTAAAATAAATAAACTGTCGTTGGTTTTGAAAATAAAAAATCGTTTGCTTTTTTAGAAATTACTTGTTTTTTTTTTAAGTTTATTTCAATTATCAACATATCAGACGATTTTTGATTCAATTAATTTCTTTTTTGACACGAGACACGCGAAATAATATGCGGAGAACGGCATGACACGTTTCTATAATCGTGACGTGCGACGCTCGTCAGTTCACGTCACACGCTTGGACGTGGCTCAATATGCGCCTAGCCTAAAAGTTAATGTAGGCAATGCTTAACTAAGGTTATTTTCAAGGATTTCTTTAATTCCAGGTCCGATAACTTCGAGTGAGCTTCTGTATTCACAAATTCAAGGGACGAGATCAGTGGCGTTGATTGGAGGCGGTCAAGGAGATCAATTCCCCGATGAGTCTACAAACTACAACTCAAAAGCAATGGAAAATTCTTCATTATTATAGCTCAGGTATCAACTATGTTGACGTTCTCTCAAAGCACTAGAGTTAAAGTGGAAGAATCTGATAAGCATCAATAAGAAAAAAGTTTGAGGAATTGAATTTGGCTCGATTAATGTCTAAATATGAAGCTAAACACGATGTTCTTGAATTATTTCCGTCCATGATTTTAACCAACATCTATAGATTAAATTTAAAACTTTAGTTGATCGCTCATTCATACAACTGGCTCTTAGTGTCAAGAAAGTAAACTGCTGATATGAAATATGTTTCCAACTTAGAGAAAATATGTGAACCTATGTATACCATTTCATTTTGTTCTTGTTAAATTCATGTTTTTTTTTTTTGTATATAATTTGCGCGCACTCAAGGAATTATGACTACCCTTATAATGATACGATGTAACACAGTGCGAGCGGTTAGGAAAAGTGGAGAGGATTCAAAAGGATATGTCGATGCACATTGGTCTTGAACTTTTTCACATCACAATGAGGCGCAAAGATCGAGTTAGGCAAAACATTCCAAATTCGGGTTGTGCGGCATATTTGCATAAATGCATATTTTACAGTACGTCCGAAGTTAGGCTCAACGGTAAACTGATGGGCATTCATAGCTAAACGAGTATTACGGCGGAAAGTTTCAAGGGGAGGAATGCAACTGGCAATTTCTTTAGAGCATTGAAGACAGGAAACATTACGACGGTGTTCTAGGGAAACAAAAGTTTTAGTAATGGATGTATCTCCTATAAGTTTAAGCGCTCTTTTCTGGATCCTATCCAACAGGTTCAGATGTGTAATCGGAGCAACCGCCCAAGTATGAGAGTTATTTCTTAAGCTTTGGACGGATGTATGCATACGGATGTATGCTACATCGAATATGTGATCATTCCATAAGAGATGGTCAGTAATACACATACCGACAGTGAAAATCTTTTCGGCTTCACCGATACAAGTGCCATTAATTTGTCTCCGCAGTGATCCTTTGTCGATCATATCAACACGAACACCCTACGTAAATTCTTCATGCAGTCTGTGGAATTTCAATTACTGCCTTGCTTCATGTTTGCGCAGATTGAGAATAATTTGAGAATGAAAAGGGTGGATCATCTATCTCAGGTACCTTTTTAAATCATAGGTTATTTTGACACTGACTGCTATTTTCCGGTCGAAATCTTGACAGAAACTCAGTATCAGAACGAATTGAGTCGCTTAATGCTTGAACAACGTTGGAAAATATTGAAAACTTAATGGACAACGATTTTGGCCGAAAAATCATCTTTTCTGACGAGATGCATTTTTATCTCGGCGTCTACGTTAACAAACAAAATTGCCGCATCTGGGGCTTGGAAAATCCGTACGTTACTGCCGAGAAGCCAATGCATTCACAGAGAGTGACATTTTGATGCGGATTGTGGAGTTGGTGGTATCATTGCACCACTTTTCTTGGAAAATTAGGTTGGGAACAAGTGTTCGGTTGACGGTGGGCGTTACAGAGCCATGTTAACCATTTTTTTTTTTTACTGAAATTGAAGACATGGACTTGAACGACCTCTGGTTCATGCAGGATGGCAAAAGTCATGCTACAAATTTCATGCCACAATCGTTGTTTTACGAACCAAATTCAAAAATCATGTTATCAGCCGTCTTAGCGATGTCAATTGGCCACCTCGGAGCTCCGATTTTACCCCTTTGGACATTTTTTTGTGGGGAACCGTGAATGATTCGAGAACTTAAGGCCAATATCATCCAAGCGAACCGTGAGCTACAGCCCGACCATCAGAAACCATCAACAGCAACCATCTTGGAAAATTGGAGTGACAGAATGCGCTACTGCGAAGCCAGCCGAGGCAGCCACATAAACGACGCGACGTTGTGTTTTATAATTAATGGAAATGTTTGCTCTTACTAATAAAGCCATAATACATGGAAACAATTTAATTTTGTTCATTTTATTGCATTTTTAAAAAGAAACTTGTATTTGGCCCACCCGTTACACATCCTAATTCATCATTCTGCAGGAGACACTAGTGGAAGAGTTATTACCTCGGAAGTATTGTCTTCGCAAATAATGGCACGGATCAGGACGTTCAAATCAGAATAATTAAATACTCTCTTCCTAAACCGACGCGAAACATTCGCTGACGACAGTGTTTTGTTGTTATTTAGCTTTGAGTATCTGTCACTATTTTAATAGTTTTAAATGTTTCGCTCAGAGTTTGCGTTTGTTCGAAAGACACTTACCTATAAAGCTTGTTATGCCTTCGGAACTGTGTCTCCAATTTAAAAATACAGTAAAATCTCCTAACGCACTAAGTTGAGATTTTTCGTGATACGTAATCTACTTTTATATGCTTGCGAAGTCTGTAGAGTATTGGCTACAATCTCGAGAAAATTACAGGCTTTTGTGATATCCCAGCGAATTACCATCCATAAAGTATATCTAACCAAAATCCAAAACAGGAAACGAAGTACGACTTTATTCACAGATAGTCAGGCGGCTGTTGAAGCCATTGATTCAGCCACATCGTCCTCCAAATTGGTCCAGCAATAATGGGATGATCTTTCGAGCCTAAACAAAAACATACAAATTTGGGGTCAGTCTTATCTGGGTCCCGTGTCATAGAAGAAGGTCATCGTACTGATTTTAAAAATCTAACAATTTTACAATCAGAAAAGAACTACAACAAAAGAATGTTACTTGAGATGTTACATGTAAAAAATACAGAAAATAGTATAAACAGACGTTCAGATTGTGATAGACTAAGTAATATATATGGTCAGTTTAAATAGGTATCAATCCATATCTGTTTAAATGATCCTCAAACTTTAAATACATACATAACACATATACATATTTGAGTTAATTTTCAAATTGAAAATATTTGAAATTAAATATTCAATAACAAACTTCATTTTGTTTGGAAAATATTTTCAAACAAATATTAAATAAATAAAGAAAAGGATACGCACATCTATATAAAACGTCTTTTTCAGGCTTTTAAATAAATAACAAAAAAGCACACATACAAAAATACAAAAATAAGAATTATTTTTATATACATATATTCCTGTTTTGTTTTCAGTTTGTTATTGTAATGTCATTTTGTTGATTGTTTGTTTTTATTTATGTTTATAATTATCTATAACTATAATATTTTTTAAAAATAGGTTTGAAGAAGGGTGTAAACACACCCGAAACGTCGCAATTTAAATGAAATAAGTATTTCAAAAACTGACCTAAAGCCCACATCAGGATTTTCATTTATTATTGAAGAAAGGTCACGAAAAAAGGGAAATATTTATTGTATTATATATAGACAGATCTGGCCCACCTATAATAATTCCAGAACTATCAGTCTAGTACTCAGACCCAGGTGAGCTACAGCAAAGATCGTTGCAATAAGTACTGGACAATGACGCCTATGAAGTTGCCATGCCAACTTCACAGACGTCATGTCTCACTAAGAAAAATGCGACCAACGCAGTAATTTACAGTTGTTTTTTTGTATTTCTTTTAAAAATTTTTTAAGTTCATCAAAAGTGAGTGAAATCGAGTGACCTACTAAGTTCACAATGAAGCTAGCAGGTCAGAAGGTATATCTCGTGAATCAAGCATGGTTGCTAGGAACTTGCAGTACGGCTCAAAATTTGCAGTTTTTTTTTGTTTTTTGCATTTCAATCACCAAACTTTGTTGTCCTTAGTAAAAAAAAATCCATACTACCCTGCTAACTCCACTTTAGGAGCCATACTGCAAATTCCTTTGTTCTCGCGATTAACTATTATTTGCCAACTTCACTGTTAAGCCAATTTTATGAAAATTCTAAAAAATAAGGACTTCAAAATTTGAACCTTGCCTATTTTTGAAATGCAAATTTGGAGTCTTACAACTAATTCCTAGTTTGCTTGCTTTACTAGATACACCATGTGATCTGCTTACTTCACTGGTGAAATAGAAGTAAGCAAGTCACTCGATTACACCCCATAATAGAAATGCAAAAATAAATGCAAATTACTGCATTAGTTTCGTCAACGCGACAAAATGGCTCTATGGTTGGCTTAGGTTTCTTTTTCAAAATCCATTTGAACAAACCAATAATAGGTATAATTGCGATGAACCAAACATTTTTCAGGACCTACGGAAAATCAGAAATAAATTACTAATAATTCACTTAATTGACATTGTAGCTTCGTTCCGTAATCGTAGCTCTCAAACTTTAAGTTTGAAAACACCTAACATCATGAAGCTATGTAAGGTACATATATTCCATTGTGCTCAGCTACTTTAGTGTTTGTTATTTTTATCAAACCAAAAGATAATTTGATAACTCGTATTTACATTTCGAATTTCTTGTTCATTTATAAGTAAAAATTAATTGTTGAAAATAACTAATCTAATCCTTTAAACTCTCTAGCTTATTTTTGACTTTCAAAACTTCTATAACCAATGAATTGATTGCTTCATAATCAACTCTAAGTAGGTACTTTCAGAGATTCAAAAGCTCCAAACAAATTTAGCATATTATTCAAATCCTTACTGAGTAAACTTTTATCAACTTGGGATTTACTTCCAAATCAGTTCAGATCTCGGTACCTATGTACAAGTGAATTGTAGGTAGGAATAGGAAGGTATGCGTTTTTTTCATTTCTGTTTTTTTGTTGTCTTTAATATTTCCAGCAAAAGTTTCCCATTACTGCCCTGGGAAATTAACTGCAAAAGGATAAACGAGAAATTAATTATCTTCCTAGCCCATCATTTCCATGGAAACAACTGACTGTGAAGAGAGAAAGAGAGGGGAAAACAGGGAAACAACAACTGCGACACAACGGTGAACGTGTTTCACTACCACATTCTTTGTCCCAAAAGTTGTGGAAACCATTTCCCTTGCGTTTGCAAACTTTTCTTCTTTTTGTGTTTTCTTCTTTTTTTGTTTTGTGTACTTTTTTGTGCAAAAAGTTAAAAACAATTTTCACCCATCCAACCAACCATCCCCCTATTCCCACAAAACCACTCGCACTCGTTCCTCACAATTCAAGAGGTTAAGAGAATTCTAGTGTTCTCCATGTGGAATAAACGCTGGCAAACGTCATTGGGAAGTTGTTTCGCTCGAGTGTCAATTTACACATTTCTACAGGATCAAAGGCGAACAAAAACTTTGAAAGTCAACACGGACGCTGTCCTGTGATCTCGGCCACATGAGAAATTGGCCATCACCATTCGCCAGAGTGTTCTTTCGTGATGTTTTGGGAAAGGTTTTTTTTATGCCCTTGTTTTATGTGTTTGAGTTCACCCTTTCCATCAACCCTATAAAAAAAAATACCAAAGAAGGTTGCATAGGGATTCAAGGAGGTAGGTGGTAGGTTTGGCATAGGAACTTGCCAGGAGGTTAGCAAGTTTTAAATTATACCCAACGGTCATCTTATAGACGCGTATTAAGTGACACAGCGCTTTTTGCCTCACACATCACTAACTTTCTCAGAGTGTAAAAATAATGTTGAGCAGTTGGAATGGTGCATTGCGATTTATTGGCTTAAAAAAAGACAAATATGAGGTGTTGAGTTAAAAGTGTCACTTTCTTTCAAGGCCGTATTTACCTACTGAGAAATTGAAAACTTTTTTATTTCCATCGATAGTACAGTAAATTAAGACACAAAACCGGGGGAGCCAACTACATATACCACGTTTTCGTTAGAGCCGAAAATGACGTTATTTCAAAAAAAAAAAAAAAAAAACTGTTCTTATTTTCAAATTTTATAAATTCAATTGTAGCCTATTCAATATAATATGTACCTGAATATGAAAAGAGGAAAGGAACAATTGCGTTGACGGGAGGGTCAAGCTTTTAATATGATAAATTGAAAAAGATGTTTTGATAAAAATTGGCGGAAATACCTATACCCATCGAAATATAACCGTATTTTTAATTGTTTGAAATGTTGGCTTGTAATCCCAAATATTTTAAGAATAGGTTAATGATTTGTAAAACCATCCGTTTTTATAGAAAATCTATTTTTCAACTAAAAAAAATCTATTCAGTAAAATTCTAAAAATCGGCTCAGTTTTTAAGTTGCACCAAAATTACTGCATTATGTCCTAGGGAATGGTGACATTAGCTTTATTTGATATTTACATTTCCCAGACATCTATAGTGGGGTCTGGCTGACGTCAGACCTCAGACGCCGTAAGTCTGATAAGCTAATCGTGTCATTTACGTTATAGTTTTAAAGGCAAGTTTTCATTTTAAAATTGATAATTGAATAAAAAAACTTGTCAAGTAAACCAACTCAATTTAAGTCACAGTAATCATTAAATAACAGATTTATCTGATAATTTTGATGTTCTACTTAGTACTCTACTTAAAATATTTGATATTTAACATTAATAAAAAGGCTCCGCGAAATTAGGCCCCAGAAAATAAGGCCCCAAAAGAAAAAATTAAATAAGGCCCCAAAGTGGGGTACTTTTGCATAATTAAATTATGCCCCAATGAAATAAATAAATGAAATAAGGCCCCAACTTGTTTTGACTTTTTTTGGAAAAATGAAATAAAACCCCAATTTTTCTTTTTCGTATTGAACTTTAATTTAGCAAATGAAATAACACCCTTAACTATAAAACAAATACTTGAATTGAATCACGCGATTTTTGCAGCTATTCTGACCTTTTTTCATAATTTACATGAAAATGCTAAAATAACATTGTATTCACAAACAAATTTGTGAAAATCCGCTAATCGGGGACCCAGGGCTGGTAAAGTACCGAAAACTGTTAACCCTCTACTGCACAAGAAGCCATATATGGCTTTTGAGTTTTACCACCTATTTTACCCACTCCAGCGATTGCGCAACTGCCACTGGAAAAATTGCATTTTGATCGCTTAGAATAGATATTTGTTTATATATATTTGTTTATTTCTTTTCTTTTTTCTTTGCGCAGTAGTGAAAAACAACAATCACATCTAACAGTTCACGCAGCAAGAAAGTAGTACAAAAAATATAGAAATAAAAGTTTATTTATTATTGGTAAAGCGAATAATATAAAGGCTGTTGTATTTTTTTTTTTTAGTGAGATTCGATATTGGAAAATAGAATTTAATAGTTAAATTTTCAATTATGTTTGTGGAATTCAAAACACGGCGCGTTATTGGGAACGTCCATATATGGCTCCTTATCCATTCACAATAATATTTATGGACGCCATATATGGCTGACAAAAAGATGGATATTAAATCTTTTCGTTTTTATATATGCCTATTTTCGATTTAAAGCGGCTATAGAAGAACGCCTTTGCAGGAGTCAAGAAAGTCTGAAAAGGGTTCGGCGTGCTTCAACTCCAAACACTCCAAAATGACAAAAGACTAAAATTGCTCCAAACCCTTGGATTTTGGTTTTCTCATCTCACCCTTCAAAAAAAATAAAAAGGCGTCATGACATTTGACTGAATTCTGTCGCTTCGACTCTATGGATCATATTCCCGAATATCAAAAAACAAGGCAGAAATTCCAAAATGACTTCAGGTACAAGACATTTACAATGTGCAACAAATGGAAACTAAATCTGTGTCTGAACAAGGACCGAAATTGCTTCACATCACTCCAAACTTAATTTATTTTTTAATGAATATTTGCAAAAATGTTTTTTTTTTGTTAAATTATTGCTTAGTTTTGCAATGAATATTAAAGAAATGGTTTTTTTTTTTTTTGTATTGCTTGAACTAAATCTATAGCCGTGTTTTTTTGAAAGAGTGACTAGCAACCCAGCAAAATGTTTACATGCCAAACAATAACAAAACAAATTATTACAGAGAATTTTTTTTTTGTATTTTCCGTGTAAAACTTTTACAGAGTTGCTAGTCACTCTCTCAAAAAAAAACGGCTTATATTTATTTTTTTGTGCTGTTTGAAAAATATTTAACTGCACAAGAAGCCATATTTGGCAAAAGTAATAACTTTTAATAAAATTTGCTTAAGCAATCTTGTATGTTTTTAGTCTCTTAATTGTACAAAATGAAAAACAAAAACGACATTTCAGTTTTTATATTTTCATTGGATGATAGAGCGTGCAGTAGAGGGTTAAACAAATACTTGAATTGTATCGCTCAATTTTTCCCAGCTATTCTGTTACTTACTTATGCTTTTCTTTCAATGTAGAGATCGTGCTGCAAACCATCAGCGAGTAGCATAATAGCTGCAAAAAAATCGCGCGATTTTTTGCAGCTGATATGTTACTCCCTGATGGTTTGCAGCACGATCTTTACTTTGAAAAGAATTAGTAAGTAACAGTAAAAAATTGCGCGATACAATTCAAGTATTTGTTTAACAGTTTGCATTACCTTCCCAGCTCTGGGTCCCTGATTAGCGGATTTTCACAATTTTTTTTGTGAAAGACAATGAAATAAGGCCCCAAATTGTTTTTGAAATACAATGAAATTATGTCCCAAAACTAGTGTTGGGGTCTTATTTCATTGGGGCCTTATTTCATAATTAAATAAGGCCCTAAAAAATGAAATAAAACCCAAAATTTTGAGAAATTTCGTTGTTGTTGTTTTGTGTGTAGGGCTGGCTACGAGACGAGACTCTGCGAGACTTTTGTAAGTCTCTTCTCGGTCTCGTAAAAATCGAAGATTTTCGGTCTCGTCTCGGTTGCTTAAAAGGCAGTCCGTCTCTGGAATGCTCTACCCAGCTCAATTTTCCCCTCCCATCGTGATCTACAGACGTTCAAAACCAATTTGCATCGGTATCTCCTTTTAAATCCCCTCCAATCAACCTAATAGCTCGGGCTGTGTTTATCATCTTCGGGGTAGTCGCAACCCCTTTTGCACGCGCTAAATATAAAAAAAAAAAAGTAATAGTGAAGATAATATGTTAAATACAAGAAAGGTAATTCTATGTTAATTTTTTATTGGAATAGATTTTTTTTTTGAGAGGCTGTAACTTTGAAACGGTTGATTTAACAATAAAATATGTTAAGACCTTTTTTAAATTTCCTATAAGAAAAAGTTATACTCATGATTTGGAAACATGGCATTCTAAAGATAAAAAATCATATGTTAGAACTTGTGTTTTTTCCCATACAAATCGTATGGAAAAACGAAAAATGCGCTGAGGCAGGTCTAAACGTTAATATTATAAGCTTAATTTTTTACAGTTGTGTTTTTTTGACAAAACAAAAGTCTTGAGCCTGTTTCGATGAAAATCAAAAATAGAAAAAATAATTCGAAACACTAAACATATCCTATAAAATATTTGATTTTTGTCAAAAACATTTTCGATTGTTGTTCTTTTTTGACCAGAAAAATAAATTGTTTGATAAATTGAACATATTATGCGTTTTATTTTCGTTTAAACTATTGAAAAGGGTAAAATAAAATCTCGAATGAATTTTTTTTTTCGAGATTTAGTCTTTCGTGATTTTTGTACGTTCTAGATTTTTGTACATTCGAGATTTTTGCATTCGAGATTTTTTTTTTGTTGTTTTTTTTCGAGATTTTTGCCAGTCGAGATTTTTGTCATTCTAGATAACGTCATGATCCCATCTTAAAATAACCCTAAATTATATTTCTACCATGTTGCCTAGACTTTGTGAAGAATATAGGTTTGTAAATGTTTATAAATCTCATTTGTTCATTCATTCGTCGGTTGTTAGTCATTTAGTTAAATACATAAATGTACAATAATAAACTATTTGTATTCTTCTTTGTTATCGAACTCTGATGCCTGTTAAATTATTATTATTGCACTAAGGGAGTAAAGGCCTTTTAATGGTACTATTGTCTCCCTGACTTCCGCAGTTGTGCCATTGAACGACGATATCGAATGGCTTCACAACTTTTTTATCATCAGCATCAAGACACCAATAAATAACGTTACGCGTTTTTGAAATTCAAAGCACATCTTAACCGAATGGGGTTGTTTTTTTTGTTTTGTTTTGGGGGGGGGCGGGGGTTTTGCCTCCAATGCCCCACCGCATCAATTGTCAATTTTTTTTTTTTTGAAAATACGAGGGAGGACAAACGCCAAACAAACACCGAGTGACAGAAGCTAATTTATTATTTATTGTGGTGAATATTAATAAATGGGCGATTTGTTTTCATTAGACAGCTAACGCTACAACAGGAATCATTCTCTATACTATACTCCTAAGATCGAAACTTTTGCGCTTTGGATTTCAAAGACGAAGAGTGTGGGTGGACAATGTGTACCTAGGGGCTTGGTACTCCTTTTTCACGTGAACATCAATAATGGAATAGTTGTATGATGGTAACTGTTAATTTTTGTTTCGCATTGCGTAGGAGCTGTGGCCAGGGGCTTCTACTGATGTGTTGTTCGAATCTCTTTGTCTAATTTTAGAAATTTAAATTCAAAATAACTATGAATTTCCCTTTTATTAAGTTGACAAAGGTGTAATAATGTGCGTTATCTTGAATTCCTATAAATAGAAAATAAAGTTAAAGGATTTTGCAAATTTTCCAAAAGGGTAGAAAGGAAATCAACTGTAAAAAGGAGCGAACCAAAAATGTTAGTAACTCGTTACTTTTTGTGACCTTTTATTTTGTTCCTAGAGTTAGAATTCAAAAATGTTACTTAAAATTAATTTAGTGATAAATTTCGGATAAGAGGTTAAAAAAAATCAAGGTACCTATAGCATAGCACCTTTATTGAACAACGATATTTACAATTTGACTTAGGTACATATAACTAGTTAAATACGATGATATTATACATTTATTGGCACATAGAGATAGGGGGCCAAATTTTATACTATGTCTTAAATTAAAAGGATAATAAAATATAAAATACATGTCAAAAAATTAAATCTTTAAGTCGGTTGACTTATTTGTCCTCGGGGTGTTCCGTCCCGGTTGTCAAGTTGTGGTTTTGGTTGGGAGAAGGGTTGGCAGTTAGCCACGGTGTTATGCTGACCCAGTTTCAGCGTAGAACGAAACTGCTTGCTCGTTGTATGTGATGATGTTGTTGTCCAGGATGTTCAACATACTGAGGTATCTCGGCTCGGTTGTCGTTGCTCGGTGGCCATCCTTCTTATTAGTTGATTTGGGTGATTATTGGTGTGTCCTACACTAGCTTCTTTGCTTTGAGTAGGTACCGGTCCAGGGGGATACAGTTTGCCTCTGTTTACAGACGCTCATTGCTGTGATGTCTCATTCTATGGCGGTCGAAATGTAGTCCGGTACAGATCCGTAGTAACTTTCTTTAGAATATTGGAAATTCCATCATGGCCGTATTCGAGATGAAAAACCAGATTGGATAGGAATAGCTGAAGACAGGCCGCAGGAGCTTTTTGTACATAAAAAGCTTCGTCTTCTGGCTTAGTATGTTTCTGCGTCTCATCAAAGGGTGGAGTCAGTGAAAGGCCCAGTTTCGTTTCGTTTCGTGAGTGCGGGTTGAACCTTAGCAACTCATTGAAGGATTGAAGTGAATGCCGAGGTACTTCACGTTCTTTTCGGCTGCTATCGTGGATCCATCCGGAAGATTCAGAACCAGGCTTCTGCATATCGCTGCTTCAGGTCTCCTGAAGCTTACAAGCTCCAATTTGGAGGTGTTTATCCGGATTCCCCATTTCTTGTAGTAGGTGTAGAGTCTGTTAATGTGGTATTCAACTTTGCGTACAGCTGCCAGCGGAGACATCGATGTGGCGTATGTAAGGGAGTCATTAGCATACAGCAGATTTTGGCAATCAGTTGGTATAGGCTGATCAGCTGTTATCAGGCTGTAAAGGAAGGGGCCTAGCTTCGAACCCTGGGCAATTGCAGCTTTGATGTTCTTCACTTGTGATTAACACTTGTCCAGTTGAACGTAGAATTTTCTGGAAGAAAGAAAAGAAGAAAGAATTTTTGTAAGTGACGGAGGTAAATGGAATACGTGAAGCTTATGGATAAGGGCTTCAATCCATACGCTAACGAATGCTTTATCGATATCCAGAAAGCATCCAACGGTGACACGATGATTACTAAGGGCTATGATAATGTCATGCTGGAACATCAGGAGCGGATGCAAAGTAGAGTGCTTTTCCCTTAAGCCAAACCGCATGTTCGGGATGATGGCATTTCCGCTGCAGCATCTCTTTAGTCTTCGAAGTAATACTTCTTCCATTATCTTACTTATATAGTTCAGAAGCGAAATCGGCCTGTTATTGGGCATCAAGTTGCAAAAAACGAATCAAGTTGTGAATTAATATAAATGCATATCTATAACTTTTCATCTAGGATCAAAGTTGGAAATTTAGTTGGAAATAATTATTTTATTGTAATGGATAAAAAGTTATTATGGTGTTATAAAGCATTACACTAAACACTAGAACCCCTGACCGGCGCCACTAGTCATTCCATACAAAATACAATTACATTACATCCAATGCAACAGACCAACATGCGGGCTGCAGCATCATAACCTACCACGAACTTAATCAAGAGCAAACTAATTATAAACGATACAAGTAACAAGCCACACATGCTGCATAGGTCAGGAAGACCAAAACTCACCTCGACCAACCAAACCAGTGTGGTGAATTACACATAGCTGGTAATACTCTATGGCAATGGCAAGCTACTGCTGCTATCAATGATATGACTATTACGCACCACACCCCTACCCCACCAAATCGATAATAAATCAATACCTCTTTTTCGATGTGCTCTCAATATAGTTGACACTATCTCCTCGCATCAACACAGCATAAAGAGGGCTACAGCAGATGACCAGAGAGAAGTACACCAAGTCACAACTCATGGTAGTCCAGCGGATACGGTTGCAATAAGGAGAAGGTAAATAAAACTGCACGGCAATTTTACCAGACTAATAAAAGTCTGTGATCTACCGGGTGATAAACCTGAGATGTACCAGACCCATTAAAGGTCTGCGACTCACCAGTTATAAAACTGAGATTTACCAAGCAAAGCCTGTGATTACCGGACAGTATCAAGTGTCTGCGATCTACCGGATCAAGGTCCGAGATGTACCAGATTTAAGTCTGTGAACGTTTCCTCGTATAAGCTACAAGCGAAAGCAAACATATACGTATCCCAATTCAGCCAGTACCAGACAACAAACAACATAACAAACTGACTGCAGAAGACATCAGTAACCAACGTCCATTACAATAAGAAGATTTTTTTCAATGGAATTATAATTCGTTTTCTTGAATAAAAATAAACAATTTTTAAAACTAAGCTAAAGTTTCTCGTACTTTCTTTGGCTCGAACCCTGGCATAACCGCTGAGTATTTACCCTAGCTGGAAACTCCAAAGTTCCATTACAATGGTATCTAATTCTAAGATGCGACAGAAGGCTTGGACGTGTTAAGTAAAAAAAAAAAAAACTCTTATGGTGAGGAGAGGGTTTTGGACAGAAGTTTACTTTTTCACAAAACAGGTGGTTGTGTGCTGTAGGATGGGGGAAAGTCACTGAGCGACATCAACATGTCGATGCCCAATCACGCAACGTTTACTATACTCCAATTGTGCTTATTATACCTCCACCAGGTACCGGTCATGTCCATTTGTAGTTGATTTGCTAACCTTATAAGCGCGAGTGTTGAGCAGGAGAAAATAGCAACGTCAGACCCTCAAACGAGTCCATCAGAATGATGGCTTAGGGCGGATGAATTAAATACAGTGAATCAAAGCTGTCGGAAGACAGAGAACGAGTGCAACAACCAAGGCACTCCGTCGATAAGACGGCAGCATAAGAATTCTCTAAATGGATTCAACGGTGGCATCTACCACTACAGTTCCATGTAAGGATGAACTACTTGGCGAACACCTTATGTGGGCTTCTAGGACATATTTGGAGCTCAGGCCTATAAGGAGGAGTCTCTCCACTCTTGGAGTTAGAGTTCGATCAGGATGAGTGTTGTGCGGCGGATTAACTTTCCTGCCATGTAAGAAATGTCCTGTTCCGAAACAGCTACAAGCCTCATATATGGATGATTTCAATTTCAACGACCCCAGCAAAAGAAACAAGGACAACGAATTTCGGATTTGAATGTAAAACGTTTTAATCATTAAACAGAATAAGTTTAGCCAAATAATTAGTGGAGAACGTGGAAAGGTTACATGCTGATGTAACAGCCCTCCAGGAGGAGCGATAGATGGAAAGGGGATTCGAAGACTAAAACCGTATGACATCTTTTACAGCAGCTGCTTCAAGGAGCAGGATCAGTTGTTGTTTGGTTGCGATTTTGTGATAAGGGGAAGACTTAGGCAGAAGTTTTTGGCTTCCGTAGTAGAAGTGCGTGCCTGGTCACAATCCACAATCCATCAAATGCATATTGTGGAACATATCGCTGATCTGTGTTCACGCCCCCCATAAAGAGAGATCCATCTCAAACACCTGCTTCCCACACCTCAATATACAAAAGCGGACTTGGTGGTCCCGGGATCCACGAACCGTCAACACAATGTACCACCTTGCGATAGCATGCGAGGCATGCTTTCAGTACCTTGAATGTTCGAACGTTCCGAGGAGTGACCATTGGCTCGGAGCTTGCACTGCAGCCTGGTGGTAGTTAGAGTACATATGGGGATATCCATGACGCCACAACGCTCAACAGATGCTGTGAAAAGTTCGATGTCACGAAGATTAGGTCGCTAGAGGCTGCCACCTTACCACGTTACTCTTAGGGCCAGTTTCACAGTGAACATTGACCGGAATAAGCTGCACTTAAGTTTTGCATATTTGTACTTTTTGATAATTTTCGCAGTCTGAGTTAGTGACACTTGTTCAGGTAGATAAGTGTGCAAATTGTCATTGTATATCCTATATTTTACACTTATGTAGTCCCCAAACCCCAAAAATATCTGAGGTGAAAGGGTGTTTTTTTGAGGGCGAGATGTTATTGCGTCATTATTACCATAACATCTATGAATAAGTTTTGACACTGATGAAATTTGCTGAAAATATTAAATATTTCATGGTTTCCAAGTATCAAAAGAGTCCATTAAAATAGCTTGATCCAAAGAGTTTGTTTAGAGAGTTTATGTTTGACCTGCCCTATACGGAGCAAAATAATAGGTCTTACGAAAAATTGTATTTTCTTGTAATCGAGATGGTACATATGATATATGATTTAAAGGTATTTTTTAACGCCGAATCTAATAAAAGAAAAACCAATAGGATACAAGCACCCTAAGAAAAGTTAGATTAATTTTGAAACAGAAATTACTGTTTTTTCCGTTAAGCCGGTCAAACATTAGACCCCCAAAAAACGCACTTGGACCTTAGGTATTTGGACGGACTCTTTTGATCCTTGGGTTCCAATGTAAACTTAATGGGGCATATTTATAGTCGCAAACAGACCCGGTTTAACTAAACTACAGTTCAAGACAATTTTGGCTTTACTTTCCACAGGATACATGTATCTTTTCAGTTTTGGTCTCTTTAGAATCAGCGTTGAAAAGCACCCTTAAAACATGTTTCATATGATTAGATTGTATTACAACAAATTTTTTAGCATGACAAACTCCCGCCTCCCTCCCCTCTCCACCTCTTAAAATGCGCCTATACAAAAAGCCAATGCGGGGATTTTGGGGGACAATGGATATAATGTTGAGGATAAAATTCTGCGTCGACACCAGAAATAAAATTTCATGACCTACTAAAATTTATTAAATTTTAACTGTTTTTGTGTGAAATGAATATATTTAAGCCATTTTTTCAACTCAACTTCAAATGGGGCGCTCAACTCACGTGACGAAAAACTTGGGTCTAAAATCCGACCCTGCTTATAAACGGGGTAATAGAGAGCATGAGAAGCGGGCATTCGAGTCCAATGAAGGTTGTAGTTGGGGTGATGTTCCAAAATGCTATCAAAGGGTGAAACGATCTACTCATAGATAAAAAGTCAAAACGGATGCCGGTAGCGATAAGCGTGCGAGTGCTGAGGTTCTAAAGAGAAAACTTCTCTAGACTGGCTAAACGGCAAAAACAGATATCGAAGCTAGACAGAACATTCCATTAAATTTGGACGATGAAGGTCCATCCGACCGTAAGGAAGTACGGTTGGCGTTATCCATACTAAAGTCAAACAAGGCTGTAAGTGCGGACAGCATATCAATCGAACTATACAAATCAGAGAGAGGTGGTCGGATGAAAGTATGCCCGATGAATGGAACCTCCGAAAAGTGTCAACTACAGAAGAATAAGGCTTGTTGGCTATCCTGTGTGATCGCTTTAGACCAACGATCTGCTCGATCCCTATTAGCATATTGTTTCAGGCCAGGCAAGCCAACCGTCGCGTCGTAGATCAAATAGTCACACTTCGACAGATTTAAGAAAAAAAAAACAGGAATTCCAGATCGATACACACAATCTCTTTATCGGTTTTAAAGTCGCATAAGATGGCGTTAATAGTAGTTAATATAGCGATGAGCCATATCATATCTCGGCATCCCTGCCAAACACGTCCATTTGTAAAGGATGACGATGGAGAAATCTCACTGCTCCGTCAAAATCGGTGTGAACCGAACCATTGGATTTTGGGTAAAGGTCGCTAAGCAAGGCAATGCGTTGTCGTGCAACCTATTTAACATTGTTCTTGAATCAATTGTATGCAACACACAAGACAACAGCAGCGGTAGAATTTACCACAAGTTCATTTAACTACTTGATTATGCAGACGACATAAACATAGTCAGCAGAACAAAGCGATAGCTGTGTGCGACCTGCGCATTTGCGAGTATTGTGTTACAGGCAGCTTAAATGATATTAGCGGTAAATGTATATGCTGTCATCGAGAAAAGAATTGCAACATTGTCAACATGCGCGAATGGGTCCGTCATTACCTCGCAAAATGAGATCAGTGTAGAGGTCAAACGAACAATTATTCTTGTCCACCGCTGTTTCTTCGGACTAATAATACATTTAAGTAGTAAGGTCGTCTCTCAGAGAACCAAGACCTTAATCATCCTGGTGCTGCTCTATCGGGCAGTAGCATGGTCTTTAAAAAAGTTGGACGGAAGTCTGCTAGGTTGTTTTCAGAGAAGTGTGCAGGAAAAGATTTAACGATGAGCTTTACGGGCCATACAGCGAACTGAAAATACAGCGGCTGAGATAAGTGGAGCGTATGCACAACATACCACCTGCCCGACGAGTCTTCGAATCCAACCCCAATGGTGTACGCAGCAGAAGATAACCCCATAAATGGTGCGCACAAGTGGAGAACGACCTCAACTAACTTGGTGTGCGTAACTAGAAGCGGCTAGCTAGGGATAGAGCTTGCTGAAAGGGCTTGTTGGTTCCGGCCGTAATCCATCTTGGCCCAGGGCTGCCAGACGTCCCGATTTTGGCGGGACAGTCCCGATATTTTAACCATGTCCCAATATCTGTCCCAATTTATAAAATGTCCCGATTTTGTCCCGACATTCCATTTTTACTTGCCATACCTATAGAGTAATTATTGGTTTTGTGTCAAAAACAAAATTCGAGATTTTAATCAAAACTAACATTACGATAATGTAGAAGTCCAAAAACTAATTTTCGACAAAAGTCAGTTTTGTTTGCGTCCCGATTTGTATCGAGCTAGAGCTTAAGCGAATCGGTGGATTTGCTTCAAAGTTTGTGTGAAACATTCTATGTTATTCCCTAGGAGTGAGAATCAATTTTTTGTTTAAGATTATTGGATACAACAGTCATACAAAAATGTTGGTTTTATCAAGTGTTCTAAAAAAATGGCTGTAATGGTTTTGATAAAACTTCGTACATGTACTCCGTAGAACAGTTTTTATTACACTGCATACGTTTAAGCCAAAAACAAATGTTTGGGTTTTTTGTGCAAATATCCGGTTTCTTACTTGTTTTGAGATATTCCCGAATATTTCGTTATTGGCGCTGGCAGCTCTAATCCCGCTGCTAGGAGCACAATCTAAAGTAAAAACTGGTAGAAGAAATTTTTGTGCATTTTACCATTTTTTTCTGGCCACTTCCTATGACTTTTTCAAATCAAAATTAAGCAATCTAGCGACATTTTACAGTGACATTTCATTTGACAGATCATTTTATTTCGAACTTGGTTTGGCAGTTAAACATTTGTTTTTTTGTTGTTTTCTTTGTCTGTTTTAGTTATTTGTGCATAGTGTTTTGACAATTTCCATGAGATGCCTTAAACTTATTTCTTAACTAATTTCGTGCAAATTTGGTTAAACTTGAAATTGTGAAATTTGCATGGAAAATGAGATAATTTCAACGAAATCACCCTATTTGACATAATGTATGTACATATTAAAATCCGAATATTATCTTACCTATAGTTTCTTTTTAATTGTAAAATTACATTGAAATGAACTCGCAAAAACATGAGCTTACTATTAAAAAGTTTCCAACTCAATTCGAATCGGGGTTTCTACATACGTACAAACACTATCCCACCAGGACCATTAAAAAAAAAAACTTAAACAAAAGAATATAAAAAAAGATAGTTATTTATGCATGATGCTTGCTTGCTAACATTAAACCATCAGACAAAATACACAAAAGCACAGGCACACCCATCCTGTTGTCGTTGCCGTTATACCATTGAAGTTCTCGATCTTCTCAGCTTACTCTTAACTCAATCTCCATTCGTTATCCTTTTTTCATCAGTTATGTGTCTGATTTTTGCTTGCTTTCCTAATTAAGAGCATCAGAATCAGAATAGCAAATAAAAACGGATAACAAGCTGAAAGCAAACAACATGTTGTGTGAGTGAGTGTTTTCATATATGCGCATTCAAAGGATAATAGAAACAAAAATGCACAACTATACCGTACCGAGACGAGACGAGGAGAGGATGAGATGAACGAAGATGCTGATGCTGCCATCGCGACGCGTCGTCACGTCGCTCGTCCTCATCGGTCGTCGGTGTGCCAATGTTGTCACAACCACATACGTACATATATTGTAAATAGGATAATTCGAGCTGCCATCCTCGTTCTTTCGTATTTTTCTGCCTAACTGCAGCTAGAAGTTCGTTTGTCGTGTCGTGACTATGTTTTTGTGAGTGAGAACACATAAAAACTGGTACAGCAAACAAAATACGTTAACAAAGGATACGTGTACATTTAAACAATATCAAATGAAAGAAACGCACCTTTATGAACATAAGGACCTTGTGTAGTGTATTTATAGCTCTCACGTTGTTGATACCTAGTCCTTGTAGGAATAAGGGTATTAACAGGTTGTCAATTTTGTCTTTAAACAAGCACAAGAGAAGAGTAATCTAGCTTCACAGTTCGCACTCGTTTAACTCATAACTAAATGTGGCAACCCTATCTTAAGTGTGCTTCACACAAGGAGCATTTCTTAAGATTATTAGAAATTATCAAAATATGCGGTATAGAAAATTAAATTGTAAATTTGTAATTCAATAGTGGGAGGCTATAAGGCTGATTGTCCTGGAAATCCTGAAAGCTGATCCCGTCACAACGGCCAGTATTCTACAGCTGGTGTTACGAACTTTTTGGGAAAACGAAACCTCTCCCGGAGTGATTGATAAGCTGCCAAAGAGAGGTGACCTTAAAAATTGCAACAAATGACGTGGTATTACTGTTTTGTCCGTTTTTCCAAAACAAATGGCAACCATTGTTCTCGAGCGTATAAAGGCTAGAATCGAGTTTTCACACAAGAGGCATTAAGCTGGGTTCCGCAGCGGTCGATCATGTGTCGACCATATTAACACCCTCCGTATTATAAATCATCGCTTTGGTGGAACGGATTTGGATGTTAAAAGTGGAATAAATAAAGCTCGTACTGCCTTCGGTTTAGGAATCCAGTTAAATCTCCTTAAGCACTAATAAGGAAAATTAGACTTTTACTTCAGGAAAAATCGGACAAAACGGAATTTTGGTTTACACGTTCTGTGAATAAAAAAATCGGGTGGCACAACGGCTCATGAAGAACCAGGGCCTAGAGACTAACAACTCGCAACCATTCGTGTGTGCGCCTTTCGACAGGAATGGAAGAGACCTACAATTTTATGCCGAATCCGAACGGCTAGACGAGAAGCGCTTATTCGTGACAAGTGATACTCTTGGAGGATTTGTCAATTCCTCGCAAGAGGCAGTAGCCCTGAAAAAAAACTTTTTAGTTTTTAGGTGGACGAGGCTGGGAAGCGATCCCAGACCTCCAGCGTGACAGTCGATCGCACTAACCATTACGCAACGGGCTACTACTACACGTTCTGTGAACCTTCCTTAATAAACCCAAAAAGTTCCGCCAAGATATATTGGGGGCTAGCTTTTTTATAACGGTAAAAAGACAAAAAAAATCTTTTTTTTACCAAAAAATTCAGTATATCTCCATTTCTAACAGTTTTTCCTCCAAAAAACTTAAGTTCGAAACTAAAGAACATAAAATTTACAAGCGAATATTAAAATCTACAAGAAAAGTATAAAATATTTTCCAACAAATTCGTCATTTAAGAGAAAAGAGCCAAAAACCAGTATTTTCGACTTTTGGTGATTTTTTTTAAATAATTATATCGTAAAAATTATGGCTTCTAGAAAAAAACTGTTAATGCATGCTTATATAAAGGTTCATAATGTACACATTTTGGAAGCATAATTTTTTAAGCTTACAGTTTTAAAGACATATGCAAAAAACTGTTTTTTTTTTTTTTGGCAGTACACACTATCGAAGAATAGAAAAAAAACTAATTTTCTAACGCTAAATAACTCAGAAACGGTTATAGCTATAAGTAAAGTTGTAGGGACTTTTTTATTGTAAATTTTATTTTCTTTAATTTTGAACTTAGTTTTTTGGACGAAAACCCATTAGAAATGGAGGTATACTGACTTTTTGGTAAAAAAAACGATTTTTTTGTCTTTTTACCGTTATAAAAAAGCTATCACCCAACATATCTTGGCAGAACTTTCTGGGCTTATTAAGGAAGGTTCACAGAACATTTCCTCTTAAAGCTATAAAAAAGAGAACATTTAGAGAAAAAATAGAGAACAAAAAAGAGAACATGACAAAATAAAAAAATAATTTTACGAAATATTAAATCAAAATATGCTCATTCATGCACCCTGGCCCAGTCAAGTGTCCTAATTTCCACGGATCATACAAACCTTAGTAGATATATTGCTAAACAAAATACAACTAAAATGTAAAATACAAAATAGGGTTTAGTGGGTAAGAAATGTGGTCTGCTTGTTTTGATAAGGGGCTAGAGTTTATCATCATTAATATCGTCTTGATATTTTTCTTTTGTAATTTTTCTTATATAACTTTATCGTTTTAAAATTTTGCAGAAGTTCTGACACCGTATTCACACCGTGAATTTCATTAAAAAAAATAAGAGAACAATAAAAATCTCTAAAGAAAAAGATAGTGTAAAAAAGATCGGAGTGGAAAAAGAGAACATGTTCTCTTTTAAAGAGATAAGATCGACACCATACAGAACGTGTTTACCAAAATTCAGCTGTGTACCCTGTTTTGACTAATTTTCCTGGACTATAGTCCAGTGCAATTGTAAAATTTTATATTGGGGACCCAGCAGTTTGTACCACCCCCAATTTTGTTTTTTTATTCGATAGAGAGTTGATCGAATATGATAAATCTCAGCTTTCGCATTCGTAACATTTACCGTTTTGCCGCCATCTTGTATTTTACTTTCTACTAAATATCTCGGTTTATATTTATATTAGTCCTACAAAAAAACTTGTAAAACATAAAATGAGGAGAATAAAATGTCATATTTTATGTGTTAAAATTTTTTTCGTTATTGATAATATTTAAAAAGTTACAGGCCAACAAAAAACAAAATTTAATGTTTTCCTAAATTTAGGTCATTTTCAATCAAAAATTTGAAAAACTTTCTATCATAAGTTTGTTGGGCTCAAAATTTTGAACAGTTTTGTCATACAACTTTTTTCTGTATTTCAATATATAAAAAAGTTATGAATATTTTTCTATTAGAAAAATGTTTTATACCAGAACTCATTTTTTTTTTTTAATCTGACATCTTGGCTGAAAATCTTGATTTGGGGTCGCTATAGTTAGATTTTCTCTTTGCTAAAACCGTTTTGGAGATTTAAATTTTAGTTTTTCGCTTTTCTAATGCAAAACGGCAATTAATTTATCCCGAGTACCGAATATTGGAAATTTATTTAAGGCTCCATACGCAAATTAATTTCTCAGGTATATCATTTTGTTTTGGAGTCTGTAATATTTAACTGCACAATTAAGAAAAAGTTCAAGGCGCGATTCAGTGAAGTTTTCTTACCAGATCAACTTTCTCCCGTGACTCATTTTCTGCTGATTCCCCGCATATGAAGCACAAGTGTTCATAGTCGAATCTAGAATTATAATCCAATGGATCTTCCAATTCCAATCCAACCAAGGGCGGATCCAGACTTTCAGCCAGGGGGGGTCACAGGACACATGCGCATGTACATATTTCAAAATCCAATAACGCATAACACTGAACAAATTGTTTTAATAAACTGTTAAAAAAATGCAGGTAGGTGCATAAGTTTGTTTTTGGCTTTTAAGTGTTCAATCTCTATGTTAATGTGTCTTTAAAGTAGGAAATAATTTTTTGTTTTTTTGCGAATCGATCAATAACATTCTCTGCGTCTACTGACACAGCGTTGTGGACATTTGCAGGTATAGTAGAGAACCACCTTACATGGGTGGTTTTCTGCTATTGAAGGCCGCAAACAAATTTTCAATCGAAGTAACGTAGAGAAAGACCTTCTGCTAAAGCCTATTACGCAGATCGTGCTAAATTTTAGCTCCCATACAAAATTCTCTCAAAAATTTAGCTTGGGTAAAGAATTTTGTATGGGAGATAAAATTAAGCGCGATCTGCATACTAGGCTTAAAGCTACACTAATAATAATTTATCTATCGAGTATATTTAAATTTTTGTTTGATGTTTGGAAAGATGAAGTACCTATGTACATATTATAACTTTCTTAAAATATAACATTCCAAATATCACACTTACTCCATTAAACTTTTTTTTCGATGCTACAAATAAAAAGAGTTTTCAGAGTTTTTTTTGATTCAAACAACGTTTTTTCAAAAGACTTTGTAAGTTTGTTGTTTTATCGCAAATAGAAACTGGCTATTACATTGCGGTCAGAGATATCCATATGATTTTGATTGTAAATTTAGATCTGTTTGACCAATAAAACCCCAAACGAAAAAGAAATTTAAAAATAGATGATGAAAAATATCGATTTTTCGATTCAATCAAATTATTATTATTTACTTTGACGTTGATTCTTGCCTGTTGGTGCCGGTATAAAGGATTCATATGGAAACATTTTGCAAGTTAATTGCAGGAATTTAAGTTATTCAACAAATTTAAATGACGGAAAGATATAAAGGCGCCAGCTGGACGCTTATTTGTTGTGTTTAACATTTTGCCTAAAAATAAACAAGAGAAAAATACAAACTTTCAACGTTCTCAGCATATACCGAAGAACTTTGCTATCTCCAAAATTGAACAAATCAAGTTACCTAGTTCTTGAACTCAGGTAGGTACTCATTAACAAAAATAAAAATTACAGTTTGTTCTTGTCCTTAGTTTTTATTATTTATGTAATTATTTTCTTTATTTGAAAAAATAATTTAATGATTATATATTTTAAATAGTTTTCAAAGTGCTTAAAAAGTTGAGTGTTTAAAAGGTTTTGTAAATATAACCAAAGATTTATATACATAAAAAAAAGGTGAATAACACAATAAAAGAGTACCATTACAAAATGTTTAACCTATCAACTTTGGATGAATTTTTATAACTCTGCATGACACAATATATGGTAAGTGATCAGATCATGCAGCTTAACTCGTCAATAGATGGGCCTTGATGTTAAACGTTTTGGCCTATGTTATTGCCCAAACAATTATTAATGTTCTACCAATATACATAGAACATACGAATCAAGAGGGGGTCATGAGCGCAACGGATCTAGTTTTTACTCCTAATTTAAACAAATTCATATAGAAAAACAAAAGTTTAATCACCCAGGGGGGGTGATGACCCCCCTTGGATCCGCGCTTGAATCAAACGATGGCGATGGTTCTGGTGACAATGTGGGTATGTCAATCGCACTTCCCGGCAATGCCGAAACTCAACGTAAATCACCATATTTTTTCCAGCATGCCACATAGATTTCTATGCTACTAGCATTTTGTAGCATTAAGCATTTCCTCATGCTGTTTCAGCCCTTGCCTAATGCTGGCTGATAAAAGAGTTTGTTTGCCTTTTTTTAAATAAACAATCTTGCCAAATTCTAACGGTCCACTGCAAATTAAATACGTGTTCATTTTTCTCACTATTCACTTATTTTAACTTTCACTGAATCGCGCTTTGAACTTTTTCCTTATTGTGCAGTTAAATATTACAGACTCCAAATCAAAATGATATACCTGAGAAATTAATTTGCGTATGGAGCCTTAAATAAATTTCCAATATTCGGTACTCGGGATAAATTAATTGCCGATTTGCATTAGAAAAGCGAAAAACTAAAATTTAAATTTTAAAAACGGTTTTAGCAAAGAGAAAATCTAACTATAGCGACCCCGAATAAAGATTTTCAGCCAAGATCTCAGATTTAAAAAAAATGAGTTCTGGTATAAAACATTTTTTAATAGAAAAATATTCGTAACTTTTTTATTTATTGAAATACAGAAAAAAGTTGTATGACAAAACTGTTCGAAATTTTGAGCCCAACAAACTTGTGTTAGATAGCTTTTCGAATTTTTGATTGAAAATTACCTAAATTTAGGAAAATACTAAATTTTGTTTTTTTGTTGGCCTGTAACTTTTTAAATATTATCAATAACGAAAAAAATTTTAACACATAAAATATGACATTTTATTCTCCTCATTTTATGTTTTACAAGTTTTTTTGTAGGACTAATATGAACCGAGATATTTTGTAAAAAGTAAAATCTAAGATGGCGGCCAAACGGTAAATGTTGCGAATGCGAAAACTGAGATTTATCATATTCGATCAACTCTCTATCGAATAAAAAAAAATTTGGGGGTGGTACAAACTGCTGGGTCCCCCATACAAAATTTTATAATTGTACTGGACTAGTGGACCGGATGGACACCAATGCTCCGGCCCGAAAAGTCTTTTGAATATAATCACCGAAGGACTGCGCAATAAAGAAAGACCACGAAACTGGTGGCGTAGGTAAGTTGGAGAGGACTTCGAGCGTGCGAGAAATAGCTATTTAGAGACAGATCTGGCTGGAGAAGGCTAGTTTGTTGAGGCCCTGGTCCACATTGGATTGTAGCTACCTATATCTAGATTCGCATAGCCTTTAACCAAAAAATAAAGCTCTATAAAAAGTTATATGTAGGTCTTAATAATGTATCTACTATTAACTCTTCTAGTATCTAAACCACAGTGACCTTAAGAAAGTGATCATAAATAACTCTCCTCTAGAAAATGGCTCTACTTAAATAATGTAAACACTCAAATACCGTAAGCCGTAACAAAATATCATTTGTCCCTTTTCTCTTCCACAATTCATGCAGGTCCCTAGCTGATTCTGTACCGCATCAACTTCCATCAGATTACTTTGCCCCCAGCCCATTAGCATGTGAGTGTTTCTTTATGTTAAGGCGCCATCCAACGAAAAACCGCCCGGTCCTATTTGTTTATCCAATTTAAACGCAAAGGGTATATCATAAAAAAAGAAAGAATGTCGAAACTAAATCACGCACAAAAATTCGTGCAAGCACATCGGAACATAAGCTCTTCGAATATCTTGCGTTCCATCATCGATTTGTGTCTTCTCGGTGTTCTTTCATCGCGTCATCATCATCATCGTCGTCGTCGGCGGCGGCGTCCCAGTCCCAGTGGTTCAGTGGTTGGTATTTCAATCGTTTTCATTTAACATGATATGCGTTTAGTCTAGATTTAGATTCCAGGTTCGAAAGCCTTTCCATACACATTTACTTATATACCTACATATGTGACGAAGCCTTTTTCGCATTAACCGAAGGACGACGAAAACATTGATGCTGAAGGCTTTTTTTGCGACCCTGATAAAGCACGTGCGATTATTTCCTAACATCAAATCTAAAAATCAGGATATGTATTTTGCATAAATTGTGAATTGTTTTCTGAAAAAGGGGTTTTGTCTTTTGCCTTCCAAATTCAAATGACTTAAACGATATAGCTTGAAGGTGGTACCTATAGTGATATGGTGGTGGTGTTATTTTCATGACAGAACGAAATCAATTACGTTTAAAAAAGGAGAGAAACCATATGGAAGGGGGTATAATGAAACTGTTTCGATTTCGATCCATCGATTCCCTGGAGGCTCGCTTTGCACATTTTTTTTGTTTTGTAAAGAAAATTGAAAATTGAAAGCTGTTATTTCGCCCAATATTCAAGACACGTGAAATTATCATCGAACCATATACGACATCGACATAAAGAAGCTAGCAAGTTTGAATGGAAAACATTTAATGGAATAGTATGGATTTTCAATGAAATGTTTATAGATTTGTCAAAGGAATGGTGCAGTGAGATGTCGTTAAACATGTCAAAAAAAAAACAATAATAGAAGATTGCGACAGTTGATTGAATTACTTATGCACGTATGTACAAATGTACATACATTACCTACGTATGCTAAACTTTAAATTAACCTTCCAAGTTTTAAACGCAATTTAGATATTCTTTTCCAAGGTAAAATTTCGTAGACTGAAGGTTACATTTCATAAGTGGGAGCATTGTTATAAAAAAAATTTATTTTAACCTTCCAAAAACCATTAACCTTCAGTTGATGAAGTTGTCAGTAATAGCATTAAATCTCTAAGTAACCACTCTATTTTATTTTAACCTTTCACTTTTCCACTTCATAAACAATAAATCAGGCCATACAAAATTAACATTCTGAAACATAAGCAGTTCCCACGAACTTGTGTAATATTGCACTCTTGAGTTTTGAAATGCATGCCACCACGTCACAGGGCCACGTTTCAAAGCGGATGGCTTTAGGAACAGAAAATTACATATCCGTACACAAATTGATCCGCCAAGCATTCTCAAATAATCCTAATCGCTAGTGGACTAAATTATGGGGGTCACTAATCTATAGAGGGCTTTGCTCAATGAACTTTGGACTTTGTAAGTACCCAAAGAGTACCTTAAGCTGGCTTTAGACTTTCGTTCTTCATTCGGTGTCCGTTGTTCGATGTTCGTTCTTCTCTCAACAACGAAGAAATCATCTACATTATAAAGTTAAACTCTATTTACAAAATTGTTTATTTATATAACTAGGCTTCTTTTGCCATTCAGTAATTAAAAAAACTTCGAAAATGTCCCTACAAGTTGCACGACACTCCAAAACAATGTTCATTTAAACAGTTTTCGCATTTAAACAGAAGTTGTTCGGATAACAACGAACACCGAAATTTCTGACCTGATTTGAATTTGCACGTTCTTCATACTTCTTAGTTCGTCCTGGGTTTTATCATTTAAATTGTCGTTGTTCCGCGTACGAACAGCAACGAACAACGTACACCGATGATAACACCGAAAGTCTAAAGCCAGCTTTACGATTTTTGCTGAGGAAACTATTCATGTTCAGGTTTCTCTGTTCAAGTCAAAGTGACGGAGGAAATTTTATAAGTTTTCGTAAAATATATATTTTACTACATGTGTACCATAGCTCTTAGGCTCGTTTCACACTTATTCGATTTCATTCGGTTCGGTCCGTTTTCTGTTTGTATTCCGATGTGCCTGTTATGTGTGAACCGATAAAAAGGCAAGAATAAAAACCTAATAGAGACCGCATAGCACCGAACGATCCCTCGACACGAATCGGTTTCACTCAATTTCAAAAAGGCACGTATTCGGGTCTAGGGCACACAAAGTAAACGTTGCGTTCACACATATTTGGTTCGGTTTCTGTATTTCTGAAGTATTTTAGTTTTTTTTTTGTTTAATAAATTTTATTTAATTTTAATTATTAGTGAGTACAAACCTAATAGGTTTGAACTATGAACCGTCTGTGTGCGAAGAGGTCTAGGCGGAAACCAAAATCGAACCAAAAACAGACCAAACCGAATGTGTGTGAAACGAGCCTTGTGTTGCTAACTTTTCTCAATGTTTTTTTACAAATAATTTTTGTAATTAATCTTCATTTTCTTTATTTTGGCATGTCCATTAAATAACCACAAAACGTTTTAGCCTTCTATAGTCATCGAATATTATAATTATGAGGAACGGATACACTTATGTACATAATTAGATATAATTTACTACAAGGAAAAATTTAAATTATTTCTTTAAACGTTCTTACGTTCTTTTCCTACGCTATTTTTTCGTTTTGTTTGTTCTGAACATTGAACGACTGATTCAGGTTTCTCTTTTTATCCAAGCCCTTCAAAGGAAAACAAAACATGTACCTACTCACTTCTCCTAGCATACAAAAAGCCACAAGCTACAATACTGTTCAACTTAATTTTAAATTTAACCATTCTTACCTTTTTTGTACGTTCACCATCATGTTCCACTTGGGACATTTGAACAAAAAAAAAATACAAAAATAAAACTGAATTCATAAGCAACAAAGATAAAAGCAATTCGAACAGAGCTCCAGCTCCTTATAGGATCTGTAAAACGTATAACGTACTACTACTACTAACTTGTAAGGCCCCCTAGAGGGACTAGGGAGAGATGAGAAATTATGCTTTCGGGATGTATTCCATTGTCCAGCTGATATTACAATGTGATGCTGAAGTTGCCTGCTGGCGATGGGGTACATCTCTCTTCGTCATTTTGGCTACCCCATCATTAAAATGTGCACGACAGATGAAATCTGAGAAATCTTCCTTCGCTATAACATAGAATACAGATATTAGATGGCTGACAACTGGGAGCCAGGAATTGCAATAGCAAAATAGCCCCGACCGACCGACGACGACAATGACGGAATGATGCGGGAAGAGGACGACGAAACCAAAAGGTAGTTGCATAGCAAGCAATAAATTAAAAAGCAACAAAAATGAAAAAAAAAAAAAATAATAATAATTGAAGAAAACTCTATTTCGTTCCGTTGCAAAACTCCAAAAGAGTGAAATTGATTTAATTTCGTAAACTTTACAGTGATGAGGGAAGTTAATGAATTATTAATCACGACAGATGCGCTTCAGTGGTGGTTCATATTCTGCAGGAGCAACGGACTGCAACATCGAACAGCTGGTATGATTTCCAAATAGGGCCAGCAGCAGGGCTACACCATAGCCAGTCGCTCGTTCACCCTGTTTGGAGTAAAGCAAACAAAAAACAAATAATGTTATTGATTAATTAATTAATGGAATTAGAGAAGGTTTTTACTCACGCAATGTACTGGAGTTGCCATATCTACGTGCATCCATACTCCGGGGAAATCAAAACCAATGTGAGCAGCAATAAAAAGACCAGCGCATGATGATGGTGCATTATTTCGATCCTGCGAAGAAATAATGAATAACAAAAAATAAAAATGTATTATTTATTGAAGTGAAATAGAAATTAATTGAGGTAGGTACACTTGTAATTTATTTTATGTTTGTGCTTGTGCATAGTATAGTAGGTAACGAATAAATTAAAAACAACTGCGATGAAGATGTGCATGATAGTAATAATACCAAAACTGTTAAAAAAGTAATAATTGATACTAGGAGCAAGAGCCGAAGATGCTTTCAAAGAAACAGAGTTTGACCAGATGCCACCGCGGCCGCAGTGATTCAGTAAGAGATTTATCTTGTTTTCTATTGAATCACTTCAAATTTTGGGGTCGACCACAGATCTACCGTGGGAAATAAAAAACTAAACGTTATTTGTATCATTTTAAGGGATGCGTTTTAAAATCTTAACTTAACGAATTCGTGGGCAGACACACTGGGATAGTCTTAACATATTTTTTTTATTTAAAAAAAAAAAAAAAAAAAACAACATGAGCTCCAGCGATGCAAATACTTACTGAGTTTTCTGAGACTGACTGAATTCAGTAACGAATAAACTTTTAAAGAAAATAGACACATTTAATGAGGTGGAGAAGGGGGGAGGCAGGAGTTTAACAAGCTGAAAAATTTGTTATAATACAATCTAATCATATGACACACGATTTTAAGGTGCTTTTCAACGCTGATTTTAAAGAGTCCAAAACTGGAAAGATACATGTATCTTGTAGAAAGTTAAAGTTCATTTAATGGAATGATGAAAAACCACCCTTTGAACACAGATATGTACATATTTTCGGGGACTCTTTTGATTTTTGGTCTCTTTAGAATCAGCGTTGAAAAGCTGGGGCGTGGCATCCGTGGCAAATTCCGATTTTGAAATTGAATCTACTCTCAAGAAAGCTAAATTTCTGAAACCATTTTCTGGATTGTTGCACAGTGAAAGTGAAAGCGTTTTCTGAAAGGGATTTGTGTGTAAACAGTGTGATATTTGCACCTTTGAATTAAGGCAATTAACTGAAGGATTTCGCAATATGTGACTGAACGTTATCGTAGGTCAATTTGTCTGCGACACTTTTGGGAACCACCAAAATCGGTAACTTCGTGTACACACATAAGGCCGCTTACAAAACTTGAATATATTTAAATGAATTTTATTTGGTTAATGTAGGTAGTCTTTGAATACCTCCCCGAGGGACGGCGCAGTAGAGGAAGGCGGCGAAACCGGTGGCGCATGCAGGTGGAAGAGGACCTCAACCAACTTGGCGTGCGAAACTGGAAACAGCTAGCTAGGGACAGAGCTGAAGAGTAGAGTAGAAATAAGAAAGTAATGTAGCTATACATTAGCTCTTCAATCACAAGGAAAAGAAAATATATTAGTTACACAGTAAAGGAAATAAAACAAAATATTTAAAAAATTATTAAAGGCAATTGCGACAAAACTTAAGCACATAATTAAATTCTGTGGTTGTTTTCCAATATTTTGTTATGAAGATACTATTTTTGATAACTGGTGCTTGACAACCACCAGGCATTGACACAATCAAGTTTTTTATGATTTTCTAGCGGATACTTCCAAGCAATTTCTGTTAGAACAACAAGAAAATCCTTGTTTTTTAAAGCTATCACGTTGAATCCGGCGACCTTCAATCTCCAATAGTTTTTTTATGGGGATGAGGTCAGGTGACTGTGCCGGCCACTTCAAAACGATGACTTTACTTTCCAAAAACCTTTTTTGCACTAATTTAGCGGTATGTTTTGGATCCATGTCATATTGGAATGTCCATTTGAAGAGCATTTCCACTTCTGCGTGTGCCAGCATAATGTTTTGAAGGACGTCATCATAACAAAACGATCCATTATACCATCTATTATATGAGTTTGGCCGATTCTTTGACTAGAAAACATCCCCAGGCCAAAACATTTCCTACTCCCCGGTTTATTAAGCCTCTGTGAAACGTGCAACACACCCTGCAATTATTATACTTATATCCCAAAATATTCATCTTACCACAGATCTTTAATGAAGTAAACCTAATGTGCTTCCACCTTTTGTTTCTGGTCTCTTATGTCAAATTCGCTGTCAATCAGTTCAATAATATAAATGTCTCTTTCTATCGTGAGCTTATAAAGCAAACTGTGTGAGAAACAAAAAAACACAAAACAAAGCAAGCAGCGGAAAAACGAACAACGGAAAAACATTTTCCAGAAAGAAGCAGAATCTACGCTGCTTCTTGAAAAAAATATTCTAATAAATTGATCCTAAAAGTTGGTTTTTTTTGCATTTATTTTAAGTTTTGAAATTTTTTGAAGCTTCCCTTTATTTATTTTAACTATTATCATAAACTGCAATCACTAAAAAAAGTTAAATAAAATCATTAAACCAACATCTCATTTTTCTTTCCTTGAATGTGTTATTTTTTGGATTTTTTAGGTGTAGGGATAAAGTTCATAAAGTAGGGATTTTGTGTGGATACCGTAGGGATTTATTTTGTTTTCATGTACCATCACTGCTCATGACCCACTTCCTTTATAATATTAAAGAACTTAAGCTTAGATCATTGTAGAATTTTGGTCCACCGAATTGATTTATGATCCACAAAATAGGATAACAATTCGGTTACAAAAACATACATATAATGTACGTTCGCTTTCACGAAAACTTTTGACAAACAGTTCTTGAAAGCGCTTGTATACTTTTGTTGAGGGGTCTTAAGACCTGGTATAACACCCGGTTATTAGTCCAGTCATTTGGTAGTTTTGCCTGGAAAGTTTTGGAGAAGTTTTGAAAACTTCATTTTTATAGATTTTTGGTTGCTCTTTCCGAATTTTCATTTTGTCACCTCGCACCTTTGCCGCTTACGCCGCCATTCGAGGTTAAACCTCCTAAACGGTTCATATTTTTGAAAACATCTGAATGCAAGGTTTGTACATTATGTAACCCCCTACAGGAAAAAACTATTATTTTTTTCTTAAAAACAACCGTTTTAAAGATATAATTATTTTAAAAGTTTGACAAAAATCCTAAATTTCCAGTTTTTCGCTTTTTACTGTTAAATGATGAAGTTGTCGAAAAAAAAACTTAGACTCAATTTGTAGACCATAATATTCTCTAGAAAATAGTGTTGACTCTTTTTTCCATGCAAGTCATAAGTCGCAAGATATTGGTACTTAAATAGCGTCAAATGTTGAAGCAATAGGTATTTGCATATATCTTTTAAACGGCACGTTTTATCGAAAAATTATCTATTAAAATGTATACATAATAAAACCCTATATAAGCTTGCATTAACATTTTTTTTCTAGCAGCCATAATTTTTACGATATCTCTATTTCAAGAAATCACAAAAACTCAAAAATACCGGTTTTTAATCATTTCCTCTTAAATGACGAACTTGACGGAAAATATTTTAAACCTATTTGTTAGATTTTAATATTCTCTAGAAAAAATATTTTGACATTTTTTTACATATAACACATCAGTTGCAAGATATTGCGACTTCAAAAATAGTCAAATTTCGAAAACATAGGTTTTTTGAATACAAAAAATTAAAAAAAATAGTTTTGCCTGGAAAGTTTTGAAGCAGTTTTGAAAACTTTTCATTTCTATAGATTTTGGGATGCTCTTTCGCATTTTCATTTTGCCACCTCGCCAAATTGTTTCTGGTCCCATTATTTCAAAATGGCGGCGTTAACGGCAAAGGTGCGAGGTGGCAAAATGAAAATTCAGAAAGAGCGTCCAAAAATCTATAAAAATGAAAAGTTTCCAAAACTGCTTCAAAACTTTCCAGGCAAAACAATATTTTTTTTTAAATTTTTGTACTCAAAAAACCTATGTTTTCGAAATTTGGCCATTTTTGAAGTCGCAATATCTTGCAACTGTAGAGTTTATGTAAAAAAGTGTCTTAATATTTCTTCTAGAGAATATTAAAATCTAACAAATATGTTCAAAATATTTTCCGTCGAGTTCGTCATTTAAGAGTAAATGGCTAAAAACCGGTATTTTTGAGTTTTTGTAATGATATCGTAAAAATTATGGCTGCTAGAAAAAAAATGTTAATGCAAGCTTATATAGAGTTTTATTATGTATACATTTTGCAGAGATAATTTTTCGATAAAACGTGCCGTTTAAAAGATATATGCAAAAAACCTATTTCTTCGACATTTGACGCTATTTAAGTACCAATATCTTGCGACTTATGATTTGCATGGAAAAAAGTGTCAACACTATTTTCTAGAGAATATTATGGTCTACAAATTGAGTCTAAGTTTTTATTCGACAGCTTCGTCATTTAAGAGTAAAAAGCGAAAAACTGGAAATTTAGGATTTTTGTCAAACTTTTAAAAGAATTTAATTTAAATAATAGTTTTTTTTTTCCTGGAGAGGTGTTACATAATGTATAAACCTTGCATTCAGATGTTTTCAAAAATATGGACCGTTTAGGAGTTATACGTGAAAAAGTGACATTGGTGACATTTTACGTTTTTTGAAATGTGAGTCTTCTTAACGGTGAGTCGTAGGAAAAAAATTGTCAAAACATTTTTTCTTCGGGATCACAAAATCTACAAGTTTTGCATGAAATACTTATCGATAGCATTTACCGTTTCGGAGTTATATGCGAAAACCTGATATTTTTGACATTTAACCTCGAATGGCGGCGTTTGCGGCAAAAGTGCGAGGTGGCAAAATGAAAATTCGGAAAGAGCACCCCATAATCTATAAAAACGAAAAGTTTTCAAAACTTTCCAGACAAACCACTTTTTTTCGCCCAAATGACTGGACTATATTGCAATTAATAGAAATAGAATACAGAATCGTTTGAAGTTTTGCGGATTGCGCAATGGGAGAACAGAAACGCCGACTTCTCCGGAAGAAATAGAGAGAGCACGAGAAGCAGGTGATCGAGTCTATTGAGGGTTGTAGCGGCAGGGGAAATTTTCGAAAATTTTATCAGAGGGTGAAACGATCCACCCAATGATTCAAAGCTAGAACGTAAGCCTGCCGAGATGAGAGTGGGAATATGGCAGTAGACACACAGTCACTGCTTAACGGCGAAGACAGCCAAGATAGCGCTAGTAGGCAGAACACTTCATTAAACTTGGACGATGATGGCAAACAGTTCTGTCCAAACGACCTATATGTCGTACAAGGCTGCTGGTGCGGATGGCTTGCCAGCCGAACTATTGAATCAGCGGGGGGAGATAATTTGGATAGGAGCATACACCAGCTTATCTGAAAAATTTGGTCGGATGAAAGTATGCCCGATGACTGGAATGTCGGTATAGTGTGCCCCATCCATAAAAAAAGGATGCTCTGAAATGCACCAACTACAGAGGAATTAGTCTCCTAAACGTCGCTTATAAAATCTTGTCGGCTATCCTGTGTGACCGCTAAAAACCTTTTGTCAACGATCTGAACGGTTATCAGTGGCGTGTGGTGTTAGGCCAGGCAAGCCAACCGTCGCCGTCGATCAAATGGTCACACTCCGACAGATTTTAGAAAAAAACCAGGAATTCCAGATCGATACCCTCCACCTCTTTATTGATTTTAAAGTCACGTATGATAACATGAAAAGGGAAGAATTATACAGAGCCATGTCATATTTCAGAATCCTTAGATGTTGAGAAAGGATTGAGGCGAGGCAAGGCAACTCGTTATCATGCAACCTATTTAACATCGTTCTTGAACAATTCATCAAACGTCCGTTCAATTGCTTGCGTATGCAGACGACATTGACATTGTCGGCAGAACAAAGCGAGCTTCATCCCGGTCCTGTTCTAAGGGACAGAAGCATGGACACTGAAAAAATCGGATAAAAATCTACTAGGGTGCTTTGAGAGGAAGATTCATCGTGTGAATTTCGGTCCGGTATGTATCGAAGGAGTGTGGAGGAGAAGATTCAACGACGAGCTATACGGGATATACAGCGAAGTTTACCTGGTCAAAAAGGTAAAAATACAGCGGCTGAAATGACTGGAGCACGTGGAGCGCATGGACAGCAACGCACCTGCCCGACGAGTCTTCGAATCCAACGCCGATGGTGTACGCAGCAGAGGAAGAACCCATAACAGGTGGCGCGCACAAGTGGAGGACAACCTCAACCAACTCGGTGTGCGCAACTGGAAGCGATAAGCTAGGGACAGAGCTAGCTGGACGGGCTTGTTAGTTGAGGCCGAAGCCCACCTTAGGCTGTGAGCGCCATCTAAAGTAAAGTAAAAGTAAGTTTAGCGATTTTTGAAAAGACATTTTTTGAACGTTTTTCAATTTGAAATCTTTAAGAAAATAACCAGTTTTATTTTGATAAATGAAAGAAAAATACACATAATTTTGTTTTTTTTTTCTTATGATGATTTTGACTCCTAAAACATTCTTGAAAACCCAATATTTGTATTTTTACAAATTAAATCTCCAAAAAATGCTTTTTTGCGCATAAAACTGATGCTCGTGACCTCTATATGTCATTTTTAAAATGAGAAAAAAATTGCTTGCTTTCATTATACTTGAGAGTGTCTTCTTGGATACCACGATTTTGAAAAAAAAAATCGATTTAAACTTTCTATATGGAAACCTCAACTAACTCAAAACAAATGTCTTTCCAAATGACAAATAATAAATACCAAATTAATATGGATAATCCAAAATCCAACTGACTCCAGTTCGATCCAAATTCATAAATTGATAAGTCCAATATTATAGTCCCTTCATAAAAATTATATATACCTTCTTCTTTTTTCATTATATTCTACAAGTACCTCATAGATACAATCTTAATTAAAAGAAGACACCCACAACCATAAGTCCTGTATTGATGGCCAACACACTTAAGTGCTTCATTTTATTTACCCTCTCAAAACGTTAATGTTGGATCGTAATAAAGCGCAATAAATTCGACTTCTTTCAGCAAGAAGCAACCTAAAGAGAGAGAACAGCAACAGCAAACCATATTCTACAAGTATATAGTCTTCTATTCAATATTTAGATGCAATGAATTGAAAAAAGGAAAGAACTCACCAACCAACCGTTCAGACTTCAGAATGTTCGAGTGTTCCACTTAAACCAAAATTATGAATCATTTATTGTCCCGGACTAGTTGTTTACACCAATATTATGAGGCAATTAATTAAGATTAGAGCAATCAATCTGTTATTTTGTGATTTTTTGCGCAACAAAAATAAATCATAAAAAGACCAACTTGATTGGCAATTTCTCGGGCTCAAAGGATTGAAGACTGCAGATGGCGGCCAACGACGATGCCGAAGATGGAAATCGAGATGTAGAGAGTTGAAATGTTGGGAAATCAAAGACCAAATGAACCCAATTTTTATTACATATTCAAGTGCCCACCACGGTTGGTGGATCTGTGTCGAAGCGGGGATGGAGATGGAGATGGGTGGTAGGTCGGTCGGTCTGATGAGTTTGTGTTTGGGTTTAGAAGATGGTTTTTGTATTTTGATGTTTGGAATGTGTGATGGTAATAATATTTCTGGAAACCGAACGATATGATTCATTCACACAGCATTTTATTTGATGCAATAAAAATACAAGTATTGCCAATAAATATGGCATCCACATCCGAAATGGGGTTTTATGGCTTCTTTTTGGTTTAAAAAAAGACGAAGAAAAAGATGAACCGAATTGCTGTGGCAGGATAAATCATTTTTTTTTTTTTCTTCTCTTTTTGTAATTTATTTTATCTCTAAGCAGAAGTGTATGTCTATTTGCTGTGCATCTAGGTCAATTTCAATAAAATATTTATTATTTCAATCCGCTTTGATGTGGTTCTGTGAAATCGAAAACAAAAAAAAAAAAAACAACAAATAGAATTCAAAAACAAGAAAATAGTTCGATATGAATGGGTTTTATTTTTACTGATTGTACCCAGGAGAGCGTTTTGGGAGATGCTTTAAATTCTTCCTACAAGTTGGGTTTTTGTTTGCAGAATTTGAAAAAAAAAAAACTTTTGACGGTTAAAATATTACAACGCAGTCTTGAGTTTAAAATGTTTTGACCACGATGTCCTTTTCATTTTTGTTTGTTTTAAGCCATCATCGCTTGGAATTGAGTTCTTTTGGGCTCTAAAAATACTACCTGGATTTTTTAAAATGTTTAATATGGTGTGAAGAGATTTTTATGCAAGAAAGGCATTTTTTGGAGTTGTTAATTTGTAGAAAATACAAATACATATTGGTTTTCAATAATGTCATAACTAAAAACAAAAAAAAACGAAAAATATGTACCTACGTTTTAAAGTTCTTAAATTGAAATTCGAGAAACGTTTGACAAAAATAAAAACAAAATCACCCGCATACATTATTATTAGGGGTAACAAATTGTGTTGCATATTCTTCATTGAGTATGGAAGAATTGGGTTAAACATTTATTACGGTCTGACTTCAAAATAGACAAAAAAAGATAATATTTTTGATTTTTATGTTAGTCAGTCTTTGACCGATTTTAAATATATTTATGGTTAGTCCTTTTGTTATTGTATAAACTTTTTGTTCAAGCTACAAAATCATGTTGATTTCCTAGAGTTGAGCTTAAATTTAAACGTACAAAATTAAATTCTCTGGAGAGGGGTGTGCGCCATCACCGCTGTAGATATTGGGTAAAATAATCTTGGAACGAATCAAAGAGCATCTGGGTTCATCTCTCGAGAAAGACCAAGCAGGATTCCAGGCAGGCCCATCCTGCATAGATATATCACAACTTTAAGAATCGATCATTATAAATAGAACAATGCGTGGAGTTCCGTTCTTGTATCCTCTTTGTCAGAGGCCCAACTATGCAACTCGATTCTACAATAGTTAATTCTATAGTAAGTACTCGTACCTTAAGACTTAAATAAAACAGCGCTTATTGAAGATTCTCTCGGAAGCACCAACATTTAACCCTAATTTATTGCATAGTACCACTTTAAATTTGAAACTTTCGAATGGATTCTAAAGTAGAATAAGGTTACGTAGTAGGGCTCCAGCTTTCAGAAGATCGAGATTTAATTTGGTAAGTCTTACGGTTCGCGTACACTGAAACCGATTTATCGTCCGATTTTGGGTCGGAACTTTTCGGACGAATGTGTCGGACGTTTGTCTATGTACAATCCTACCGTTCTCGGCCGATGCCCGTTTTTAACGCTGCCCATTTTTTATTTATTGTCTATGCGAAATTGGTCCCTTAAACTACTTAATATTTTGTTTTGCAACACACAATTTCAAGTTCCATCTCTGAAGAAACTTCTTCTAATTTTTTTTTTTTTGCTATAAACAAAAACACATTTAATTAATTTTTCAATATTTTTTTTTTTAATTCTTGCAAGAAATGTCCGGAAAACTGACGTTAAATCCCAACAAGTTCGGATTTGTCGGTTATTAACGGCCGACATTGGACGATGTCGGTTGTAGTGGTGTACACGCTCTCTTCCTTTTACATACGTTTGATTCAATCGGGCGAGTTCGGCCGTCGACGGCCGATAACGGGTTATGTGTTCGCGAGCCGTTACGGTTCGCGTACACTGAAACCGATTAAACGGCCGATTTCGGAACCGAGCTATTATGACGAATATCTCGGACGTTCATCTGCAGACAATTCTGCCAAACAAGTTGGGATATGTCCGTTGACCAGACACTTAACCGAGATTTAGCAAGATTATCACAAATCTCATTGAAATCTCGAAGATTTACAATACAAATTTTAATCTCCTCAAATGAAGGTTTAAAATAAAACTCAATCAAATCTTCTTCGAAACATTAGTTTGGGAAATAAAAAAAAAAACTTTTTTTTCGGAGAATGATTGTGGAAATGAATTGTTTTCAATTTTGTAATAATTTGTTATAAATTTAATTGTTTTATTATTGATTGCGATATTTGGAATTGTTTTCTGAATAATTCACTTTTCATCGAAATTTTATTCTTCCGATTGGGTCAATTTTTACTTGCGATATATACTCGAGAGAATAATTTTCCCTAACATTACGATGATAGAGAACGCGAAAAAAGTGGGTCCCGCGATTCTGTCTCTCTGTATGTCTGTCTTCGCCTGTACAGCCTAAACGGCTAGAGGGATTTTCTTCAAACTTGGGATATAGTGCTTTTTGACTAATATGCCCAGACGATTTTTTTTATTTTATTTAAGGACCAAAAATAACGGTACCTGCCATACAATTTTTTTTCGCCAAAAAGGAAAACAATATTTTTCTCAAAAACGGATCCGAGGATTTTGTTAAAAAAAAATTCAAATGAAATAAATAAGAAAATGCTACTTTTTAAATTTTTTTTATTTTCATAAATTAAATATTTTGGGTACCTCCAGTACAACCATTATTGTGGTTTTTGGTTTTCTCGAAAACCGTTGAGTTGAATTTTTTCATTTTTTTTTATGGTAAATCTTCTCAAAAGTATAAACATTATTTATAACCAAAATTTAATAAAAAATGTTGAAAATTAAATAAAAATCATTTTTTTTTTTTGAAAACTAAATATTTTAAAAACGACTCAGTCAATATTTTTGAAACTAGGTGTATTTGGTGTGGTTGTTATTATTCTGTAGAATACTTAAAAAAAAAACATGCTTCTAAATTCAAAAATAACGATACCTTCCATACAAATGTTGAAAAACCGTTAAGAAAAAAACTTATTTTTTTCAAAAACGGCTCGAAGAATTTTGACAAAAACGGCACCTGTCATAGAACCGATTTTTGTGATTTCCAATTTCTCGTTAACTACTGCACCGATTTCAACCAACATTTTAATACAAGAAATCCTTTACTGTTCAAACAATTTCGCATAAACAAATTTTTGAAAAAATTATATTTTATATATTCAATATATTGTACATTGAAATTTTTTTTTTGAAAATTCAATATTTTGAAAACGGGCTCATGAAATTTTTTTTTTAATTTTGTGTAAAATTGTATGTTGGCATACCAGTTTTTATTTTTGAAAATATATAAAAAAATAATTTTTAAGAAAACCGCTCCAAAGACTTTTCATTTTTTTTTTTTTTCATAAATTCATGTTTATCAAACAAATCAGATGGCATACATTATTTTGAGCTCTAACTTTTTCAACCATTAAAATAATAAATTTATAGTAGCCGTGTTTTTTGAGAGAGTGAACAGCAACTCAGCAAAATGTTTACACGCAAAACAATAACAAAACAAATTATTATAGAGAATTTTGTTGTGTTTTCCGTGTAAAACTTTAACTGAGTTGCTAGTCACTCTCTCAAAAAACACGGCTGGTAATAATTTATTTAATTTTTGTTAATGATATAATATTTTGGAACCAATACATATGTACTTGTACACCATCAATTTCTAGCTACGTTAAAGTTGTTAGCTACGTGAGCAAGTTCGTGCGATCCAGTCATGCCCATTTTTTTTTTAATAGAGGGTTTTTACTACCCTTAGAATGAACAAGCACAGTGCGCGAGCGTTAGGCAAATAGGGAATGATTAAAAACGAGATACCGATGCACATTGGTTTTGAAGTTAAACATTCTTGTTGTGCGACTAAAGAAAGAATCTATACTTAACGGTATATACGAAGTTGGGTTCAAGGGTAAACTGATGAGCATTCCTTAAACCGCGAGTATTGCTGTTGAATTGTTTAGGTGGGGGGAAGCATCTGACTATTTCACTAGAACGCTGTTTAAAAAATAGCAATACAACAGTAACAAACGTGTGACTATCATTTTTAGAGCCATTTTTGAATTCTACACATCAGGGCACCTGCCCATATGTGAGAATTATACTCAAGGGTTGGACGAATGAAGGCTTCATAGATCAGAGGGGGTACAAAATTTCTTGCACCTACGGAGAAAACCTAAACACTAAGCGGCGTTTTTGGCGATGTCAAATATGTGGTCATTCCACAAAAGGTGGTCTGTCACACATACCGATAAATGAGAGCTGTTCAGTTTCCCCAAAGCAAATGTCACTCATGGATAGCGGCATAGGGGTGGGTTTAACTTTAACGACAGGGGGCAGCATTGAGTTTTTGAAGCATTGAATTCGATGCGGTTCCTCATTGGACAATGCTGTCTAGATCAGAATTCAATGAGCTTATCATATATGCTGCCGTTGAAGTTCCACATTCCAAGAACAAGGATGTGAATCTATAGAAACGAATATGAAAAGCTATGGTACTTTCGTCAGCAAAACAGTTTACTGATTGATATTATTAGAATGATTTCGAAATCATATATTTTGGATCTCTTATTTCTAAATACATGGATTTAATAAAAATGTTTAATTTTTAAAATCAAAATAACACAAATTTAATTTCAGATTGATGACCCATTATAAATCAACATCTCCTTTTCTTCTTCATCATTACGTTTTACAACCAAAAATTATGTAAGACACTTTGCAAATCATATTCAAAAAAACGAGAAAAGCTTGAATGGATTTTATTATCAGTTAAGCCTGATCCACATCTGTGTCGTGTGTTGTGTTGTGGAGTCGTGTGTCGCTGTCATTCCATATATTTTATGCGCCACAATGCAACACAACACACGAGACAAATATGGTTCTACGCATATGAAATTCATTGTAGCGATAGAGACACACGACTCCACAACACAACACACGACACAGATGTGGTTCGACTTTAGAAATCAGTTATTATATTATATCACATTTTAAGTGTTAATATTCATATCCAATATGCACAGCAGTACCTACTTAAAATAAATAAAAACAATTTTCTCAGCCAAGCCTGACAAATGTTATCTTCCATCTTCGATATAAGCTTTCATACATATAGTACATATAAGAGCATTGAACATGAACGATAATGACCAACAATTTTTATATCTTATGTCTTACTTGCTTCCTTGTTTTGTGTCATAAAAGAGCACAAACAGAAAAAAAAAAGGTGAGACACTAAACTTTAATGAAGCACTTTAAATTGATGACCAGAAATTATTATGTACGCAACTTCCTGGATGGCTCCCTAAATACCACCTACGGATTGACCTCATCATCGCCAAAACCAAAATGTTACCAAACGCAAAGATTGCTATTAGCACAGCACTAAATTGCACAAAATATTCATCTCATTATTTTTCACATCCAACCCATCACATCCTTCTATTGCATCCGCCCATCATCAGCATCACCATCCTCACCCACCATACCACCACCACCACTGCGCCTCCCGGTCCACCCCCTTGATAAACGGTTATAATAAATAATAATATTTGCTCTTTTTTGTTTGAACGTGGTGGAGATTTCATCCAAAGATTGGGCAAAGCAAAGGGATATGTACAAATGTTGCTGCAACAGCATCCCGGTCTCTCTTACACACAAATTACAGATTCATTTAATCCGCACAAGCTAAAGGATGCTCCTGATACCAGTCGTATAAGTTTGGCGTACAGACATCTTTTTTGTTATTATATGAATTGCGAAAGAGAAACTGGGTTCTGGGTTCTGGCCCTGTTTAGCGCGATTATGAGAATAACTGATATTAGAAGGCGAAACACTCTTTAGCTTAGCTTCAGCTTCAACTCTAAGTGAGATGGGCTGCTCCTGCTTGCTGTTAGATCAGGGAGGATTCTTCTACATTAGGTACAAATATTAGTGTGCAATACAACCGTTATTCCTACACTCATCCCATAAATAATGTAAAGTAATATTGTGTGCTTTATTCATCGTGAGTAGAAAACAACGTGCTGGAAACGATAGAGAATCGATTTAACACCATAAAATATTAAGATAGGAAACGCTTGGGTAAAATGGAATGCTTTAAATATTTACCTTATTCTATTTATTTGATAACACTATAATTAACAGCCCAAATGGATATTCATAGCCACTATTTTATTCTTTTGCATTTTTCTTCCTCGGACTCAAAAATAACATTTAAATTTTTCATTCAGGGTTACCTCTTGACGTCAAGCTAGCAGGTCAGCTTTCTTAAAAATGCTAATTTGCAACGAAGAAAAAATATAACTTTTTTGTTTCGTTTGCGAGATACAGGGTTACCTCTTGACGTCAAGTTAGCAGGCCAACTTTCTCAAAAAATTTAGATAAATTACCCGGGAATGGATAAATGTTTAAAAATTATTTATTGCTAATTTAGAACGAGGAAAAAATATTACTCTTTTGTTTGTTTCGTTTGCGAGATACAGGGTTACCTCTGACTTCAAGTAAGCAGGTCAACTTTCTCAAAAATGTAAATAAACGACCCGGGAGTGGATAATGTTTAAATATAATTTATTGCAAATTTTTAACGAAAACTTTTTTGTTTTGTTTGAGAGATACAGGGTTACCTCTCAAGGTAGCAGGTCAAGTTTTTCATAAATGTAGATAAACGACCGGGAGTGGGCAAATGTTTAAAAATTATTTATTGCTAATTTAGAACGAGGAAAAAATATAACTTTTTGTTTCGTTTGAGAGATACAGGGTTACCTCTTGACGTGAAGTTAGCAGGCCAACTTTCTCAAAAAATTTAGATAAATTACCCGGGAATGGATAAATGTTTAAAAATTATTTATTGCTAATTTAGAACGAGGCAAAAATATTACTCTTTTGTTTGTTTCGTTTGCGAGATACAGGGTTACCTCTGACTTCAAGTAAGCAGGTCAACTTTCTCAAAAATGTAAATAAACGACCCGGGAGTGGATAATGTTTAAATATAATTTATTGCAAATTTTTAACGAAAACTTTTTTGTTTTGTTTGAGAGATACAGGGTTACCTCTCAAGGTAGCAGGTCAAGTTTTTCATAAATGTAGATAAACGACCGGGAGTGGGTAAATGTTTAAAAATTATTTATTGCTAATTTAGAACGAGGAAAAAATATAACTTTTTGTTTCGTTTGAGAGATACAGGGTTACCTCTTGACGTCAAGTTAGCAGGTCAACTTTCTCAAAAATGTAGATAAACGACCCGGGAGTGGCTAAATGTTTAAAAATAATTTATTGCTAATTTGTTACGAAGAAAAACTGTAACTTTTTTGTTTCGTTTGCAAGAGGATCACTGACACTGGTGTTTACAGTATGCGCGGCAATCGCTTATGTATACGCGAGATGCCCAATCTCCGTTTGTATCTGCTCCACCAAGCCAAGAAGCTTTCGTTTGTTCTATCATTGTCGTAAACAGGTTTTCCTTGCAATGTCAGAGAGTTCCTCGAAATCGTTGAAGATGTGTCTTCCGGAGAGCATGTTTCTCAGATGACATAGCGAAGAACAGTGACACATGAATTTTATTTGGTTAATGAACGTATACATTAGCCCTTCAATTGCAAAGAAATAAAATATATTAGTTACACAGTATAAAGGAAATACAACAATAAATTGAAAAAATTATTAAAAGCAATTCCGACAAAACAAAAGCACTTAATTAAATTTTGTGGTAATGCAGCTATTATCACTGACAGTCAAGCGGCTGTTAAAACCATTAATTCAGCTACATCAGTTTGCGAGTCTGAACACTGACCTCGGTGTCACTCTTATCTGGGTTCCGGATCACAGTGGCATTGAGGGCAATGAACGGGCTGACAAGCTATCCAGGCAAGGATCAGCCCTTCATGGCTCACTTGCAGAAAGAGTCAACATTCCGCTTGGAGCTATGATGAAGTCAATATTATCTCAATTTTTCTTACTGAATCAAACCGCAGCGCAGGTGGAATAGTTTATATTATGTCTAGGAAGACTCGGCTCACCCATAATAAACCCCGATCAATTGTTCTAATACGCAGAGCAGACCCAGGCAAGACATAGCCAGGGTCGTTGTAAACTGTAGCGGACACTGGCCAATAGCATGCAGCGAAACTTCGCATACCTCACAATACTCACTGACGCAACTGTGGGGACCCGCAGGAAAAGGAAACAGTAATTCATTTCCTCTACAAAGCTAGAGCATAATCATTCGGAAGGGCATTTTTTGACAACATTAACGAACTTTTGGAAATGAGGATCAAAACTTGATTTCGTTCCTCAACGCGATGAAATGGCTCTAGGACAAATTCCGGCTACTTCTGCATTACACCTTCCGTTGATTCCCTCTGATCGCAAGATAGCGGACTGGGGTTCTGGCGGAGGATCATTCGATCAGATCAGTGGACGCTCCAGTGCCAGTGAAATAACTAACCTTGTTGCAAATGGGTTAAATAAAACTTTTTTAAATTGTTATTAAACATCGGGCCAGTTTTAAGAACTAAGGGTGGACAAACAAATATTTTTTGTTGAACAATCATTTTGGTGATCAAATGAAAATACTAACTTGCAATCTCTTAAGTTATCTTTTGCGGTGGTAGTTTTTTTTTATTTTGAGGATGTTGCTATAAAAAAGAAATGTTGAATAACTTTTGAACTACGGGTTGAAACATAATTTTGTTTGCTGGACTTGCATGGTGAAAAGGTGGACAAAGGATAACAATTAAATTATTATTATTTTCCACAGTGACTTTTTAAATTGTTGTGTTTTGAGCTATACAAATTATTAAAAGTTTTATATTTTTCTTTCTGAGGGTGGTCAAAATATTTTTGTTTGACAAACATAAAAAAGAGGTGGACAAAGGACGGCAATTAGTTCCATACTATATTTTTTGCACTGAAGGAGCACAAATGATTATTTTTGGTGGAAAGTCATAAACAGGCGGTAGACAAACGAACCCGCTTGGCCCCATTCATCTTAGTTATATATTGGGGACATTAAACGAGTGTTATGTTTTTAGGGAGTGGATTTAAAAAAGACAAGCATAATATTTGTTTTCCCTGAACGTGGACAAACGATTTTTTTGATCCTGATAAAACCCACACAAGAAAATTGAGATCAAACTACTTACTTTCCACACCTAAAGTTTTGATAAAAAAAAATGTTGGGGGACTTTGACCCTCCCATCTAAAAAAATTCTGTTTTCAAGTTGTTTAAAATAACGTAGGAATTCGTGATAAGGCTGAATATCTTTTATTTATTTTATAAAATCAAAGTTGTCAATAAAACAGTACCTTTATCGTCAGTTATGTATAAATAAAACCATCCTTGCTGCGAACAGAAAAATACTCCTTTCACGTTATAAACACAAAATCTCCGTATAGCAGTTTCTATTATTGACTTTCTCATCCGATTTTACCCTATGCATTATTGAGGTAAACATTGTGTGTTGTACGGTTGTGGCATTAGAAAGTTCTTATATGAAGAAATGAAAAACTCATGGAGAAGAAGATGCTGTGCACAGCACGATTTCTTGAGGAAATATGAATAGCAATACATAGCTTTTGGATGGTTGCATGGCCGCATTATAAGTTACGACCAAAGCCTTTATTATAGAGATGTATTCCAATTTTATGATGGGTGTTTTATAGAAGTAATTTCCGTAAACTGAATGTTAGCTCTACGTCGACGAAGACAACGACGCGACGGAGACGTCTTCTTTAGCTGCTCACTGAGCTATGGTGTTATTCTTATTATTCGTTTATCTAGCAGAGAGCGAATGTTAGAAACGATAAGCTAAGCTCCAACTGCTGATGCTAGGTGAACGCGAGAAAGCGCGCTCTAACATACTCTGCATGAAAACCCCTACAGCACAGAATACAAATGAAGGAGTTAAACGCTATGGAATGACGCTTAACAGGCAACCATGCAGCAATATTTTCAAATGATTTAAGAATTCTTATTTTATTTTTTTTTTTAATAAAGTTTTGATGGTGTTTTAGAAAAAAAAATAAAAAGATAGAGTTTGTTTGTTCTTTCCGGTTCATTCCGATTTGAGTTGATAAAACGGATTAATTTTAATTATTCAATCTTCAATAACTGAAATATACAATAATTGGTTTGAATAAATTTTGATAATGGCTTTCTAAGATATTCATAGGACAAACTATGAACTAAATGTACACAATTCTTTGTTTATCACGTCTTAATTTGTTTCATAGATTCGGCTCCGAACCATTTGTACTTTCAGCCAGTCAGCTTACAAAATATAAATTAATTTTAAACGTGAGGAAAAAAAAATTAACATATTTCTTTAAAAAAAAAAAAAAAAACAATACAATTTAAGCACTGACCATATCGCAGCACTTAGCTCACGAGGTGAGAGAATTGAATGCAACTTAATCGATAGATCTAACCAAGAGAAATAAAATGCATTTGGGATACCTCATGCCTAGCTAGTTCCGGTCGCATGGAGTCTGAAAAGAGTAATTTCGGATTCTTTTTTTTCGAATATAACTAAGCTTACGGAGCTCAAGATTAAAAATATACTCAAACTATACAGTCTGAGAGCTCGCGACAGTTTTTGATATTTTATTTGTTCGTCGATAAAAAAAAACTTAAAATAAATTGGGCCTATTGACTAACAACTCGCAACCATTCCGTATTTTTTTTATTAAAACCAGACAATGTCAAAAAAATACCTCCGTTTAGCGGGACAAAATACCGCTTACAAGCGCCGAAAGGTGCAAACATTGTTTGAAATTGGAGCAATTAGCCCAGGCAAATTGTAGTTATTCTGCAAAAAAAAATCCAAAAACGCAATTATCTTTATTTTAGTATAAGGAATACTGTGGCAAAAGTCCATTACCAGATCGTATCAGCGGCGTCAATAGTTATTCTGCAAGAAAAAAATATATCACAATTTTTTTCCTACGATTCATCGTTAAAAGTACATCGACATTTCAAAAAATGTAAAATGTCGAAATGGTTTTTCTCGCATAACTCCTAAAAGGTTCATATTTTCGAATACATCTGAATTCAAATTTTTTTGAAACTCATTTTTTTAATTTTATTTTCTTAAATGTATGTTTTTTTTTTTTTTTTTTTGTTGTTTAAAAAAAAATATGACATGTTTTTAAGAAAACGAATTGGGCTTTCATAATGAAAAAGAAAAAATGATACTTTTTTGAAATGCAATAACTTGTGTGTGGCTTGTAAAAATGCTAGTTGTCCAAATGCAATTTTGTAAATGAAAAAATGGGCACGACTGGACCGCACAAACTTGCTGTTGTAGCTTACAACTTGAACGTAGCTTGGAATTGACAATGTGCATATGTAGTGGTTCTATAGAATTATGATATCATTAAAAAGTTTTAAAAATAATTTAAAATATAAATTATTACTAAAAATTACTATACATTTGTTTTTAATAGCTTAAACAGATAGAAAAAAGTATGCCATCTGATTTGTTTGATAAATTAGAATTTATGAAAAAAAAAAATTCAAAAATCGTTATAGCGGTTTTTTTTACACAATTTTGTATATATAAAAATTCTAGAAAATTAAAAAAACTTTGATATGCCAACTTTTAGTATTTAATAAAATACAATTTTTCACAAAATTTAAAAAAAAATCATTAACCCGTTCTCAAGTTATTGAATTTAAAAAAAAAAATTCAATGTACAGGGTGTCCCTTAATTCGTCAATAGTATTTAAGGGCATGATTCTTGGGTGTATTCTAAGATCAAATGTGTTCTACAGTAAGGCGTATCACTAATTTTGATATCATTTATCGGGGATTTAAGAAAAGTCTTATTTTGGTGTACCCTGACCCATTTTAACGGTAATTGTGCTGTTAGTAATAATGATAGTTTAGGCCTTTATTTTTAGAAGAAATACCAGCCTTTGTAACTACGTTTAAATAAAGTTTATAACTTTTCTGAGTCTGAAGATATTCAGTTTTTAGCTTGTTCCATTTTTCCTGCCCATGCTAATTTTTTGATTTTGGGTTCAATTTTCCCCTAAAAATGCATAATCAACATGATGTTTTAATAATTTTTTTAATGTATGTAAAAAAAAAAAATCGGGTGGCACAACGGCGCATGAAGAACCAGGGCCTAGTGACTAACAACTCGCAACCATTCCTGTGTGCGCCTTTCGACAGGAATGGAAGGGACCTACAATTTTATGCCGATTCCGAACGGCTAGTCGACAAGCACTTATTCGTGACAAGTGATACTCTTGGAGGATTTGTCAATTCCTCGCAAGAGGCAGTAGCCCTGAAAAAAAACTTTTAGTTTTTAGGTGGACGAGGCTGGGAAGCGATCCCAGACCTCCAGCGTGATAGTCGAACGCACTACCAATTACGCTACGGGCTACTTTTAATGTAAGTTACAATACTAAAAATAAAAGTCGCTAGCAAGTTTGCCGAAAAAACTATAAATTTTATGATAATTTGAAAAAACAGCGGCAGATAAAATTTAAAAAAATAATATTTGTTTAGCTTTAATCTCGAAAAGCTATGAATACAAAATTGTATGTGTGGTTATCGATAATTTTTATTTTATGTGTGAACTTAAACTGTTATAACAGGTATTCAAATGAGTCCTCTTTGAATTTGTATGCATGCTAGAGCCCGTTTTCGTATTTCACTGATATTGATATTAATGATGAAGCTGAAGATCGCTGCCTTTTTTTTTTTTTTTTTAAAGTAGCAGACCTCGAAAAGTGTCACTGATATTGCAAAATTTCAAATACCAAAATGTTGTGCAAATTATTTTCCAGGGGCGATGTCCGTTACCTAATAGTTTGACTTATTGGCTAATAGTTTGACTTATTTTAACGAATAAAAAAATGTTCATTTACATCACCATTTGCCTACAAACTAAAAGATAAACTCGAACTTTGACCAAACTTAATTTTTGACCTCAATCTTCTTAAGAGCTCCATGAATAAAATTCGTATGACACAATACGAAAAGGTTTTATATTCTAAAAATATCCCGTTTTTCTTAAGTTTTTAAAAAGGTATAAAACTTGCTAAGGCGGTGCTCAGATAGAAAGTTATAACCGTTTGAATCCAATAAAACAGGTTAAAAATAAAACAAAAATAAAACATTTTTGTTCAAGTATATCGATAAAATAAAAATATCTTTTCAAATATAACTCCGACAAAGCTGAATTTTGGTGCAGGGCTTCATTTTGATGTCTTACGCATTTTTTAAATAAAAACCTTAAATTCGGGCAAGGACTTTTGATTTTGCAGGCTGAAAGGGGAAAAGTCCAGTATTTTTGAAAATTTCTCGAAAAGCATCAGGTTTTTTTAAGATATGTCTTTGGAAAATTGTAGCTTATAATATTCTTAAGAATAGATAACTATAATTTTTTTGTTAGACTAATAGACTTTGAGACAAATGAGCGCAAATGCAACGGTGTGGAAAATATCACATTAAAGTAAGGCCACATTTTGTCCCTGTTCTTTCAAAATCTCTTGCTCCGGCGAAAAAAGTGGTTGATTTTTTTAGTGCGGAATTTTAATAGCTACCGTTTTTCCAAAGACAGTTCTTAAAAAACCTGATGCTTTTCGAGAAATTTTCAAAAATACTGGACTTTCCCCCTTTCACACTACAAAATCGAAAGTCCTTGCCCAAATTCGGAGTTATATTTGAAAAGATATTTTAATTTTATTATATCGATATCGAACAAAAATGTTCCTGTTTTATTGGATTCAAACGGTTATAACTTTCTATCTGAGCACCGCCATAGCAAGTTTTATACCTAAAAACTACAGAAAAACGGGATATTTTTAGAATATAAAACCTGTATTGTGTCATACGAATTTTATTCATGGAGCACTTAAGAAGATTGAGGTCAAAAATTAAGTTTGATTAAAGTTCGAGTTTATCTTTTAGTTTGTAGGCAAATGTTGATGTAAATGAACATTTTATTATTCGGTAAATTAAGGTAAACTATTAGCCAAAGTTTAAGTGTAAAAGTTGTAAAAAACAAAAGTCAATTACGGACAGGGTGAGCAAAAAACTGGTTCAAAGTAAAGTTTTTTTAAAATTTCGAAAAATAGCCTTTGCTCGAAAACCGTTATGATTCGGCATGAACAAATTACCAAATTCTGAAAGGTCATGACCTGGCCTATCACCATATTCAGTTTTGACCATCCTTTACGGGACACCCTGTATATAAAAAAAATTGTACGATAAGTCGTTCTCGAGATATAAGCTAAATTGCGGCTGACGCACAACAATTAAAGCCGTGCCGATTTTTTTCTATACTCAGAGACAACCCATTTACCAATTTCAATCATAAAATTCGAGCGTTATTTTTTTTGCAAATTAAAAAACCTGCCGACTGGCCTTTTTGTTATACCTAATGCTAGGCAAAAATAAATGACTTATAAAAAAAAAATAAAAAACATCGCCTCTAGAGATTGGAAAACTAAATTTTTCTGTGTACTTTTTTTTACGTAGCATTCGTTGATCCAAAGTTATAAGAGGTTAAAGTTCTGTTGTTCTTTTTTTATGTTTCATTGTTAAAAACGCTTAATAATATAAATAAAAAAACTAAGGAACATCGCCTCTAGAAAAAGGTCTGAGCTACACTGCTCGTTTAAAAAAAAAGTAAATTTCAAAATGTTAAAAACTAATTTTAAAAAAATATAACGGGATGCAAATTTGAAAAAGTAACGGACATCGCCCCTGGAAAATTATTTGCACAACATTTTGGTATTTGAAATTTTCCAATATCATTGATACTTTTCGAGGTCTGCTACTTTAAAAGAAAAAAAAAACCTCGGATGCTGCGATCTTCAGCTTCATTATTAATGATCCTAGCTACTGCCTCACTTCTGAGGACGCTTTGAGCATGCGCTCTTCTAATTCACTTTAAGTTGCTATTTTGGTTGAATAAATGATTTATTTAATTCTTTCCCATTCAAAAACATTCAATATTGTAGGGTCAGGTGACCTTGCAGGCCATTGGACTGCTCTAACTTTTTCCTATCCAACGATTACCGCTTACTTTTCACATTGTCAATTTTTAAGCTCTCGAGCAAAGTGGGCTGAACCACCATCAAGTCAGGAATAAGATGAAGCTAGTTGAACCTATGGAATGTCTTCCAATAGTTCTGATAAATCATTTTGCAACAACGGCAGATAGTTTGTAGAATTCAACTTAAGTGGCTACTAAAATTAGCATGTATTCAAACCAAAGAATGTCAGAATACACCCGTTATAGCTGTTTTAGTAAAAAACATACTTAAACAATTATCTAAAACCACACTAATAATTTGTATTCATAGTTTTTCGAGCTTAAGGCTAAAAAAACATTTATTTTTTATTTTATCTGCCGCTGTTTTTCCAAATTATCATAAAATCTATGGGTTTTTCGGCAAACTTGTAACTGACTTTTATTTTAAGAATTGTTACATACATTCAAAAAAAATTATTAAAACATCATGTTGATTATGCATTTTTTGGAGAAAATTGGCCCCAAAATCAAAAAATTAGCATGGGCAGGAAAAATGGAATAGTCTAAAAACTGAATATCTAAAGACTGAGAAAAGATATAAACTTTATTTAAACGCAGTTACAAAGGCCGGTATTTCTTCTAAAAATAAAGGCCTATCATTATTACTAACAGCGCAATTACCGTTAACATGGGTCAGGGTACACCAAAATAAGACTTTTCTTAAATCCCCGATAAATGATATCAAAATTGGAGTTAGGCCCTTACTGTAGAACACTTTTTTATTAGAATACACCCAAGAATCATGCCCTGAAATACTATTGACGAATTAAGGGACACCCTCTATTTTTAAAAATCCAAAAATTATTTTTTTGAAAAATTGTATACGCTTAATTGTTAAAATTTCAGAGGACCTCTTACATAAAAAATTTGGTTGAAATCGATATAGCCGCTAACGAGAAATTTGAAAAACAAAAAATCGGTTCTATGACAGATATCGTTAATAACCGTTATCATTTTTTTTTTTACCAAAATATAAAGTGTTAATACAAAATCGTTATAGCCGTTTTTGAAATAAATTAATTTTTGTATATTGGTTGTATGGCAGGTACCGTTATTTTTTGAGCTAAAAAAAATTCAATTTCCCCTCTAGGGAATTACCTTAGAACCTCAAGTCCAAAGTTTGAACCAAATCGCTTCAGCGGTTTAGGCTGCAGGTCGAGGTACAGACAGACAGACGGACAGACAGACAGACAGAATTGCGAGACCCACTTTCGCGTTCTCTGTAATCGTAATGTTAGGGAAAATTATTTTCTCGAATTTTTTTTTGCACGAATCCTTCATTTGGGTGGGCACGATCAGACGACCTCGGTGGTGCAATGCGTAGTGCAACGGCCTCTGAGGTAATTTGGTCTAGGTTCGACTCCGGTTGAAGGCAAAATAATTTATGAATTAAAATTTTAACTATAGACTAAGCGCCACTAAAGAGGAATCTCATGATTGGTGTGGCAGCCATGAAATTGCAATAATTCCATCCTAATGTAATGCTTGGCGGTAGCCAACACAAGTGGTTGTTATTCATTCAAAACCTTCAACATAATATGGGTTTGATAATAAATTGCGGGAAATAAACTGCTAGGTGCTCTTGTGTTAATAGGAACAAAAATTCAAGAATCATTTATATGTTTGCAAAGTTAAAGCCAGTTAAAAAGACGGGACCTAGAATCATATAAACCATTATAAGTCGAAAAGGAAGCGAAAACGAGAAAATAACGTCCTATGTTTTCGACTTAAAATCACCTCATGAACCCAAAGCTTTTGTCTGGGCCGGCGACGCACAGTGGCCCGAATTCATACACTTAGAAGTGAAAAATTCTTATCTTAGTTTAAAGTGTTTCTTTCACTCAAAAAATTCAAGATAAATAGAAAAATGTTGAAAATATTTATAGGACTGGCTCACCCACCCAACTTTGCTCGGAAAAACTTTATTTGAAGCTAAATAAAATAAGATATTTAAATGAACACTTTTTCAATCTAATAAACAATAAAAATTATAAAAAATATTAATGCAATAATAAATAACTTTAAAAAACAATAACAACACTTAAATATTAATGGTTTTTAATCAAAATAATAATAAAAAGGAATAATATTCATTGCGTTTGTCTTTTTCAATGAAATCGAAATTCAAAATATAGAATAGTTCAAATAGAAAAATATTCGCTCTCGGGATATGGTGGAAGAAAAAAATTACCCCGAACGTACATAGATACAAACATACAGACACCTTGCTAAAAACGACGGATTCTGATTCTAGAGACGTTCTAGAATGTGAAGATATGTCAAAATTTTCAAATCAACAATTCCAATGGGAAGTTAATAAATTATAGAAGTTTGGTGTCATAAATCATGGGAAATTGTATATACAGGGTGTCCCTTAATTCGTTAATAGTATTTAAGGGCATGATTCTTGGGTATATTCTAAGAAAAAAATCGTTCTACAGTAAGAGCCTATCTCCAATTTTGATATCATTTATCAGGGATTTAAGAAAAGTCTAACTTTGGTGTACTCTGACCCATGGTAACGGTAATTGCGCTGTTAGTCCTATCGATAAAAACTTCGTTTAGGCCTTTATTTTTAGAAGAAATACCACCTTTTGTAACTGCGTTCAAATAATTTTGATATCTTTTCTCAGTCTTAAGATATTCAGCTTTTAGCCTGTTTCATTTTTTTCCTTTTCCTGCCCATGCTAGTTTTTTGACTTTCGGGTCAATTTTCTCCAGAAAATGCGTAATGAACATGATTTTTTAATATTTTTTTGAATGTATGTACCAATACTTAAAATAAAAATCAGTTACAAGTTTGGCGAAAAATCCATGGACTTTATGATAATTTGGAAAACCAGCGGCAGATTTAATAAAAAGTTTTTTTTTTGCTTTACGCTCGAATGGCTATTAATACAAAATTATCTGTGTCGTTATCGATAATTTTTATTTTATTTGTGACTTATAATAATTATGACAATTGTTCAAATTTTTTTGGCGTGTCTTAGAAGTCTTTTTGAAGATATTTACAGCCATATTTTTGAGTGTTTCAAAACTAAATACTGGTATAATGTATGAAAGTTTTGATATTTCAGTTTCAATATTTTGAGTTTAAAATACCAAAACCTTAGTTTATAATACCTATTTGTCCAAAACTTGGGACTTGAAACTTCTCATCTCAGTTTTAAGTGTTTCTTTCACTCAAAAAATTCAAGATAAGTAGAAAAATGTTGAAAATATTTATAGGACTGGCTCACCCACCCAACTTTGATCGGAAAAACTTTATTTGAAGCTAAATAAAATAAGATATTTAAATGAACACTTTTTCAATCTAATAAACAATAAAAATTATAAATAATATTAATGCAATAATAAATAACTTTGAAAAGCAATAACAACACTTAAATATTAACGGTTTTTAATCAAAATAATAATAAAAAGGAATAATATTCATTGCGTTTGTCTTTTTCAATGAAATCGAAATTCAAAATATAGAATAGTTCAAATAGAAAAATATTCGCTCTCGAGATATGGTGGAAGAAAAAAATTACCCCGAACGTACATAGATACAAACATACAGACACCTTGCTAAAAACGACGGATTCTGATTCTAGAGACGTTCTAGAACGTGAAGATATGTCAAAATTTTCAAATCAACAAATCGCACCAATTACAATAACTTCCAATGGGAAGTTAATAAATTAAAGAAGTTTGGTGTCATAAATCATGGGAAATTTTATATACAGGGTGTCCCTTAATTCGTTAAAAGTATTTAAGGGCATGATTCTTGGGTATATTCTAAGAAAAAAATCGTTCTACAGTAAGAGCCTATCTCCAATTTTGATATCATTTATCAGGGATTTAAGAAAAGTCTAGCGCTGTTAGTCCTATCGATAAAAACTTCATTTAGGCATTTATTTTTAGAAGAAATACCACCTTTTGTAACTGCGTTCAAATAATTTTTATATCTTTTCTCAGTCTTAAGATATTCAGCTTTTAGCCTGTTTCATTTTTTTTCCTTTTCCTGCCCATGCTAGTTTTTTGACTTTCGGGTCAATTTTCTCCAGAAAATGCGTAATGAACATAATTTTTTAATATTTTTTTGAATGTATGTACCAATACTGAAAATAAAAATCAGTTACAAGTTTGGCGAAAAATCCATGGACTTTTTGATAATTTGGAAAACCAGCGGCAGATTTAATAAAAAGTTTTTTGTTGCTTTACGCTCGAATGGCTATTAATACAAAATTATGTGTGTCGTTATCGATAATTTTTATTTTATTTGTGACTTATAATAATTATGACAAATGAGTCCTCTTTGATTTTGTTTGCATGCTATAGCCCTAACAGCGCAATTACCGTTAACATGGGTCAAGTAAGACTTGTCTTAAATCCCCGATAAATGATATTAAAATTGGAGATAGGCCTTTCATGTAGAAAGATTTATTGCTTAGAATATACCCAAAAATCATGCCCTAAAATACTATTGACGAATTAAGAGACACCCTGTATACACACAGCAAAATATCAAAAAAAAGTATAAGGCACTTGACTTTTTATAAATATTAGTTTGTGTTATTTTTTTTTGGCGTGTCTTAGAAGTCTTTTTGAAGATATTTACAGCCATATTTTTGAGTGTTTCAAAACTAGTTTAAAAGCAGAACTAGTTTTATGGAGATTTCAAGTTACAAGTTTTATAAATACTGGTATAATGTATGAAAGTTTTGATATTTCAGTTTCAATATTTTGAGTTTAAAATACCAAAACCTTAGTTTATAATACCTATTTGTCCAAAACTTGGGACTTGAAACTTCTATTGAACTAGTTTTGCCGTAAAACTAGTTTTGAGTCAAGTCAATAATATGGCTGTTAGAGATTTTAAAGAAAATAAAAAAGCAAATTAATAGATAAAAAATAGATTAAATATATAATATATATTTCATGACGTTCACATAATAGGCATAGGGTACAAATTGTCTAGTCGTAGGTAAAGGTCCTTAGCTCCGTTTTATAAGAGGAACCTAGTCGAGTAGACCGCGAACCTATACCTAAAAAACTTTGAATCATCACATACGGATTTCCTACATGGTTTACTATTTCCAAAACCAGCGTGAGAAAGCTTGGACTGTTTGAAACGAAAATCTTGCGGATCTTTATTGGACTTCACAAGCAAATTCAAGAAGCATCCGAGATAACACCCCTAGACAAATACACGATCAATGCTGCCAAAAGACTGGCGAGCAACCTTAGCAATCATCCAAACCCACTAGTGAGAACCATCACCAGCGAGGAGAGATACCACGAGCCACGACGTCTGGATGAGACAGCACTACTGGACGAAGGAATTATTTCATCAATGACAACGAGGCTACGAGGACGCAGCGTTAAGCTTACTACTACCGTGTCTAGTAGCCACCCCTACTCCACATTTCACCACAAAGACAACCGGATATGAACAACCCGAGATGAAACATGTAGCATTAAGTAAATAAGTATAAAACAATCAAACACAATTTTTAAATAAAATAAAATTATTTAAAAAAAACAATGTAGAAAATTAGGTCCCCCATGTGCCAAAACAAATTCAAATATCGCTTTCGATGGAACTCAACCATTTTATGGTTTGTAAAGTTTTGACAAGAAAAATGTTAGCCCTTTCCTAACGATTTAGGGATACTATTGGCTTGGTTTTTCTACAAAAACATGTCTTTATATCCTAGAAGTAATTTGTTTGCAGTTATAGTAACTTCTCTTTCAAAGCTCAGTAGTATTTAAAGGAGGTGTTTTTTTGTATTCAGTTTGAAAACGAAGCAAAACAAAGGAAACCCAAGCTACTATTTTTTGTTTAAATCATCAATCTCACACTTATAAGCTAACAATGGAACATAATTTGCAATATAAATAGTATAAATGTATGCACACAAATACCATATCATCACATATGTACATACATACCATATACATATCATACCTACTATATAATAAATACTGAACTAAATTACATGATGTTCAATAAAATAATATAATGCAATGTAATGTATTGCACGATATTCGATATTATATTTATAAACCAGATTTAGATACGTTCCCTCTCTATTCAAAGTCTATAATTCTACACTGATTTATCGTTCTGAAAATGCATCAAATATTCCTTTACAAAAAAAAAAAAAATAACTTTAAAGCACTTTTTTAAATCAAACACTTCTCTTTTTAAATTATGGATTTTAAATCATCCCATGCAGAGGATAAAGCTTCATCCTTTTATGTATTATTTTTTTTTGTGTCCCTATTCTTTACGACCATCATGCACTGCCCATCATGTTCAGAGTGTAATTTTCTCTTCACTCGGACAATAGAGTTGCAGTTGCAACAGCAGAAGCACTACAGCCACTACTACATCATTCGACCTAATCGATCAAAAATCCCATCGGGTTAAATGACTGTCGCATGCATAGCGTCCGGCTAGCTCTACATCATCTCTATACACCATGTCGCCATCAAATAGCCTCAAGTTATCATCTCTGACATTGTCATGCATCACTATAAAGATCAACACAAAAAAAAAACAGGGCTGAAAATAAAACAACATTATTCTCTATACATGCTGCACACAGGACACTATAGTTTGAGTATAGAGTACACAAAATAAAATAAATCACCGACCGTGACCAGGCAACAACCGAAGCCACTCTAAAGGTGGATTTTGCTCTCCATAACCCGACCAAGGGGTGATTTGTGCTTGAATTTGCACGCGCTAGACTTCTAGATTTAAAATCTAATCTCAAACAACCACCACATAGCCTCTACACTACATGGTCCCTGGTCCTCTTCATCTAACACGCGTCTATACCAAAAAACAAGCTCATATATGCAAAAAAGAATGGCCCGTATAAAAAAGGATAAAGTACCTTTACCAAAACAAACAAAAACTTTTCAAATATGTAATAGAAAAAAAAAAAACATAAGGCTCTTTTATACTTACAGCGACGGAATTTTTCATGTCAGCTATCGCCGATGTAAATTCAGGAAACTGCAATTCAGGACAATAAATTATTGGTGCTAATAAATCACCAGATTTGCGTCCAGCTTCAAGTGATTTCACCTCCCAATCCTCTGAGTTTGTCAAAATGGCACCATGATACTTGCCTGTTGCTATTGCCTGCAAAAATAAAAATAACAATAAAAATGAAAAAAAAAGGGTTACTGAAGTTTGGAGTAGGTACCGTTATATGGCTTACACAAGATACAATCTAAGCAAGCTAGCAACCAAGCAAGCAGGGTATTGTAAAGTTGCTATAAATTATTGTTAATTTATTGAACCATTACAGAATACTTGGCGCGCTGTGTGTTCGGCCCACCCTCTAAGGAAGAAGACGAAATATATATTCTAGCCACAGATATATAACAGGCACTCGAACCACCTACAAAACGCAGCTCAACGTTTTGTTCGTTACCCAAGCATATCCGTCGTGTTTATTTGTCTAAGGAAAATGCTATTCGATAGAAAAAACCAAGGGTGAGATATTCGTTCGTGTGTGCTATAATTTTTTCTGCGCCATCTAGTTGAACTAAAGAAATTTTCACTTTTGAACAGCGTTGTTTAAATTTTAATCGACTCTGAGTTCCAAATTTTCAAACGTTAAATTTAACACAAAAGTGCTACTTTATACAAAAAACGTTTCTTTCGAGTTAATGGGATTTACCGGTTGTATAATTTCAATAGAATTGTTTCCCTCTTTTGAAAATTAGCAACGTGATTGATGTTCAAATCTTTCTCTCGGAATTTATTCGTATCGAGATTATTTTATTTGTCCATGATTTCATTCCATAAGATTTGTTTCGTACGAAATTTCTCTTCCAGTTTGTTTTAATACACAAATAAAAGATATTAGGGACGGAATAGAACCTTAACCCTCTGTCTGGAAAACCCAGCGGAAGTACCAGAAAGTCAATAAGAGCATTAAAACTCCAGCCTACTAGCAATTAACTACAGCCGCGCTCCAAAAAAAAATATAACAACACTGCTTTTTCTATAGAGCAAAATTTTTTTCTTTGCACACCTTGCACGGATGGGTATCGACATCGAGTGGGTACACAGATGGTAATTTGTTGCATAATGGTAAAGCAAAAAAAAAGTAAAAATGCACACGAAAAAGTAAACCAAGGTATACAAGCAGTAAAATGTAGAAAATTGAGAATGCAATGGAAGAGACACATACGCCCACTCCCAACCTCACTTTAAAGTATACACATGAAAGAGAGCCGGCAGAAGGAAGACAATCGAATTAGAGGAAGGAAACAAATTTGTGAAACAGGAAATTTCCGTTCAATTTTTTTTTTCCACCTTTTATTGTTTCTTTGGTGGGGCAGGCGGCATATTGGTTAAAAGGAGGTAGAATGGTGGCAAGGAGTTATTGCCATGGTTTGTGCCCGCCGTGATATACGAAAAGATATAAGAGGCGACGGAGCAGATCACTTAAATCATTTTAAAATCATCTCATTGGATATATGTATAAATTGTATAGACATATAAGTATGTATTTGTGTACAGGTGTATCTGTAGTTAAATGGCTGGAAGAAGATATTTTACAAAATTCGAAGTAGTGCAGTGCGGTGAGACGTGATGGCTTCGGAATAAGATTCGCGCAATTTATGAGCCGATTGCTGGCATTGGTGGTGGGTTCTGCTATCAAGGGTGGATAATGTAAATTTTAAGCTTCAAGAAGCAATATAATTTATTTGGTTAACAAAGATAGTGTGGTGTTAGAGGCAATGGGGTTGTTCACCCAGAGTTAGAAGGAATCTCACAGTTGATTGCGATCGTCATTTAGGAAATTGCAATTGAGGAATAAATTAAATGCATTTGGTAGGGGATTGAGCAGTGTGTGTATATAGATGGAGATATGTGGTAAGAAGAAAATAACAACAATCAGTATTGCAATAAGACCACACCGACTCTCTTGACATGATTGATTGAATTTTATTGAGAATCAGGAGTGATGTCAATCACAGTGGTTAATCAAGAGCAGTATGTTTTAGAAGGTAATTTATGAGACTTTCATAAATAAATTTAGTTTTCTAATTAGAGAAATTTTCAATTCTCTAAGACACCTTTACAAAACTCAATACAAGAATGGCATATATGTATAATATAAGAAAGGAATTCAATTAGAATTGAGTATTTATTGCTAATTGAGTTTCTATTAGATATTTACTCAGTAAAAACTTTTATTTGAAGTTGATTAGTTCAGTAACCTTGTCATCTACAATAGATGGGTGTTCTTGCTCCAGAACTGGCTGTCAAGATTTTTTACTTGCTCTAACTGGCAAGTATTGATTTTGTTTTTAAAAAAATGGAGGTTTTAATGAAAACTAACATTACGATGATGGAGAAGTCCAAAAATGTGATTTTCGAGAAGACGTCCGTCAGTCTGTGCGTGCGTGTGTCTGTGCAACTGCACGTCTTGAGTCTATATGGTTGGACGATAAGAACATCCTTGATATCGTATATATGTAGGTACATATTCATACATTCATTACCAGTTAACCGCATTTGCAAATTTGCAGACTAAAATGAGTTTTAGAATCAAAAGTCTCTATTTTCATTGATTTTCTGCGGTTAACTGATAATGAATGTATGAATATGTACCTATATACGATATGAAGTCCGTTCTTATTGGTGCTGGGCCACCGCTCCATACATCTTTGCCCATTGTCCCCTAGAGGAGAACTTCAAAGTTTTGTATTAGCTCATCTAGAACGTGTAGCTGGCATACAACGATCGGTTTTACTCAGTTGTCTCGAAAAGCACTCAAACGATTTTGATTGAACTTTGTACACCTTATTTATAGATTAGTTTTAATAATACTCTATACCAGGCTTTTGTCTAAAAATTCAAATGAAGAATATAGTTTTGGGGTTTTTTGATCAAATTTTTTTTTATCTTGTTTTAAGGTACCCACATAATATTTTTGTATTTTATTAAAATATTTTAAAATTGCTATTTTAACTTTTTTTTATTATTTTATCGTATTCTATAATGAACCTTCAATGTCTAGCTGAGTTCTAGTTGTTAGCTTAAAGAGCAAATTTCTGTACCTATCTGTCATCGTATCCAATCGTAACGTAACAAAATTCTCTCCGATTAGTAGGAAACTTACGATATGCGTTACTCTTCCGATTGGTAAACCGTAAATCCGACGAATATCAAATGTGTGTTTAAAATTTAAAAATCAAAGTAAGACCGTTCGAATTCATGCGATATTGCGTTGCAATGCGATTATTTTGTTTTGAGTTTTTTTTTTTGACACCAAATCGTTGTAAAAACAACTCGACAGCCTGAAGACATATTTGTTTTATGCAACTGACATACATAAATAAAATATGCGCTGGTAAACGTCAATATAAATTAGGGTGGTCTTTATAAGGGTAATTGTCTTATTTGGAATGGCGCACCCTCCTAGTTTGTTATAAATAAATTAAAAAAAATCCTATAAAATTGTAGCTCAATATATTAACGTTAACCCGGCCTTAAGGACGTCTGAAGTTTAATACGGGAAATCCTATGTATTTTTGTAAATCCAACTTTGAAAATTTATAACTTTGGTAATGATTTATTAAACAAAAATTGAATTTCGGCGCACGGTGTCACTTTTGTCATGTAAAGAAATGTTTTAGAAAAAATTTTACAACATTTAAAAATTTAATTTTGTATTCCAATTTTTAGTAGTAGCGTAATGGTTAGTGTGTCGACAGTCACGCTGGAGGTCGTGGTTCACTTCTCAGCCTCGTCCACCTAAAAACCAAAAAGTTTTTTTCAGGGTTACTGCCTCTTACGAGCAATTGACAAGTCCTACAAGAGTATCACTTGTCATGAATAAGTGCTTCTCGTCTAGCCATTTAGATTCGGCATACAATTGAAGGTCCCTTGCCAATCCTGTAGACACGCGCACACAGGAATGATTGCGAGTTGTTAGTCACTAGGCCCTGGTTCTTCAGGAGATGTTGTGCCACCCAATTTATTTATTTATTTATGCCAATTTTTAACATTTAACAAAACAATTTTAGAAAATATAAAAAGAAATCATTAAACCGTTTTCAATATTGAATTAAAAAAAAAAAAATAAATAATTAATATAATTAGGATATTGATTGTGTGTGTATAAAAAAAATTTGGTCGAAATCGGTATGGATGTTAACGAGAAATGTGACAATCAAAAAAACTGAGCTATGACAGATACCGTTAATAACTGTAATTGGAATTTTGTTTACAAAAATATTAACCATACCCTTAACAGTCATGTCTAATTTTTGATTCAAAATCATAAGAGCCATTCGTGAAATAAATATTATTTGTTTGTAAATTGTTTGTATGGTGGGTACTGTTATTTTTGAAGCTAAACAAAAATTTCCCTTGTAGGGAATCCCCTTAAAAAAAATTGAAAAAAAATCGCTGCAGTAGTTTAGACTGCAGGTTGAGGTAGAGACATACAGACAGAATTATTCAGCCCTATCACGAATTCCATCGTAATCGGAAACGGATTTGATGATAGTTTTTTCGAGATTCGTAAAATATTTCCGATTACGATGGAATTTGTGATAGGGCTGATTATCTCGAGTTTGATTTTTGTAGGTACCTATCCAAAATATTGTAGTAGCCCGTAGCGTAATGGTTAGTGCGTTCGACTGTCACGCTGGAGGTCTGGGTTCGCTTCCCATCCTCGTCCACCTAAAAACTAAAAAGTTTTTTTTCAGGGCTACTGCCTCTTGCGAGGAATTGACAAATCCTCCAAGAGTAACACTTGTCACGAATAAGTGCTTCTCGTCTAGCCGTTCGGATTCGGCAAAAAATTAAAGGTGCCTTCCATTCCTGTCGACAGGCGCACTCAGGAATGGTTGCGAGTTGTTAGTCACTAGGCCCTGGTTCTTCATGAGCCGTTGTGCCACCCAATTTATTTTTATTTTATATCCAAAACATGCCCTATATAGTCTAAGAGCCGACACAGCAAATTATATTAGCACATTAATAATTTTTTTATAAATAGATGATGATGATTTTTCCTAAAGCCAAACACCGTAATCTTGGTGATCCGACTTATAGAACTCAAGATATAAGCTTTTTAAGGGAACCTTATGGGTTTTTTCTTGGAGATTTATTAAAAGAAAAAAAAAAGATGATTAAGGTTGGCTTAGTGAAATTCACAAACCATCATGATCTATTTTTAAAAAAATGACTGAAGTGCTAATACCCCTGATAAGATATTTAGAAAAACTCTATTTTCAACACCCCGCCCCTGCTAAAGGCTAAGACAAAAACCTGCCAGACTTTTGATTTCGATATCACGAAATATGCCACTTTAAACCCTCATACTCAGATTTTGGTTATACATCCACTCCCAAAATTTGCTGTCGGCTCTTGTACTAATAGTACCTACATCGCAAATAAAAAATTATAGAAATGTGTTCCCAAAAGGAGGGGACTAAATTTACCTTCATATATTAATAGAAGTGATGATGGTACTGCTTAGAGTTTTTCAGTGCGAGATCATTCGAGTTTCGGAGTTAAACTAACCCTTCGAATTTGGTGAATTAACTCGAGATTAAATTTAATTTTGTCACTGAAAACCTGGGCGGCCTTATTTTAATGCGGGATTAAATTTAAACTAAATTTGTTACGTTTGCCTTGGGTTAACTCAACAATTGCTTCTGATATTTTATGTTCCGAGTCTTTCTGAATTCATCCTCCACTGAAAAACTGCTTCTAGAACTAACTGTAGACAAATCTTTTTCCAGAGTCTGGTTTAACTCACCTCTTATAAACTGGGCCTTAAAAAGATTCAACATACAAAATTGATCAACATAAGATTATCGTTTTTCGATAAAGTTGCAAATAAAAAAAATGATTCTATGGGAGGAAGCAGTTAAAACCATTATTTTGATACAAATTATCAACTGCCAAAATTAAAGGTATGGCAAGTAATTATAGATGTTTGAGAATTTGGAATTCTTCACCCCTATTACGGTTGTCGTTTCACCAAAACCACAGTTAAACGACAAGGCTTTAGAGGCGAAAGTTGGCGTTTAAATAAACCCAAATCTTCGACATCTCATCATTACGACGAAATTCGTTTGAATTAAGCATGAATTGACGCCTCCAGGGACGTGTCATTTTAAAACCGTAACAAAGGTGAGTAGTATCGCCAGTCGCCGAATATTCGGCCAGCGAAACAAACACCAAATTCATGGACATGTTCTTACTATTTTTTATAAGATCCATGACAATTTTGAAAATTTTAGAAAAGCAAAACTAATTAAAAAAAACAAACAAAATTTACGGATACGTACATTCCTTTAACATTCGTTCAAATTTTGTCTTGAACTTAAAAAGAAAAAAGAAATAATTTTGTAACTTATTTTTTAAATATTTTGTTCATTAACTATTCAATAGTAAACCTTAATTCATCTATGAAGCACATATTACAATACTCTTCTTAGTCTAACTAAATTTTGTACTGCTTAAATTATGAAAATATAAATTTCTAAACTGAAATTCGAAATTACGTTTTTTAAATTTTTAAATTAAATAAGTGACCAACTGTATAGCTTTAAAAAAGATTGAAAATATGCTCCCGCTTAGGTTCAAAATGGACGGATATAAGTTACCTAACACTACCCTTAACTTAAGTTAAACTAATCTTTGTGCTAAATATGAATTTTTTTGGCGAGTACCCACATACCAAAAATTCAAAGAACCATTGGTCTTTTCAATGCTTAAAAAGAGTTGTGTGAGCGAGACAGCGGACATATAAAAGGAGTTAAAATCCTCGGAACCCGTGAGCGAGCCACGTTAGGTACTGATGCCCAAAAAAAAATGTTGTAAAACTTTCAAAATGAATTATTTCACACAAACTCACTTTTTTTCAAATACTTTCAAACATATGTATATATGTACTACATACGTCGTACATACAAAATATTTATTTTTAAAGCTTAGTCTACTATACTTCAAAATTTATGTATTTCTTATGGAAGTTAATTTTGGTCAAAAATATATGGAAATGTTACTTTCTGTGCTTTACAATAAGATCTGGATTCCAAATTTTCCTCCAAAAAATCCAAATCAATAATGGTCATCATCTCCCGATATTTCAGACTTCAAAGCTCAACCCTTAAAATGATAAAAATCATTTATCTGGAAAAATTCAAATGTCCATTAAATACTTTAACAGCTACATACAGACATAATTTTTGGTTTCTGTACATCTGTGGGGCAAAAACTTTCCAACATTATGTAATTTATGTAGCTCTGTTGAGTATTTTCAGAGAAAAGTGTACCGTTAGGTTTTGCTAAGCGTGTTAATATATAGATTATGGTATGGCAAGTACCGTTATTTTCAGTCATACACAAATATTAAAAAAAAAAAAATTGGCGAGGGATTCCTAAATACGCCAATTTTTAAGTTTAAAGAAAATCGACTCATCTGCTTAGGCTGTAGCCGAACAGACAGGTAGGGGCCTCTCGGATATCGCAAGTAAAAAGCAAATTTAAGTTTTTATTTTAATTGCTTAAAATAGCCAACCAATTCTCCGGAATTTTAAGAAGAAAGACTGATACTATGCATACCAGAGTATGCATAGTATAATCCTGTTTTCCTAGTATAATCCTTTAAAAAATTTAAGACAATATACATGTTCTTAATTCTGACATGACCCACAAACATGTAACATCCGATTCGCTTTTATTTATTTTCACTATGCCGAATACTGCATTCAGTGTTGCATGCATTTTACAAAATAATTATCACAAAGAACTTAACAAAATCCAATGATTGTGTTGTAGTAGCTAAGCAAAACTCGCTAATGAACTTTACATGCACAATAGAACGAACCATCCATGCCTAGGCCAGTTAAAACTAAGGAAGGTGGCAAACTACAAAACAAAAGACACGGAAACTTCGCAATATTGAATAATTGCCTAGCTCTCTGTGCGCTGCAACTGCAACTATAGCAACCAAAGGTATATTTACCTGAGCTCCGGTGAGTGTTGCCATATCCAATATGATGTTTGCCTTCAGATCCTTTTGTGCATAGGTTACACCATCGGCCAGGACCAGACGTCCCTCAGCATCCGTATTGTTAATTTCTACCGTACGACCAGAGTACAGTGTATGGACATCATCTGGGCTGTATAGTTCCAACAAAACAATAACAAGCAATGTAGCAGAGCCAGCAACAGCAGCAATAGCAAATACCATGTGAATAAAAGAAGAAGACAAAACACGAGGACAGTAATAATTAAAATCGTTATTATTTATTGCCCGCGACTTCGTCGTGGTTTTCGTTGTCATCGTCATCAACGATGACTATGAAAACGCTAGCGTTTCAATTAGCTCACTCACCGTGTGGCATTCGGTCCGACAGAGTTTTCAGCCAAACAAAAGACTGCATGCAAATTCTCTTTGAATCCGCACTTAACAGCCGCATAAAATGCACCAAGAATAGCTGCAGCACCGCCGCAATCCCTTTTCATACCAGGCATTGCAGTCTTGCCTTTGATGCTCAAGCCACCAGTGTCGTAGACAATTCCTTTACCCACCAACGCAATTGTTTCGTTGGCCCCCTTCGGCTCGTGCGAGAGAACAACTAGAGCTGGTGGCACTGCCGCTGCCTTCCCGACGCCATAGATGCCACCAAATCCCAACTCTTGTAACTTCTCGCCGCGAATGATGTGCGGAGTCAGGGAGAGCTCACCAGCAATGACTTTAACCTCTTCTATAAAGTGGCTGACATTCATTTCATTGCAAGGCATATCGACAATTTTGGCAGCCAACCGGATGCCTCGTGCGGCTTCTTCCATGCAGGCAATATCATCGGCAGTCAATGCAGATGTGGCAAGTTGGCCGTCTTTTTCAATGACAACAAACTCAATACTAACGGTGTTGTTTGATTTTTCCTTGTTGGAGTTGGAGCCATTGTTGGAAGTTTTTCGAGAGTACAATGGAAAAGCTCGAACGACGGCACATGCACTTGCAAATACATCCGCACGCTCACAAACAATTACAACAATATCATTGACATTCATTGTTTTGTTCTTTACCAAATTAGAGATTGCATGGGCACGAGAGCTAGTGTTGTGGCGTGAACTTTTCAAGGGGAGTGCGGCAATTGTTGCCATGTCCAAGTACAACGAACATGAGTCCGTTGGTGATGGATGAAGACACGAGACGGCATGCTTGAATGATTCCTCGGTGACACGCGGCGCAAGTTTGCATTCGATAACAGGAAACTTGAGAAGATTAAGATGACGCAACTGGCCGATGATAAGGACTGGTGTTACATGCGGATCGGTGGTGGTTAGCGATGGATTGAATTTAATATCAGTACTCATCTGAAAAATTTATAAAATACAAATAAAAAAAAATATAAGAATTGTGAAAAAAATTAGAATTTTTTTTAATATTAATGAATAATAAATTGGAATACGTTAAGGGTTACTAATTATTCGAGAATTTTTTAAATATTTTGTTATGCTGTTTTGTATTAAATAATTATAATCCACGTATACCACGACCAATTAGGGACTTGGTTTTTAATTTTCATAATAAAAAAGACACATTTTTCCTCTAACATGAACCCACTATCTTATGATTACTTTAACTTTTTAAGAAATATGAAAATAGAAATATTTTTCGCGGGGTTTTTGGTATTTATCTTAGCTGAGAAGATTTATTTTCAATGTGTTTTATATATTAAATAAATGTGTAAAGGTTTGCCAGAGATAAAGGCTTCGGGCATTGCCAATAAACAAATTTAGAGAAGACTTAAATATTTAAGTAAAATGGAACATAATGGTATGGACTCTCAATACCATGATATGAATCAAATATTTAAGTGGACCCTAAAATATGAAACTGGTATGTTTGGTTGGTTATGATGATTTTTAACAATGTTGATTTTTACCAAAAAAGGGCCACAGGAACTCAAAATATCATTGCAAAAAATGTATCAGAACAAAAGTAACGTCTTTTTATACCATACCCGACTTGAATATCTGAAAAAAAATACTCCTAACGACACTATCAAAGACGGAAATTGGGAACTTTTAGAATTAACCGCCAAAAACTGTTGACATTGGTGCCTGTCTGGCGACGGAAAATAACTCTGTCCCGCGTGAATTGTTAAACATTTCTTAAGAAATACCCTAAACTTGGTCAAGGCCAATGGCCCTGGATTTTGTGGGTTGAAAGGGTCAAGTCCAGTTTTATGCAAATTTCTCGAAAACCATCAGTTTTTTTAGGAAAGGTGTTTGGTAACATTTTATCTAATAAACTTATAAAATTTTACACAAAAACGTTACATTTTGTCTGAGTTAAGCCGGATCCACACCTCTCTCGTGTGTTGTGGAGTCGTGTGTCGCTGTCATTCCGTATATTTTATGCGCCACACTGCAGCACAACACACGAGACAAGTATGGTTCTACAGTTATGAAACTCACTATACAGATAGCGACACACAACTCCACAAGACAACACACGAGAAAGGTGTGGTTCCAGCTTTGAGCATACAGAAAAATACACAAAACATTCTACTTTATTTCTACCACACCCTCTAAATTGAATCTTTTTTCTAAGCTATAGTTTTTGGGAAGTAGTTTTGTTTTGTGAAATCAAAATTTCGAGTATTTTTTAAGATGTTGGAGCCCGTGATGGTGGAAGGAATTGGAAAACATGGATTTTGGAATACTGTACTTATCCATAAAACATATAAAGCATTTTTGTAACCATATTATGAAAATTTGACTGTGATATATTCATATTGAAATTGTTGTTTTTAATTTTATAAAAAGTTCAAACGCCTCGGCTCTTTTGAAAAACATCAGATTTTGACTTATGTCAGTTTTCTTTTCAAGCGACGATTTCACTGTAATTTATATAGGGTGTCCCTTAATTTGTCAATAGTATTTTAGGGCATGACTCTTGGGCGTATTCTAAGAAAAAAATTGTTCTTCAGTAAGGGCCTACTCTAATTTTGATATCATTTGTCGGGGATTTAAGAAACGTCTTATTTTGGTTAACCCTGATCCATGTTAACTAACGGTAATTGCGCTGTTAGTAATAATGATAAAAACTTCGTGTAGGCCTTTATTTTTAGAAGAAATACCAGCCTTTGTAGCTGCGTTTAAATAAAATTTATATCTTTTCTGAGTCTTAAGATATTCCGTTTTTAGCCTGTTCCATTTATCCTGCCCATGCTAATTTTTTTACTTTGGGGTCAATTTTCTCCGAAAAATGCGTAATCAACATGATGTTTTAATAATTTGTTTGAATGTATGTAACAATACTTAAAATAAAAGTCAGTAACAAGTTTGCCGATAAACCCATTGATTTTATGATAATTTGGAAAAACAGCGGCAGGTAAAATTAAAAAAAAAAAAATGTTTAGCTTTAAGCTCGAAAAGCTATGAATAACAAATATGTGTGCAGAATACACCCAAGAATCATGCCCTAAAATACTATTGACGCATTAAGGGACACCCTTAAAAAATTGGTTTTAAATGAAAAAAAAGTTGAAATTAGTGAAGTTCGATTCGGTGATAAGTTGGAATCGGAAAACTCCGTGATTGCTAATAAGTTTAATGCGTATTTTATTGAAAGCATTAATTCAATTAGTAACTCAATACCCTTTAACAGTATTCAGTCTGACATTGAGGTATCCCAAATACAAACTGTTTTTAAATTTAGGGAAATAGACCTAAATAACTTAAGAAAAATATGCAAAAACATGAATACACAAAGTGCCATGAATCTTAACATTAACATTGTCCTAGATTGTTTTGATATTATAGGTCCAATAATATTAAAAATTGTTAATGAATCTTTCATCCGTGGTGAATTCCCGAAAAACTTAAAAGAATCTATTGTTGCCCCAATACCAAAAGAAAATGAAACTAAGGACTGTGAAAAGTTTAGACCGATTAACATGATGCCTATTCTTGAAAAAACAGTAGAAAAGTGCGCGTATGAACAATTTTATAAATATGTATGTGATATTCAATTATTAATAGATAATCAATCAGGTTTTCGACATAACCACTCATGTGAAACGTCCCTTAACTGGTTGATAATGATTTTGAAAGAAGAAAGACATAGTGGTAACAATATTATTGCAATATTCTTGGACTTTCAAAGAGCATTCGAAACAGTGGATCGCAATAGACTTCTTATAAAATTATCAAAATATGGCGTAAAAGACATTGAACTAAATTGGTTTAAGTCGTACTTAATTGATAGAACCCAAAAGACCTGTGTGAATAACTCAAATTCAAGTGCAATTAATACATATTTCGGTGTACCGCAAGGAACTATACTTGGTCCATTACTATTTTTGATATACATTAATGACATTTCGAAAGGTTTAAGAAATTCTAAAATATCTTTGTTTGCTGATGATGCTCTCATGTTTGTAAGTGGTAAAATATTATCTGACATTTTGGAAGATATCAAACAAGATTTAAATAACCTATGTATGTGGCTAGAGTTGAACAAACTTAAAATTAATGTTAACAAGACTAAATTCATGGTGATCAATAGTAATGTCAATTTAAGTTTATCGATTGAAGGTAGACCCATTGAACAAGTCAAAGAAATGAAATATTTAGGGGTAATATTAGACAATAACCTGAATTTTAACAGTCATATGGTTTATGTGTGGAAAAAAGTTTCCAAAAAAATTGGGTTTCTTAAACGCATTCGAAAAAATATAACAACAATTTGTGCCGTTAATATTTACAATACAATTATTAAACCACATTTCGAGTTTTGTTCCACAATTCTATTTTTATGTAATAATGAGCACATAGATCGACTGCAAGTTCTACAAAACAAGGCTATGAGATCAATTCTTAAATTTGGATTCCATACACCAATAAATTGGATGCTATCTTGCTTAAAATGGTTAAACATCAAACAAAGAATAATGTTTAATGCGTTGCTGTTCGTGTTCAAATTAAAAAACGACCTAGCATCTAAATACCTAACATCATGCTTGACCTACGTGGGAGACAGCCAACCGCATTACTTAAGATCGAATTTTGATTTTAGACTACAGTATTATAGAGATGCTAGAACTCAAAATATGCTTTACCATCGTGGACTTAAATTATTTAATGAATTACCTTCTGAAATAAAAAATGAAACAGTTTTAAGAAGATTTAAACAATTACTTATATCTCATATCAGAGAAACCATTGTATAAAGATATTAGTTTTCCAATTGTATACATATTTATTTGTATAACAAAATTGTCAATATTTATTTATTTATTGAAATTTAATAGTAAAATTTTACTAAATAAAAATACACATACACATACATACACCCTGTGTAATTGATAATAGTGTGAAAAGAAAAAACAAAAAATTCATTATTTTCTTATTTGTTTTGAATACAATTTTTTTTTTTTTTTGTGATATATTGGAATGAAATATGGGGGCTTATTGCTATTATATTATAATCTATCATCGCTATTGCAAGTTTCTACTAGAATCAATTTTTTTCTTCTAGGTAAATAGAATTGAATAGATCATAAATTTCTGATCGACTTTTGTGTATGTAAATGTAAATGAATGTATTTTAGTGGAAAAGAATATTTTCTGGTACAATACGAACTTTTATACGTGAATAACAAAACAAAATAATTAAATCGAAAATCGTCAAAAACCTCACCTTTTTCGACAAACGCCTAAATGGTCTTTGATTACAATGCTATGAACATTACAGGTTCGACGTGGGATATTCTTGTGGGATATAGCTGTGCCTATGTGCCCTCTACAATCTATGGTGGCTTCTACAAAAATTCTCTGATGATAGCACTATAGTTTTTGTATATAAACAAACACATGAATTACATTTTTTCCTTTCAAGTTGAGCTCAAAAGCGGAAAAATTCTGGGGTAGTTTTGATTTTGTTCGTGCTTCGTGATTTTTTTTTTGGACTGGTGAATGCGAATTTGAGGTTTGCGAACAAAATTTTGTGACGCAAAATTGAAAAAATAAAAGAAATGCTAAGTGTTTTGCTTACAACTGGAAAACAATCGACTTTTCATGGGCCACCTTGTGCAATTAGAATTGTATACAATTTGTTGATATAATCGTCTTTGTTCTGCTGTCTTAAGATCCAGTATATAAAAATACTCGAAAAAACATATACTACATGATAAGTATGAATACTTCTTGTAATCACTGTAATGAAATGTTTCTCTTAGCATTAAGTTATTCTTCTTTAAGGTTTAATAAACTAGTTGTAAGCTAAGCTTTGCGCGTTTTCTTTGATCGTTGGTCTAGGCTCCCTAAAGTAGTTGCATATATAAAAGTGACGACGAGGATAAGTAAATTGGTTATCTTGTCAAAAATAAAATTTAATCAGAACTGTAAATTAAAAATACTACCTAAACAGAAAAATTCGCCCCTTGACATTGTGTAAAAAAAAAATATATAATATATAAAAAAAAAAAGAAAGTTTAGTTAACTTAACAATAAATTTGGTAAAGTACAGGTGAATAAGATAGATTAAAAATGTGTGCTAAAATACGGAAATTTCATTAAAAGTTTTTAAAATTAGAAACACATTATATATTTCTTATAAATAAAATCGATTTTGAAGTACACATAGAAGTAAAATCATACATAAAATGATTCCAAAAGTGCAAACCGTATAAAAAGGATATTAGATAATGGACTCTCTTGTTAAAACAGATGAGCTATCAAATAACCGAGACAAAAATAAGAGCGCAGTAAAAATAGAAACAATTGAAATGACAAGTTTTATAGGTAGAATCGAATTTTTCAATATTGTAGATGATTTTACTTCATATATTGAAAGAATGTCCCATTTATTAAAACTCAATAAAGTAACTACATACATATGAGGACAAAGATTTTTTTTTAATTGGCATGGGAGGCGTGGAACTATATAAAATTGCAAAGACGCCAGTGAAGCCAGAAAGCTCATCTTAGTCCAAAAAAGAAAACAGTATAACGGCCAAGAGATTTAATTTTTTTAAAAGAAAACAGGTAGCAGAAGATACCATATCTGATTTTATTGTTGCAATCAAAAGCTTAGCAGATAATTGCAACTATGGTGAATTCTTGTCAGAAGCTTTAAAAGACCGGTTATTGATGGGTCTGAGAAAATTCAAAGCAAATTAATTGACACAGGGGATTTGACATTTGATAAAGCCTGTGATACTGCATTATATTTGCATCAATGTTTTTAGCCTACTTTTGAATATGATTTCATTTGCATTCAAAATAAAATAATATAAATTCTTCTTTTTTATGACAAATGAAACATTTGTTTCAAGTTTCATCAAAAGTCCATTATTTTCGAATCATAAGAAAAGATTTTAGAAAAATCCCGGGAATTCCAGATCGATACACACCACCTTTTTATCGATTTTAAAGTCGCGTATGATAGCGTGAAAAGGGACGAATTATACAGAGCCATGTCGAGTCTCGGCATCCCTGCCAAACTCGTCCGCCTGTGCAGGATGACGATGGAGAAATCTCGCTGCTCCGTCAAAATTGGTAAGAACACCACGGATTCCTTTGATGTTAAGAAAGGATTGAGGCAAGGCGACGCGTTATCATGCAACCTATTCAACATCGTTCTTGAAGCCATTGTACGCAACGCACATATCAACACCAGCGGTACAATCTATCAAAAGTCCGTTCAATTGCTTGCATATGCGGATGACATAGACACTGTCAGCAGAACGAAGCGAGCTGTGGCAGGGGCATTTGCGAGCATTGAATCGGAGGCGGCTAAAATGGGATTGGCGGTTAATGAGGACAAGACGAAGTATATGCTGTCATCGAGAGAGGAATCCCAACATCGTCGACTCGGGCAAAATATCACGATGGACAGATATAACTTCGAAGTTGTCAAGGACTTTGTCTACCTGGGCTCCACTATTACATCGCAGAATGACATCAGTGCAGAGATCAAGCGAAGAATTACTCTTGCCAACCGCTGCTTCTTCGGTCTAAGAAGGCATTTAAGTAGTAAGGCCCTCTCTCAGAGAACCAAGGAGACTTTATACAAGACCCTAATCATCCCCGTCCTGCTTTATGGGTCAGAAGCATGGACACTAAAAGATTCGGATAACAATCTGCTAGGGTGCTTTGAGAGGAAGATTCTTCGTGTGATTTTCGGTCCGGTGTGTTTTGAAGGAGTATGGAGGAGAAGATTCAACGACGAGCTATACGGGCTATACAGCGACGTTGACCTGGTCAAAAAGCTGAAAATACAGCGGCTGAGATGGCTGGGGCACGTGGTGCGTATGGACAGCAACGCACCTGCCCGACGAGTCTTCGAATCCAACCCCGATGGGGTACGCAGCAGAGGAAGAACCCGTAACAGGTGGCGCAATCAAGTGAATGACGACATCAAAGCACTCGGTGTGCGCAACTGGAAGCGGCTAGCTAGCTGGCTGGAGGGGCTAGAGCTGGCTGGAGGGGCTTGTTAGTTGAGGCCGAAGCCATCAAAAGTAAAAGTAAGTAAGCAAAACCGCCAAGAAATTCTATTTCTAAGCATTTTTTGTGTTTTTGATAGAATTTCAGCATACGCTCACACAGGGTATATTTTTTCCCATTTTGACCAAAATAACTACTTAAAAAGATTACAGCTTTACCACTTTAAGTAGGATTACAAACAATTATGTTTTTCCGATTGTTAAAAAACTTCTTGTATACAAACTAAACAAAAATGAAGAAAACGATTTTTCCAGGTTTATAACCAAAGATTCTGAAAAAAAAAATATTGTAAAATTCAAAGTATAACTAAAGAAAAAAGCCCAAAAGTAAATTTGTTTGTACCTATTCTTTTATTTAGAATAGATTAGTTTTATTATATTTATACCAATCTTACTATTTTTTTGGGCAGCGGTTGGTTTCAGAACTTTAGTCAGTTATATTTTTTGCTTTAAATTTTTTGAAATCATTCTTTTTTATTTTTATTAAATGTAACTACGAGTTCGGTAGTTTTTTATATTTAAAAATAATAAATATAAATATAAAGCAAGGACAGAAAATCAGGTTCTAAATTGTTTAAACAGACAACAGCTTCGAACAGAAAACTTGTCGTTAAACAGCAAATAACTGTTGGGAACAGCGTCCTTGAACAATAATTCTGACACAAGCATACAGCCGTTTGATATGTTTCTGAGGACGAGTATCGAACAATCTAAAGTTTATGAGGCTTATAAATCAATATGTGTTCCTAGTTTTTTTTTGTCACAAGCTTGAACAAATCCGGCATTATTATAACTTTATATAAGAGTGGACCTCACTACTTATACCTAACAAAGGTATTAAGTACTTATAAATGTTCAGTCGTATCACGAGTCCCATCGTAATCTGAATTTCTACGAACTCGAATCTGTTTATTTTCTACTATGATAGCACTATCGTCATAACTTTACTATGGATTAATAAATACCGCCCAATTCTATTGAAACTAGAAAAAAATGACTAGATAAGTACCATAATTAACTTACCTTGCGAAGCCTTTGAAGGCAGCTGGCGTTGTTAGTAAATGATTTGAACCAGTTCTTTCGATTTATGAGTATTAAATTCAACAATCGCATGTAAATTTATTAAATTTTATCAAATATTAACCGGATAAAACCAAAAACCCCGTAAACCGGTGCTCAATACTGCCGATTTTCTATAAAAAAATAAAATGAAAATGACAGTTTTTATGTGTTGTCTTGCATGACATTTGGTTTTGACATGTTTCTTTTTGAGGAACAGAATGAAAGTAAAGTACTAGAAGTAACCTCCCACAAATCTTTTCCGTTTCCTGTTGATTTGAATTTTGTCCTCAAAAATAGAGGTTATGTTAATTTGCCTACATTTTCATCAGCAACCAAAAGGTCCGTTCCTTTACTTTAAATTTCTGTGATTTTCTGTGCATTTGTGTGATTTTCAGTCCAAAGCCGTTCCCGTACTCAATAATTTGACAGCTTTTTACAAAAAACAACGCTCACGAGAGAGTAAATAATTTCCCCTACCTGTGATTTTCAGTCCGAGAAATTTTTTCGGACTGAAAATCACAGCACAGCAAAATGTCAATTTGAGAGCAAAAGAATGAAAGCCAAACATCGTGTCTTACTTGTCCAGCACATTAGGTAATACGGAATTTGGTTGAATTTGCGTTCCCGTACTTTGGCACAGTTATGATATTTTTGAGAATATATCAACGTTGCTCTCCAAGATCTGACAGTTTGTGATTTTCTTTGCTTCTTTTAGCTTAAAAATATTGATGTGCGCAAGGTTTCACTTTATATAAAGCCTCGGTAGGGCCTTTGGCGGAATTAAATTTCTTATACATGTAACGAGCTGGATAACTGCTTCTTTAAAGCCGAATAAAAATAAGAAAAAGAAGACTTACCGAGTTTGCGAGCTGTCACTCTAATAAGCTTCTAAAATTGATATTACAGAAGATGATTGAAGATGTCACTTTAAAAAGGCTGCATAAAGTTTAAATATAAGTTCCTGTCTTTTTTTTGTTAAGTGCACTTTTTAATATGAAATATTAATTTGAAAGGTTTTTGCGACCTATAGTGCAGATGTGTTTCGATCTGACAACAACAAAGTTTTGACTGAGAAAAAAAAATTGAGTAATGAATCCAAGAAATTTTTGGATCAGAAATCTCCGCAAAAAATCTCAGTGCTCAGATGACATTTTTTGTCTCACTTAAAAAATCCTTGAGGGCTCGCAGCGCTCAGTTGATGGTACATACGCCTATTGGTTCATTTTTTCTCGAGCAACCGCGACTGAAAACATAAATGGAAAGTTATTCGGACTATTATCTTAAAAAATTTAACTAAACCGCGAAAATAAAATATACTATACAGGGTAAGTCCTATTAAACCAATAAAAGAATGTATCTCCATATAAAAAACAATATTTTTACAGGAAGTGTTTACCGGAGTTGTCCAATTCAACTGCCTCACAGAGGCCAAACATGACGGAATCTATTTGTCCATGGAAGGGATCGTCAATCTCCAGTTGAGTACGAAAAATGTTGACATTTTTAAGGACTTCTCTATAACTCTGTTAATCCAATCCAATTGAAAACTCTCTTAAGGTCTGTCCTAATTTCATTTCGAACTACCATTGGTTTGCACTAAAGAACAACGAATCCTCTCGTGAACATCAACTGAAGTGTGATGTCAAAAGGAGGCTGCTGGCCAAGAGCCTCCAAAAAACGCAACAATTCTGCATTCAACACAAGCCAAACATCATGGACACATTCACATGTGGACACATTCAGCATAAGTCCAGAATCGTTGCAAAAATCTGCCAAACGAAGAATATCAATTCCTAGATTCTTGATTATAGGCAAGTTGGATGAAACTGAGTGTTGTGTAACAAAGCCAATTAGACATATATAGTAAAATGGAATTAAAAAACCCGCAAAAAAGACTAGTTCTGACGCTTTTTCTCTTCTAGGTATCGGTTCAGCATACTGAAGTAGCAATCATAGAACTGCAACTGGTTCGCGTGGAGACTTGTGGTTACTCCAGAGATGCCACTGAAAACTAAACCATCCAAATGTCTGTCCACAACTAGAGATTCCAATTTTTATGATTTTGCCCAGACTGTTCAAACCTGATCTACCCTAATAATGAAGAATTGAAAAATTGATATCCAATGATTTTGATATTTTTTTTTCGGCAACAATTTTCAAATGCCTCATTTTTCTTCTAGAATTTGAAATTAATTTGTTGTTTATATTCAAGGATGACTACGCTGTTACGGAGAATTTTCAAATTGTCCTCAAGAGAGTCGCCCGACCTGGGGAGTCGAAATTCAGTCGTGATGGCTGATAACTGGGTATACCTTAAAGGCCTTCCACACTAGCCCACTGTGTATTAATACATGTCAAAAAAGTGGGAACAAATCATGTAGAATAGTGTGGAAAGAAAAGATGAAAGCCCAGCCTACATAACCCGACATTCTATCCTACACGATTTGACATATTTAGGATTGGTTCTATTTCTATGCCACATTCTATCACACTTTTTTTAGGTTAAGGTAATGTATTAATACAAGCAAGTGGGGAAGCAAAATATGAAAAGTCATTTCTTTCACACAAATTTGGCAGTCGCGTGGAATTCTTTTCCCACTTTCAATTTGACATGTATTAATACACAGTCGGGTAGTGTGGAAGGGCTTTTAACCTAAAAAAAGTGTGATAGAATGTGGGACAGAATTAGAACCGTTTCCCACAGTACACATATCTAAGGTATTATATTGCGCATTTCAAGATGGCTGTCCATGTGTCCATTGTGCCAATATACAGTAAACAAAAACAAATTTGTTGTGACTAATTTTTTTTACTATGGATTTTGACACATGTGCAGAACTGAACGAAAATGAAAACGCTAAATATATTACCTTTAATATATGTACCTTGTATGGTTTCCACACTATTCTACATGATTTGTTTCCCACTTTTTCAGTGATATAAACCATTTAAGGCTGGTCTTATAGCTTTTTCACCAAACCCAAAACGCGGTTTTCGGCAGTAGGTTTACGAAAACTTAAAATGCGTTCACACCGAAAATTTACAAGTTTTCATTTGACATTTAATTTTTTTTGCTTGAACGCAATGATCTTGAAGAAGGGTCGCGCAGCTTTGAATATTTGCAGTGCCAAAGTAAAGGGAAAAAATCAAGTGTTTTATGCTAAATTAAAAGACAATTTCTAAATATTGGAAGTTAAAAAAGGAAATGCAATGAATCCTGATTCGTTATATTTAGTTTATTTCTTAAAGCCTAGTACGCAGATCACGCTTAATTTTAGCTCACGCTTTTCTCTCCAAACATCAGCTAAATTCCTAGCCAAATTTGTATACAAGATTACTGTGGAGACTATGCCACAGAAAGCAGCTGATCCTTAAAAAAATATTTAACTATTTCAAAGAATTTGTTCCTTGATTTTAATTATTATTTTCACAAAACACAAGAATTGATAATAGATTCAAAATTAAAATGAATAAACGAATTTGAACAAATTGAACTTGAAGAAGATGCAATAATTTATGCAATAATAGCCGTGTTTTTGTGCCTTTATCCCCCCTTCCATATCTGCTTAAAAATAATTCCCAAGTAAAATACAACAACAATTTTGACAATTCCGAAATTGTTGTTGTATTTAACATGGGAATTATTTTTAAGACCCTGAAACTAATTTGCCGGCGATTTTTAGTTTGTTGGCGAGAAGGGCGTAAAAGGAAGACAAAAAATTTCCCTCACACCCTTCTCGCCAAGAAACTAGCCAGTTTCTGGCAACTCAGTTTCCTTGTGTGAAAGCCGTCTAAGTAGATATGGAAGCGGAGATAAAGGCAAAAAAAAACACGGCTAATGTATTAATACAAGCAAGTGTGAAGCAAAATATGAAAAGTCATTTCTTTCCCACAAATTTGGCATTCGCTTGGAATTCTTTCCCACTTTCAATTTGACATGTATTAATACAAAGTGGGTTAGTGTGGAAGGGCTATTAAAAATGTACAAGAACATCAAATTTTGACATTTCCTCATGTACTGACATTTCATAACTTTCTAGTGTGCGTGTGAAATAAACCAATTTGGAATTGGAATGTCTACCTCCAACACGGGCATTGAGAAATTGAAAATATTTATTTGTTTATAATCAGTTTTTTCATAATAAATATCAACAAAAATTGTAAGTAAATACCTTTAAATTAAACATAAGAAATGCATGTATCCACTACTTTTAAAGTATTCCTCAATTTTATAATGCATTTGATGAAAATCTTCAACATTCTTTTGGTCGAAAAAAGTCAATAGAATTTTCCTATAAGTGATGAAAAAAACTAGACCCACCCATAAAAACCCAACAGACGCACTTGATTAGTTAATTAGGAGCGAAATTTAATCTGCCGATATGTATTTACAAAAAAAGAAACTATTTCTCTAGGTTAAAGTCTTTTTAATTTAACATTTCGAGCCTTTCACCATGACGGAAAAGATCACCCTTGCGGATGCTCTATCCAACGTGGAAGTTCTGGATGAACTATCGCTGCCTGATGAGCAGCCATGCATTGAAGCCCAACCTTGTTCGATTATTTACAAAGCAAACTTCGATACTAACTTCGAAGATCGCAATGGATTTGTCACTGGAGTTGCTAAATACATTGAAGAAGCTACAACTCATGCTAATTTGGTTTGTTGTTTTGTTTTTGGTGTTTTTTATAAAGGAATTCCTGTCTCATTTGTTTTTAATTTTGTTGCAGAATGTCCTACTCGATGAAGGTCAGAAACATGCCGTTATGTTATACACTTGGAGGTGTTGTTCGCGTGCAATTCCACAACCAAAATCCAATGAACAACCTAATCGAGTTGAGATCTATGAGAAGACAGTGGAAGTTCTTGCTCCAGAAGTCAACAAGCTGTTGAATTTTATGTATTTTCAGGTAAGACAACTATTTTCTGCATTGTTGAAATACTTTGTCTAAGTTGAGTCGTAACACAGAAGTTCTTGAGGTTTTATTTCCACCGCAAACAATTTTATCTCATAAAGTATATCAAGCGCATCCGGTATGGATTTACACTGACGACCTTCAGTTTTTTGTTTACGTAATCGATTTGGATATTTTAATGTTTAAACAAAATAATTCATAGCACGTTATTATTACTCGACACAAGAAAATAGACAATGCAAGATAAGCTTGGTTGAATGCACTCCCTTTTGTATTTTATTGACTAAAGAATACATGATAAGTAGATAGGATGTAGTTGCTAGGACACTCCCAAAAAACAAATGCAATATACATTATGAAATTAAAAATTTATCTTAAAAATAGTTAAAAATATTGAAAATTATTATTATCATCTTGTATGCATTGCATTCAAAGTTGGTTACATTTTTTGTTTGTACCCAAACTTTAATAATTTAAGGAAAAAGCTGGGAAATTAATTTTGACATTTACCTAATTTCGTCATCATGATCATAAGTCCATATAAGCATGCGAAATGTTTGAACTTGTGGTTTCATAGCTATACGTCGAGTTGGCCAGAAGACCATTGTAAACTGTTGGCCATCGGAGTTATGACCCTGCGTCATTTATTCGTATACGTTTTATTTATAGTTCGAAGCACTGATGCAGGAAAAGTGTGTATAAAGTAATTTACATGCGAATTGAAAAACGCAATTTTTTTCTGAATGCAAGCTATGATAACATACTCGCAGTAAATGATTCAAATCTTTTGCACTATCATATGAATGTTGAAGTTTTAAACTAAACAACATCTTCAGTGATCTTTCATTTAGTTCTGGAAATAAAGCTATTGCTATTCATGATACATTTTATGTTAATTTTGAATTGAAAAACTTTCTGCTGTCACTGAGTGTTGAACATAGACCGAGTATCTTAAAAAGCATTTGTACTACCCATCTTTATTATGAATATTTATCGTTTAGCCGGAAACCCACTTATTTCATTGAAATTGCCACTGTTGTTTAAGGTGTCAAGTTATTTAAAGTAGTAGTGATGGAAATATACTTACCTTACTTTTACTTTAGATGGCGCTCACAGCCCAGGACGGGCTTCGGCCTCAACTTGTTATCTGAGGCCGAAGCCCCTCCAGCCAGCTCTGTCCCTAACTAGCCGCTTCCAATTACTCACACAGAGTTGGTTGATGTCGTCCTCCACTTGTGCGCGCCACCTGTTACGTTTTCTTCCTCTGCTGCGTTCACCATCGGGGTTGGATTCGAAGACTCCCCGGACAGGTGCGTTGGTGTCCATACGTTTCACGTGACCCAGCCATCTCAGCCACTGCTTTTTGACCAGGTCAACGTCGCTGTATAGCCCGTATAGCTCGTCGTTGAATCTTCTCCTCCACACTCCTTCGATACACACCGGACTAAAAATTACACAGAGAATCTTCGTCTCAAAGCACCCTAGCAGATTTTCATCTGATTTTTTCAGTGTCCATGCTTCTGCATCATAGAGCAGGACCGGGATGATTAGGGTCTTGTATAAAGTCTCCTTGGTTCTCTGACAGAGGGCCTTTCTACTTAAATGCCTTCTTAACCGAAGAAACAGGGGATGGCAAGAGTAATATCTCGTTTGATCTCGGCACTGATGTCCAGGTAGACAAAGTCCTTGACAATTTCGAAGTTATATCTGTCCATCGTGATATTTTGCCCGAGTCGACGAGGTTGAGATTCCTTTCTCGATGACAGCATATACTTCATCTTGTCCTCATTAACCGCCAATCCCACTTTAGCCGCCTCCGATTCAATGCTCGCAAATGCGCCTGCCACAGCTCGCTTCGTTCTACCGACAATATCTATGTCATCTGCATACGCAAGCAATTGAACAGACTTTTTATAAATTGTACCGCTGAGTTGACGTGTGCGTTGCGTACAATTGCATCAAGAACGATGTTGAATAGGTTGCATGATATCGCGTCGCCTTGCCTCAATCCTTTCTCAACATCAAAGGAATCGGTGGTGTTATTACCGATTTTGACGGAGCGGCTAGATTTTTCCATCGTCATCCTGCACAAGCGGACGAGTTTGGCAGGAATGCCGAGATATGGCATAGCTCTTTATAATTCGCCACTTTTCACACTATCATACGCGACTTTAAAATCGATAAAGAGATCTGCCGGAGTGTGAACATTTGATCGACGGTTGACTTGCCTGGCCTAAAACCACACTTATAGAGGCCAATCAGATCGTTGACAAAAGGTTTTCAGCGGTCACAAGATAAGCCGACAAGATTTTATAAGCGACGTTTAGGGGACTAATTCCTCTGTAGTTGGTGCATTTTAGAGCATCTCCTTTTGTATGGATAGGGCACACTACCGAGCTTCCATTCATCGGGCATACTTTCCTCCGACCAAATTTTGCAGATGAGTTGGTGTATGCTCCTAACCAATTCATCTCCCGCTGATTTGAATAATTCAGCTGGAAGGCCATACGCGTCAGCAACCTTGTACGACTTAAGTTTGGATATCGCCAGCCGCTCTTCGGCTAGGTCGGGTGGACGGAACTTTAGGCCATCATCGTCCAAGTTGAATAGAGTGTTCTGCCTTCTAGAGGTATCTTGGCTGTGAGAAGTGTTCTTTCTAGATCCTCAGCACTGACTGTGTGTCTACTGCCATATTCCCACTCTCATCTCGTCAGGCTTCCGTTTTAGCTTTGTATCCCTGGTTGGATCGTTTCACCCTTTGATACAATTTTCGAACATCACCTCTGCCACTACAACCCTCAACAGAATCGGCCGCCCGCTTCTCGTGCCGGCACTCTTCATCGAACCAGGGGTTTCGTTGTGGTCGCTTAGTGAAACCCAGCACATAGGGGCGGCACTTCTAATGGCTTGTTGACAGTGTTTCCACTGGTGCTCTGCACTTGATGTTGGTGGCGGACTTCCTGAGAGATTAAGAGTAAAAGTTTCGGCGGTCTCTTGCGATGTAAGCTTCTCGACATCGTACCTTTTCACAGCATCTACTCTGCGTTGTGGAGTCATGGATATCCGCATACGTAGTCTTGCTACCACCAGGTAGTGATCCGAGTCAATGTTGGCCCCTCGGAACGTTTGGACGTCCAAGATACTGGAAGCATGTCAATCGTCTATCGCAACGTGGTCGATTTGGTTGACGCTTCGTTGACGTGAACACAGATCAGCGTAATATTCTTAAATTTGCCTTTGATGCGGATTGTGACCAGGCGCTCGATTACACTTCGGAAGCCCAAGACTTCTGGCCTAAGTCTTCCCCTTATCGCAAAACCGCAACCAAAAATCCGCTGACCCTGCTCCTTGAAGCACCCACCGTAGTAGATGTCACACGTTTTCAGTAACCATATGCCCTCTGCATCCCATCGCACATCCTGGATGGCTGTTACGTCAGCCTTTAGCCAGTCCAGGTTCTCCCCTAACTGTTCGGTTGCACGTGTTCTGTATAAGGACAAGATTTTCCACCCAGATCCGAAATTCATTTTCCTTGTTTCGTTTGCTGGGGTCTTCAACTTTAAAATCATCTATATCCGAGGCTTGTAGTTGTTTCGGAACAGAGTTTTTTTTACGTTGTAGGGAAGTTACCCCGACGCACAACCCCCGACCTGGAGGGCCATCCCCTTAGTATAACTCCTTGGGTGGGGAGCCGGATAAACCGCATATAAGGTGTTCACTAAGTAGTTCAACCTAACTGGAACTGTAGACACCATCGATGATTCCATCTTGAGAATTCGTCCGCTGCCGCCTCGATGAAAGGAGAAGTGTCTTAGTGGAAACACGCCACCCCCCCCCCTCTCTCTCGTTGGCTGCCCCAACAGCTTTCCACAGGGATTAAAACCCCATCTCCAGCTGACGTACTAGACACCCAATGTTCACCACTAGGAAGTGAGAGTAGGAGTTGGTAGACAGAGGAGGGTTTTGATAAAAACCTGTACTCTTGTGTCCTCTTGAATGCACATAACCAGTCACAGTGCGTCAATAAGACGTTTTAGACAGTGTCTACCCTAGCAATTCAAAACAATACTGTACTCTATACAGTACCTACAAACATAATTTTCAAACCGATGGAAAAAAAACAAAAACATTATGTACCTATTTATATTAATTTCTATTTTAATTTCATTAAGAATAATAGTTCCTATCCCATAGCAGTACTTCTTGACACTTTTTTTCCAACTCAATGTATCACACGTATTCTTTTATTCATCCCTACCTAAACTATACCACGATCATGCTATGCTGCTATTTCTATGATTGTATGATTATGAGAAATGAGATCCAAACCTACGAACCTCCTCCTCCCGACGAACGCTGAGTATTGAAAGTACGAATGGCACACGAGTTAAGACGAAGACTGTCTTTGTTTCACATTAGGCTTTATGAAGGAAAAAAGGTTGGTTTATCATTCCCAAAAACAAATTTTATATGGAAGCTAGTAGACATAAGTGAATCTGTCTAATCGCTTGTTTGTTTTGGAAGTAAATTCTTAATTCGAATTTTTTATGACGAGAACGAGTGTCGTTACTCGTGAGCTGGTTGTATCTTTTTTCTTTTTTGGTGTACATCGTCCCGTCCACAGGAGGCCTCAGCAGGGCTGTCATTTGATTTTATGAGAAAGCAGTACCTCGATTAAAAATAAAGCAGTACACAGCAGTACGGTACCAAAAATGTTTGTTGGTAGATTTATTTTTATTTAAAATGAACATTCGTTTAATAACAAAAATGTCACCAATCAAGTAAGATATTATTGTCCCTTTATTAATTGAAATAATTATGGATTTATTATAATGTAGTTGTATATAACAAATTAAGATTAATTTAAACAATTTATTAATTTAGTGTTTATGTTAAGTGAGTTAGTTTTCAAGATCTTTGAGGGATAACAAACTACAACATCAACATTCGATTAATAAAAATTAATTATAGTAATAAAAAATAATGAAAATTAATAGTTTTGATTAATTTACTGCACAGAATAAGACAAAATTAAGGTCTCATAGTGCTTTTGAAGCATAACAGTCAAAGTGTTAAATAACTATATTATTAAAAACGATAAATTTCGCTTTGATATTGATAAAAAAAGAACTTAAAACTTTTGTAAAACAAAAGACCGGGCCTTTAAACTAATTAAAAAGTAAAAAAAAACTAAAAACAGAAAAAAAAAAAAACAAATAAAAGCAACAAAAAAAAAAGGCTTTAAGACAAATGATGTAAGTGCGTAAAATGCGAAATAATGAAACAAAATGTGTGTTTACCCAGTTGAATGGACTGCCGCACGTCACTGCACATAACTACCCTTTAAACATCGTTAATCATATAAACAACATTTGTTTTCTTATTTCGATATCTATTGGTTGGTCCTTTTCCACGCCTTTTGTTTCATTCCTGTTAAATATAGACAATTCAGAGTGAAAGAGTAGGTTTAAATTTAAAGTTTATTGAAGATTTATTATTTTATTTCCAGCGCAAAGCTATTGAGGCTTTCTCAGGCGAAGTTAAACGCTTATGTCATGCTGAAAAACGCAAAGATTTCGTCTCCGAAGCTTACCTCCTGACATTGGGTAAATTCATCAATATGTTTGCAGTTCTAGACGAATTGAAGAACATGAAATCGAGTGTGAAAAATGACTACAGTACATATCGGCGAGCGGCTCAATTTCTGAAAGTCATGTCTGATTCTCATACACTGCAGGAATCTCAAAATCTTTCAATGTTCTTGGCAACACAAAACAAAATTCGAGACACTGTCAAAGACACACTCGAGAAAATACCCGGCTATGAAGATCTACTCTCGGATGTTGTTAACATCTGTGTGCATATGTTCGAGACGAAAATGTATTTAACCCCAGAAGAGAAACACATGCTTGTTAAGGTCATGGGTTTCGGTTTGTTCCTGATGGATGCAGATAGCTGCAATATCAATAAGTTGGATCAAAAGAAGAAGATTCGTCTGGACAGAATTGATCGCATATTCAAAAATTTGGAAGTTGTCCCATTGTTTGGAGACATGCAAATTGCTCCTTTTAATTATATTAAACGCAGCAAACACTTTGACCCCAGTAAATGGCCCCTTTCTAGCTCGACAGCAACCAGTCCCCAAGCGGACTTAATGGTTCATTTGCCACAAATCCGAGAAGATCATGTTAAGTACATTTCCGAGCTGGCTCGATACACAAATGAAGTGACGACGACTGTGAAGGAGAATCCATCTGATGCCGAAAATCGCTGTACATCGGATTTGGCATTGCGTGGACTGCAACTGCTCTCAGAATGGACAAGTGTGGTCACGGAGTTGTACTCGTGGAAGTTGCTTCATCCAACCGATCATCATCAGAACAAAGAATGTCCCGTAGAGGCAGAAGAATATGAACGCGCTACTCGCTACAATTATACGTCTGAGGAGAAGTTTGCCCTGATTGAAGTTATAGCCATGATCAAAGGGCTGCAAGTGCTAATGGCTCGCATAGAGACAGTTTTGTGTGAAGCTATACGTCGAAATATCTATTCAGAGCTACAGGATTTCGTTCAGCTGACATTGCGAGAACCACTGCGGAAGGCGGTTAAAAACAAAAAGGATCTCATAAGGAGTATCATTATGTCGGTGCGAGAGACCTCTTCCGATTGGCAAAAAGGGTATGAACCATCTGATGATCCAGCTTCAAAGGGAAAGAAAGATCCCGATGGTGGTTTTCGCATTCATGTGCCACGTTTAAATGTCGGCCCATCATCCACGCAACTCTACATGGTTCGAACTATGTTGGAGTCCCTTATCGCCGATAAAAGTGGTGGCAAACGGACACTCCGCAAGGACATCGACGGCAATTGTTTGATGCAAATCGATTCGTTTCACAAGACTTCCTTCTATTGGAGTTATCTGCTCAATTTTAGTGACACATTACAAAAGTGTTGCGACTTGTCTCAGCTGTGGTATCGAGAGTTCTATCTGGAAATGACCATGGGAAGGAAAGTGAACAAGTGTTTGGTTCGCCATCAACACAACGAGGAATGCAAAGATTTGATAACAATGGAAAAGCGTATTCAATTTCCCATTGAGATGTCAATGCCTTGGATTTTAACGGATCATATTTTGCAGACAAAAGAGCCATCTATGATGGAGTGCGTTACAATCATTTTTGCTTAAAATACAACAACTATATTAATTTATTTCTTTGTTTTAAATAGATTCGTCTTATATCCATTGGATTTGTACAACGATTCAGCACATTATGCGCTGACTGTCTTCCGTAAACAATTTTTGTACGACGAAGTCGAAGCTGAAGTAAATTTGTGCTTCGATCAATTCGTGTACAAGCTGAGTGAGCAAATATTTGCCCATTACAAACAATTAGCTGGAAGGTTTGTTATATTTTAATTTTAGAAAAAGTGTTCACTTTAAATCTTTATATTTGTTTTATTTTTAGCATGTTTTTGGATAAGCGATTCCGATTGGAATGTGAAGTTCTTGGATTTAATTTCCAATCCTATCCGAGAAATAATCGATATGAGACTTTACTGAAGCAGAGACATGTCCAGTTACTTGGTTTGTAGAATCATAATACAGTTGATGAAAGACGAAATTATAATTGGTGCTTGTTTTGTTTATTTTTAGGACGCTCAATTGATTTGAATAAACTTATAACACAACGTATAAATGCAAATATGCATAAAAGCATCGAACTGGCTATTTCTCGTTTTGAAGCAAATGATATAACTGGAATTGTGGTGAGTTCAAGAGTTTGTAATTCTATATGATACAGCCATTTTTGACGTACGAATGTTTGGTTTGGTTGCCAGCCTTAGACAATATGTACAACCAATCTCAAAACCATGACTAAAAGTCAACGACTGGCGTGTATTGGCACAACCAGTGCCATGAAAACTACACCAATCGCAGCCATAGCTACTTTATTTTCACTAGATCCAATCGATCTTTTGACAAAAGAAATGATGGTCAATAGCGCTTTGCGACTAAGAGAGTAAAATTATTAAATAGTCATTCAAACAGACTATATGATACGGGGCCTATGTAACTAATGATGCATTCAAAATGCATTTTTTTCTTAAAACCCAAGAGCCAAGTTTAGGAATTTCAAAATTATACTTAACTAAATAGCTGAGCCACCCTAGACATGAATATGAGGTTCAAGTCCTTTTCTGTGGGTCCAAATATATGCAAGATGCACTTAAACATTGAACTCTTGAGTGCGTCTTGCAGTTATTTGGCTATATGGAAATCATCTTGGTCCATGTCTAGGTAACTAAGCTCTTTTGCATTTTCAATCCACTGCAATTTAAGTTCAACATTGCATACAAAGGACCCAACCATGGCACGCAAGACTTTCATTTTTTCTTATAAACAGTTAAGATTTATCTTAAAATAGCTGTGAAAGTTTGCTATCTCTCATACCCAAAAACTGCTACGTCGGCTCTTATTATATCTGTAGTGTCTTTCAAGGTGAGGTTTTTACAGTTTTTGAAGGATCAACAAATTTTTCCAGCTGTTAACTAGCAAACAAGAACATTGACTTTTCATCAAAGTCATTTCCTCAGTTTTTATAAAGTCAAAACTGGTTAACTGTAGCTGACAAGCGCAACAAACGATGGGTCCCAGGACTCTGTGGTTTATACATATATGGGTATGAAATGGCGTCGAATTGAAAGTACTCATGCTGCTGGTGCTAGATAAGAACAGAATTCACCAGAGAGATCTTGATATACCCTTATGCGCTGGCCCGGAAGGTATCCCTCCCATTGTTCAGAAGAGGTGTTCTTTTAGGCTGGAAAAACCACTGCGTAAGCATTTCCATCTGTCGTTTTCTACTGGTCTCTTTCCAAGTGGATGGAAAACAGCAAACAAGGCGTTTCTACTTCACCCACGAACTGTCGACCTAATGTACTTACGTCCCTTCTTTTTAAGGTCATGGAAACGCTGATTAATTTTCAGCTCACGGCTTTCACGGCTTTCGTAGCAATAGGTCCACTGGTGATCTGATTGTATATCTGACCGAACAGTGGAACAAATTGCGCTTGATATTTCAAAAGCGTTTGTTGATGGAGTTTCGCATCAAGCTCTATTATCGAAAATGCGCGCATTTGATTTCGATGAATCTCTTCTTCGTTGGAGTAGAAATTACCTTATCCGCTGGCCGCTCAATACAAGTTGTATTGGACAGTTTCAAGTCTGAAATCCACAAAACAAATGCTGGGGTGTCCCAGGGCTCCGTTCTGTCTCCGACCCTCTTCCTCATATTCATTAATGATATGCTGTCTGAAACTTCTAATCCATTAAACTGTTTTGCTGACGACAGTACCCTCAGCTTTTCATATTCGCTTCTAGGTTCACATCCATGTCCTTCAGATGTGGATCTTCAACGGCAGCGTATGATAAGCTCATTAAATTATGATCTCGACAGCATTGTCAAATAGGGAATAAAAAACCGCGTTAATGCTTCGAAAACTCAATGCCGTCTACTGTCGTTTAAACGAAACCCACCCCCCATCCCGCTATCTATGAGCGCCAATTGCATTGAGGAAACCGAAAAGCTTTCAGTCCTCGGTTTGTGTATCACAGACCACCTTCTGTGGAACGATCACATATTAGAAGTCGCCAAAAATGCTGAAACCTAAACACTAGGTTTCTTCGGCGATGGAAGAAATTTTTCACCCCTTCTGATCTGGCTGTTATCAATCGATAAAGCCTTTATTCATCCAAAACTCGAGTATTATTCTCATATTTGGGCAGGTGCTATAAAAATGTAGGTGATAGAAATATAACGGAAGCATTTGCAACCCTCGAACACAGCCTTTATGTTTCATGTCTTTCGTTATTTTTATAAACAGTGTTCTACTGAAATAGCCAGTTGCATTCATCCCCTAAAAATATTCAACCGCAATACTCTTACTACTAGGAATGCACATCGGTTTCCCCTTGAGCCCAACTTCGGACGTACTGTTAAGTATAAAGATTCTTTCTTTAGTCGCACTTCAAGAATGTGGAATGCTTTACCCGGCTCTATTTTTCCCTCCTATTCCGATATTCAAAGGTTCAAAACCAATGTGCACATTTTCCTAACGCTCGCACTGTCTAATATTTAAAGCGTATTAAAAACCCTTTGAGTGCGCGCACAATATAAAAACAAAAAAAAATCAGAAGTCACAACTCAATTGGATCCCACATAAACAGAATGTACATCAGCTTATCTGAAATATGTAGAGGGTTTCAAGATGGACAGGCGGAGGAAGGTTCATCTCGCTTTATTTGTTAATGCCCTAACCTAGCTAGAACTAAAAAAAACAGCCTTCGGAAAAAACTCTGGGCAATATCTCTTGAAATTCATTAAGAATTCGGGATGGTTCTGGGAGGCGCTCCTAACCAAATTGTCCACTTTTCCTTCCCTATTCCTACCTGGGTCCTGGGGATCACAATGCATCCATTGAGATATGTGTGAGGTGATTCGGCTTGCCGCATCATCACCCCTTCAACCTTAAACTAACCTAACCAAAATGTGAGTTCGAAGCTTTAGGTTTAGCTATATATAATGTGATATCTATGGTTGTTAAAATGTAAACCATCTCCCATGCCGCTGCCTATTAATGGCACTTGCATTAAAAAAAAAAAAAAAAAAAAAAGCTTTCAGTCCTCGGTATGTGCAACGATCATATATTAAAATTCGCCAGAATTGCTGTGTTTAGGTTTTCAATCCCTCCTGATCTGACTGTTATTTTGTCCTCCAAAATTGTACAATTTTTACATTTGGACAATTGCTACAATAACCTTGAGTATTAGATAGAATACTGAGAAGAGATATAAAAGCAACATTACTACAACCTAAGCAATCCCAGCAGACTATTCGATATTATAACACTTATACCTACTACTGTAGCAGGAAATTTTTTTTTATTGCATTGGTGATGGCTTCAAAATTAGACACAAATATTTCCTTATGACTTTGCAATCTTTAAATTGCTATATTGATTTACAGGAACTAGACGGTTTACTGGAAGCCAATCGTATATGCCATAAACTGTTAAGTAAATGGTTAGCTATGGACAATTTTGATGGAATGGTTAAAGAAGCAAATCATAATGTCCTCGCTCCGTACGGTCGAATAACGTTACATGTGTTTGTCGAATTAAATTATGATTTCTTATCAAATTATTGTTACAACGCAGCAACCAACAGGTTAGTTAATGAAATTATTTAAAAAAAAAAATATGAAAATTTACATTAGCTATTATCCCTGTTTAAACATCTATATTTCTATTTTTTTTTTTTTTTTTGTTCAGATTTGTTCGCAGCAAAGTCAATTTGTCTTCCACTCAAGCTATTCAACGTGAGAAACCACCACAAATGTCTCACTATTACTTGTGGGGTTCGAAACAATTGAATGCTGCCTACTCAACACAATACGGTCAATATGCTGGATTTGTCGGTGCTCCTCACTTCCATGGGATGTGTCGTCTACTTGGCTACCAAGGCATTGCTGTTGTAATGGACATCATTCTTAAAGATATTGTCAAACCTCTCATACAGGGCAGTCTTCTGCAATTCACCAAAACCCTGATGAGTGCAATGCCAAAGTCATGTAAACTGCCACGATGTGAATATGGTTCGCCAGGTGTGCTGAGTTATTACCAGGCCCATTTAACAGATATCGTGCAATATCCTGACACAAAAACTGAACTCTTCCAATCATTCCGTGAATTTGGAAATTGCGTTATATTTTGTCTGCTAATCGAACAAGCTCTATCACAAGAAGAAGTTTGTGATTTATTACATGCCGCTCTCTTCCAGAATATATTCCCAAGACCATTTTGCAAAGGTATATTTAAATTTTCAAAAGACATTCTAAGTAAAGACTTACTTGTTTATTTTTATTTCCAGAAAATGAAAAACCCGAAGCCAAACAAAAACGATTAGAAGCTCAATTTGCGAATTTGCAGATTGTTTCTAATGTGGAAAAACTTGGATCAGCTAAAGTAAATTAATTATAATTATTCTTATTTTAGACAAGCCTAATTAAGTGTTATATTTCCAGCAAGCAATGATTGCCAGAGAAGGTGACCTTCTTACAAGAGAACGACTTTGTTGTGGCTTGAGCATTTTCGAAGTTATCCTCAATCGTATCAAAAGTTATTTAGACGATCCTGTGTGGGTTGGGCCACCGCCTGCCAATGGAATTATTCATGTTGATGAATGCTCTGAATTCCATCGCCTTTGGTCGGCCTTGCAATTTGTCTATTGCATTCCAGTGAGAGGAACCGAATACACAATTGAAGAGCTATTCGGGGAGGGTCTGAACTGGGCTGGATGCGCTATGATTGTTCTTCTTGGACAACAGAGACGTTTCGAGGCTTTAGATTTTTGCTATCATATTCTAAGAATACAACGAGTAGATGGCAAAGATCAAGATGTCAATGGAATTGTAATTTTACTAAATTTGTACTGTTTAATGATTTATTACAAATGTTTTGCTCATTTATTTCAGAAATTAAAGCGAATGGTTGACCGGATTCGTCGATTCCAAGTTCTCAATTCGCAAGTATTCGCTGTTCTTAATAAATATCTTAAAAGTGGCGATGGTGAGGGCTCGAATGTTGAACATGTTCGTTGTTTCCCGCCACCACAGCATCCATCGATGGTATCGTCGCACTATCAAGATCCAAACAAACTCCGCCAGAGTCTGAATAATTAAAATTCTTAAAATGTATATCATCCTTGGTCTTCTTTTTCTTCTAATCAACTCTATCCATAATAGCCTGCAGATTTGCATTTTCTTATATTGATAACATTTTAATGTTAGAACAAAAAAAAAAACAATATACAAATACATATATTTAAATGAATTTATTTTAAGATCAAAACTTTGATTTATATATATTCGAGATTTTATTTTATTATTCTTATTTGCTAAGAAAGTTATATATTAAGATGTTAAGTGAAAATCTCTAAATACCTACCTATACCTTACCTATTATGTATTTTATTTTTCTATTTTCATTTCAGTATTTTTTTTTTTTGTTTTGATTTTTTTTAACCAATCTACAAATCTATCGAAAGTATATTAAAATAAAAAGTAATAGAATGAATGAATTATACACCAATAACAATTATTGTATAACAAATTAATTTTAGTATTTATATTTGAGGGAGCGGTGTTATAAAACTGCCGTTAGTATGACTCATTATGAAAAATTTGTTTTTTTTTTTTTTTGTAAACAAATGGACATATGCAAGACACAATAATTATATTAATAAAATATTTATTACTATTTAGAAAAAAAAAAAAAACTAGAATATTTCTTTTTAATAGCTAAGTGCCCAGTTATAGCTGTCATTGCAAACCATCATTGAAAATATTAATTGTCAATTTTGAGAGATTTTGAAGAAAAAATATATGATTATTTTGATGCCAAAGTGAAGCTTATTGATTTAATACTTATTTCTAGGTAAAACAAAATTCAATTTTGCTTAACTTTTCTCATAAAATGACTTTAAATTTTTTGATGATGAACTACCTTACCAATGATCATTAAAAAATTAAAAGATACGTTATGAGGGGGGGGAATAATTTTGAAGTCGTAAGCTATATTTCTGCATTGATATATTTAATGATTTAACTTTCCAAGGGTCTCAAAATCAACAGCTAACTTTTTCAATGATGGTTTCCAATGAAAGCTATAACTGGGCCCTGAGCTAAAAATCAAGATTACAGTTGCTTTGAAAACAAAGGAAACTAAGAACTTTCAAGTTATTCGACCACAACGCCATCGTTGTTGCAAAGAATCTAATAAAGTGGCTGCAACGATATCGTACGCCTCACAAAATTCTTTTAAATATGGTAGAATTCGATTTAAGATTAATTTTAAAATTATAAGATCTGAATTTTTATTTGTTTAAATATGAGAAATTTGAGAAAATAAATTAGTATTAACGAATTGCGGCTATTCGCGACGAACAAATTGTTTTCTTAAAATTCTCTTGTTTTATCAATTAAATTGAAAATTTTAGTATCTTAAAATAATCCTTAATTATATTTCTTCCATTTGGTCTAGATTTTGTAAAGAATTTAGGTTTATTAATGTTTCAAATCCCATTTGTTCATTGATTCTTCGGTCGTTGGTCGCTCTCATGTGGATAGTCTTTAAGGCCAACACCCAAGAAAAATTTGACGAATGCGACATTTAGCAATACCGTTTTTGAGTCTTGCCTAATTACATTGACTTCAAAGATCAAGAGTTTGGCGAATTGAGATTTCTTCTTATTCCAAAAGCTAGCTAACAAGACAAATCGGGTTCTATATCTTGAAGCTAGAAATATTTCTGCTAGAAATATTTTATCCTGTTTTACTATGTTTTTTTTTTTTTTTTTTTTTAAATAAAAGAAACAGTACATTTTGTATTGTTTTTGTTTGTTTTTGTTTGTTTTCCTCTGATAAACACTACGGTGGGCTGGCCTTTTCTCTACCCGGTGATTGGGCCGACTGACACTCCTTCAATCACATGTAGGCTAATCTAACAGAACTGAACAGTCGCTTGCACCAACCACTGATCTATCTAACCCACCCACCAGACGTTGCATGGAGCCACTGCTCCTACGGGTCTCGTGCGGGGATGATCAATCCAGTGGGAGTAAAGGAAAGGAACACGCCCTCAGAAGACAATGGTGCGTAAACCTCTCCTCAACCCGGTGTTTATATAGCGACAGACATACATGGAAACGAGACTTCAGGCTATAGCTTGTTAGAATTTCATCGACGCCCTTTACGGGCTATGTCATAAGAATTTATCATAGGTTTAAAATTTTTATATGAGGACTAAAAATCCTTGGGTACCACAATGGATCTACACTGATCTAAGTGTGACGGTAACACGACCAACTGTCAGCCCACTAACCTAACCTAACTTTACCTTTCCTCTGATGTTTTTTTTCCTACAATTCGAGTTTCGCCAAAAAATAGCATACATAAATACATTTCTCTAACAATATTTATTTTGCATAGAGCTACACTTATTTTACATTATTCTAGGAGATAATTATCTCAAAGAGTCCCAAATACAAACTTTGTTGTTCATTTAATACAAAAATCACTGTTTTTAAATTCTGTTTATGTTATTATTTAAATCTCGGGCACAAGACACTCCATTCCGAAGCAGAATATGCCCTTGATTATTCTTGCTTAATCGCATGTGGAAGAGTGCGGACTATCATTTAACAATTCTTATGAATCTTTGCAGCTACCAGGAGTAACGTAGGCGTCGCATCGTTGTCAGTGGAAAAAATCAGGTTCAATCAAAATTGTTGTAGTTGCTGAAAATCACTTGGACACCTAGCCAATCTTATATAATTAATTTGACACTTAAAAACAAGTTACATTGAAGTACATAAATATTGTGATTCTGAAACTTATGCTCAACTTCTTACAGTTTTACAGATATCTGTTAGAGAATAACAGAGATCTTTATTGTTATTTAATTAATAATTCTTATCACATTTTGTATCAGTTAAAATTCTAAAATAATCAACTACGCATTATTTGTTAAATAAAGGTATAACGAAAGTAATGCCTCTAATTGTTAATCTTAGTGCTTAACAAATCAAAATAAGCATCTTAAGTTTGGTCACATTTTTGTATTCGTATCACCTTGTTTTTTTTAACTATGATTTGCAAATATATATATAAGAACATGGCCCCTAACGGTGATCGCGCGCTAATTCTATCATTAAAAAAGTAGATTAAATGTTTTGATATCTGATAATAGCGTCGGAAAAAAGGTGGCACCTTGTTGTTTTCTTATAATGCCTATAGTCCAGTCATTTAGTAGTTTTGCCTGGAAAGTTTTGGAGTAGTTTAGAAAACTTTTCATTTTTATAGATTTTGGGGTGCTCTTTCGGAATTTTCATTTCGCCACCTCACACTTTTGCCGCTAACGCCACCATTCGAGGTTAAATTGCGGAAATATCAGGTTTTTGCATATAACTCCGAAACGGTAAACGCTATCGAAAAGTATTTCATGCAAAACTTGGAGATTTTGTGATCCCGAAGAAAAAAGTGTTGACAATTTTTTTCCTACGACTCACCGTTAAGAAGATATCGACATTTCAAAAACCGTAAAATGTCGAAAATGTCACTTTTTCACGTATAACTCCTAAACGGTTTATATTTTTGAAAACACCTGAATGCAAGCTTTATACATTATGTAACCCCCTACAGGTGAAAGATATTATTTTTTTCTTAAAGACAACCGTTTTAAAGATATTATTATTTTAAAAGTTTGACAAAAATTCTAAATTTCCAGTTTTTCGCGTTTTACTCTTAAATGACGAAGTTGTCGAAAAATAACTTAGACTTAATTTGTAGTAAATAATATTCTCTAGAAAATAGTGTTTACACTTTTTTCCATGCAAGTCATAAGTCGCAAGATATTGGTACTTAAATAGCGTCAAATGTCGAAGAAATAGGTTTTTTGCATATAACTTTTAACGGCACGTTTTATCGAAAAATTATCTATACAAAATGTATATATAATTTAACCCTATAAAGCTTGCATTAACATTTTTTTTCTAGCAGCCGTAATTTTTATTATATCATTATTTCAAGAAATCACAAAAACTCAAAAATACCGGTTTTTAGCCATTTACTCTTAAATGAAGAATTTGACGGAAAATATTTTGAGCCTATTTGTTATATTTTAATATTCTCTAGAAGACATATTATGACACTTTTTTACATATAACACATCATTTGCAAAAAAAAACAGGTTTTTTGAATACAAAAAATTAAAACAAATATTGTTTTGTCTGGAAAGTTTTGAAGCAGTTTTGAAAACTTTTAATTTTTATAGATTTTGGGATGCTCTTTCTGAATTTTCATTTTGCCACCTCGAACCTTTGCCGCTAACGCCACCATTTTGAAAAAAAAATGGCGACCAAAAACAGTTTGTCGAGAAACTTTCAAAATGGCGGCGTTAGCGGCAAACGTGCGAGGTGGCAAAATGAAAATGGTTTGGAGTATAAAATTTCTCAAGCATTCCAAAATCTTGATTACAAAAAATGCTTGGGTTCTTTGGTAGAATCCATCATGGCTATTAAAAGTATTGAATTATTTTAACAGGCAAGAAGGAAAGAAAAGAATTTGAAGCAGTGAACAGAATTCAATTGTGTCCTAGCAATATATTCAAAAGAAATTTAGCAAAAGCCTTCAAAAAACTCGGCAACTAAAAGTAGATATTTACATTCTTAAATCAACCCTATTTAGAGTTTCATCCGGAAATGCTCGAAAATGTTTTGTTCGCCCCGATTTTTAAAAGCAATTGCGAGTTTCACCCTCCATTCTACAACAAGTAGTGTTCGCCACCAAAAATTAAATGGAAATCTTGCTGTAAATGACATGATATATTTCACATGAAAAAATGCTGTTCAGTGACAATAAGGGAATTTTTACGAACAGGGAACAAACATTTTTCGTCCGAAACTCACTCATAAGGGAAGAGTGAAATGTAATTTTTATACGGGCGGATTTTCTTTGACGCGGGACTTACAATAGGGCTCAATGTAAGTGGTAAATTTCATTAGGGAGGTAGTTGGTTCTTTTTTTTTTTTGAATTTTTAACAGTTTGTTTAAAAAAGTGTTAAAAATTTAAATTTATTTATTTATTCATTAAATTATAAAATTCTAAACAAAATTCTTTATGAACAAGAAGTAAAATTCCAATAAAGTGTTGCCCTAAAGAAGTTGAAAAACATCAACGAAACGTAGGAAGAAAAATATGGATTTTTTTTAATTTGCATAAAAAAGCAACGGTCAGAAAAGCCCATATTGGTAGAGACTAAGACCCAACGTGATGAATTTTTTTTAACCACTCTGAAGTAGTTAAGTTTTGCAATTTGTTGCTTCTATTTGAAAGACTATTTTATAAAAAAAAAAAATAGAACCCAATACATATTAAGATTAAATGGGCATTGGTTTGTAAATGTTACTTGTACTTGTAGCGCCTAGCTAAGCTAACCAGTTACTGAAAATATTCCATAAGATAAAATCAGGTCATTAGTCAATTATCTACAGGTTTTTTTTTTGACATAATCATAATCATTCATTTATTTAGCAAAACTCACTTGCTAATCGGCACTTAAGTCATCTACGTCTAATTGGATAGCATTTTAGGCGTCTTTTATGTTTATTGACTCCGCCCTTCCCCGTATCTTTACATATAATCTTTCTTAACATATGGGTTTCGAAGTACAAAGAAACAAATTTAAAATAGATTTTACGAGTGTTTAGATTTTGATAATGTCTACCAAAAATAATAACTAAATAGTCTATATAACTGTGCCATTAAGTTAAAACAGCTTAAGTCAATTTTTATATTTTTTTAGTATGACCAAAAAAAGTTTTGCGAACTACTTTTTTTATGATTACTAAAAAAATGTTGGTGCTAGACTAATGACTTTTTTTCAGGACGCATTCTTGTAATACCATTAATTTGCATATTTCTTTTTTGTTGAAAAACAACCTTAACTTAAGCTTTTTCAAAAAAAAAAAATGCTTTAAGATACAGCTTATGTGACATAAAACTGAGTTTGGTTCGAAATTACTTTTTTTTTTTAAATGGCTTATGTCGACATAAGCTGTTAAATGATTCAATTTGCGTAGGTTTAAAGTAACTTATGTCCACTTAAGGTTAGACCGCACTAAGCGGAACTGCGATTCACAATAATTTGTATGAAATTTAATGAAGTCCAGTTGCCGCTTAGTGCGATATAGCTAATACAATTTCATACAAATAATGTTTTGCCTCGTCGTGAAGTGTAGTTCCGCTGCAGTTGTGTGCGGTCTAACCTTTAAGCTATGATTTTTTTGATTTCGACAAGTAATAAGGGCTTATATCATGACTTTATATAAGCCGTGTTTTTTGATAGAGTGACTAGCAACTCAGTAAAAGTTTTACACGGAAAACAAAAACAAAATTCTCTATAATAATTTGTTTTGTTATTGTTTTGCGTGTAAACATTTTGCTGAGTTGGTAGTCACTCTCTCAAAAAACACGGATATATATAAATAAAAATAATAAATATATTTTTTAAATAAATATCTTTTCTTTTTGTTTTGATCAATTTGGGACATAAGCTGTTATGCAAATGCATTTTTTGCCCATTTAAACATAAGCTCCTTAGATTTTTTTTTAAATTTAAGTGCTGTTTTTAGTCGTAGAGTATGGGGACCCAGACTAAATGAAAGATAAACGAAATGGTAAATGTCTGAAATAGGCTATTGATTATGTCCTAACGAACAGGGCAATAAGGAACTAAGGCAATAAGGTACTCTAAAACCAAATGTGTTGTCACCTGTCCAACATACTTACACGAAAGGAAAAAGTGTTGAAACAGTACTCCACAACACTCAAGAACAAAGAGTTCACTCTAGCTGCTTTTCTGGACATTGAAGGAGCTTTCAACAATGTACAAATTGATGCGGTAAAAAGAGCACTTGTATACCTTGAAGAAGATAATTCCCCCATAAACTGGATTATCTGTATGTTAAAATACAGACGGATTAACTTAGAACTAGGGGATGCACAGATCAAAGTATCCACATCTAGGAGGACTCCACAAGGAGGAGTTCTCTCACCACTTTTGTGGATATTGGTTATGAACGAAATCCTGATCGAACTGGAACACAGCGGTGTCAAAGTAGTCGCATACACAAATGACTTGGCGCTGCTAGCGACTGGTAAATTTCTTTCCACAACCAGCGAAGAGCGAACAGATTAACTACGCTCTGTCAAAAGTTTGTAGCTGGACGAGGAAATGTGGACTCTCGGTCAACCCGCAAAAAACCGAACTGGTACTTTTTACTAACAAAAGGAAAATACCAGATTTTGTCCTACCATCAATAGAAGGAACCCAACTTAGTCTTTCAGAACATGCCAAATATCTGGGCGTAATTCTTGACAAAAAGCTAAACTGGGGTTTGAACATTAAAGAAAGAGCCAAGAAGGCCATGATCACTTTTTACTCCTGCAACAGGATCTTTGGTAAGACCTGGGGTCCAAACCCTAAGATCATAATGTGGATGTACACGGCCATTATAAGACCGATCCTTACATATGGTAGCCTGGTTTGGTGGAGCGCGATGGACAAAGAAACTAATTGCAAAACGCTTTATAAAGTTCAAAGGGAAAGACTAGCGTGTATAGGAATTAGAGGGGCAATGAGGTCCACACCCACTGCGGGAATGGAAACGATACTCAACCTAAAGCCCCTAGATCTACTTGTACAAGAAAATGCGGCCTACAGTGCCCTAAGACTAAGCCAAACCAATAGCTGGGAAAGGAACTCTGTAGGCCACGCACCAATTATGAATACATTTATGGAGGGGACTACACAACACCCCGTACAGATTTTAAAAAACCGTTTTCTGTCTCCATCCCCACAAGAGAGGAATGGGATGCTGGTTTACAACAATCAGATGAATCGGTGGTAGAAATATACACCGATGGATCGAAGATGGATACGGGTGTAGGTGCGGGATTCTTCTCGGAAACCCTCAATTTAGCCAAATCTTATAGACTCCCCGATTACAGCAGTGTCTTCCAAGCGGAGGTTCTGGCAGTGATTAAGGGTGCAGAACAAATACTAATGATGGCGATACCACGGGCTAATGTCACTTTTAACATTGACAGCCAGGAAGCGATCAAGGCCATCTCTGCCACAGAAATCAAATCCAAACTGGTTTCATGCTGTCGTGAAGAACTTAAAGTTCTTGCCACACAGCACAACATCAGACTCTGTTGGGTCCCTGGACACTGTGGAATTGAAGGTAATGAAAAAGCAGATACACTGGCAAGGACTGGTTTATCGTTAGACCCAAGCCTAACAGACTCCAGTGTTAAAATTCCACCCTGTGCCATTAAACAGACGATTAGTAAGAAAATAGTGGAAATAGAAAACCGCGGAGTGCTATTAAATGAAAGGGTGCAATTTTGAGGGGGAGGGGTAAATGCAACCCTTTTCGTTTTTTGCATATAACTCGAAAACCAAGCTAAATTTCGAAAAAATGCCGTTAACATTTATTCTAGAGAATAAAATTAACTATTTTAAATACATTTTGTATGTGCTAAAAAAAACAAAATAAAAAAATTGATTTTTTTGGTTTCTTTTACTTATTTGCCTTTAAATTTTTTCCCCGTAGAGAAGGGTATAGGAATTGCTTAATATAAAAGAAAGATTGTTATATTTTTTCTTTAAATTTGCGTATTCAAAAAAATTTGTATACAAAATTAACAAAGATATAGTCGCTCAAATTAAGACGATTTTTTCGATTTTTATTACGGTTACTTTGACATTATTTTAATTCTTATTTTTTGCTAATAATTTTATTTAATAAAATAAGAATAATAAGTTAATTTATCAATTCATATTGATTATTATTACAGCCTTGTTACTTTTCATAAAATGTGAAAAATTAAATCATACAAAAATAAAATAAAAGTGTTCCTCATCTAGATTTGATTAAATCTCCTGAATATCGCCATCCATATGTCTTCAAGAATATCATCTTATTCTATGTGCGTTTCTTGCGAATTGATGCAGGTTACACCCATGCAATTCTTACAAAACATAGAACACGTTAGCCCCAATTTTTTACACCCACAGCTTGCGTGACAGTGTGATGGCATCACACGTTGGTTATTGGGCCAATGAAAATTTACCATTTTTTGATAGCTCACAAAAAAGTTGAAAGCGAATGATACGTGTGGTAAGTGTGTTATTCAACCCCCATACGAAGATGCTCCAAGAAGGACGTTAAAACGTGTCCAATATGATATATATATATATTTATTTTAAGTAACAGATTTCATACATTTTGTGTTCCCTATATTAAAAAATCCGGATGTGGAATCGTATCCGCTAAAAGCATGCATAATTTCAAGATATTGTTGTTGTTGTTGAAAATTAAAACTATTTCGACCATACTATTTTGCAGGTACGTTTCCTACGCTTGGTTTCAAAAAGTACACATTTTGACATTGCTCTGATAGCAATGACAAGATGATAAGAAGATCAATATCTTGGCCAACTACCACCACATTATTTGACTGGGATGCTTTTTCTTTTGCACATTCCAAAATGGATACATCTCCATCTTCGTAGGCTTGTTTCGTTTCTATAATGGCGACCAAGAATTTTTGCAACAAGTATGTAATAAAATTTATATTATTATATTATTGCTCTCATTTGACAAAAATTTTAATTAATTTTAACTCCTGGACCAACATAATTGGTCCGGCGGGCGTAACCTTTTTGCACTTTTTGAACCAATATTTAAATCACTTTGCAACTACAGTGCAACTGGTATATAATCTTTGCAAATAATTTATGAATTTAGTACTTATTTCTGCAAATGTTTCATTAGTGTTCCACACGATTTTGTGCACTAAATATCCGCCAACAATAATGTGATGAATATTATCGATACAATAATTATTTTCAACAGTTGTGAAAAACTCATACAAGTCTGATTTCTTACTTCTTTTATCTCATGTTTAACCCTTCAGAAATTGTTACTTTGTTTAAAAACCACAATTGTTTAAAGCTACAAACTTTTATATGCTTATTTTATTAAATAAAATTAAGTTTTGTTTTGCAAAAAATAAGAATCAAAATAATGTCAAAGTAAACGCAGTCAAAATATAAAAAATGGCTAACTTTGAGCGATTATATCTTCGTTAATTTTATCTAAAAAAAAGTTTTTTCAATACGCCATTTTAAAGGAAATTTTATAATCTTTCTTTTATATGAAGCAATTACCGAAAAAAAAGTTAAAGGCAAAATTAAAAAAATGTTTTTTTTTTAAGCACATTAAAAATTTATTTTAAATTTTTTGAATAGGCTTTTACCCCTCCCCCTCAAAATTGCACCCTCTCATTTAATAGCACTCCGCGGTTTTCTCATCTTCAATAACCCATACAATGATTTTTAAAATAAAACCCGGTAACGTCTTAGTTCCTCTTTGCCCCTGTTTTTTAGGACATAATCATTATAGCCTCTAATAAGATACTTCGTATCAGATACCAATTTAGGCATCTTTTATGTTTATTGACTGCGCTCTCCGCCGTATCTTTTATCTCTTAACCAGTAGCGGATCTAAGATTTGGCTGTGGGGAGGGCTTGGGTCTCCAGTTTTGGACATACATATGAACTTTAAAAAAAATTAAATATCTTTGTTCCAAAACGGAATATTTTTTTTCTTATACAAATCAATCAAAAATTATTAGATGCATTAATCAATGCTGCCGTTTGACTAATTTTGAAGCACAAATACCTACATTCTTCTATTTCTATTTTCCTTTGAGTCTTTGTCAAAAAATGCAAATGCTTTCATTATTCATAAATACTTTCAATGGGATGGTATATCCCATATTGTCCTATGCTATTTTTTTTCACAAAATACTAGAACGAAATAAAGTTTAAAACATTTTTTTTGTATACAACATAAATATATATTTTTAAGGCTTTTCTTGGAACATATACACTTAAAAATTATCAGTCTCAAAAGCTGAAAATAAGCTTTTTAAGCCACAGAGGAATCAGTTGTCAAACCGACGTTTTTAATGAATTTAATAACAATTATTAATTGGCCAACCGTTTAAGAAAATAAATATATGTAATATGGCTTTGCATATTTGTTAATAAGTTAACATTTATCAATTTTTTCTTTTAAAGAAGAAACCTATTTACATTTTTTAAATAAGTTTGTTATTTTATAAATACATATTGATTTTTTGAAATAAGTTAATCTTTATCAATTATTCTACTCTTTTCTAAGTAGAAGAAACAATAACATCGACTCGTTACATGTATTCGCTTTATATACATATTTATATTTTTAAAATTACATTTACATTACATTTTACATTTTTTAAATAAGTTTAGTTTAGTTTAGGAAACAAATGCATTCGAAAATTATTTGTTTTTTGTTATTTTAAAAATACATATTGAGTTTTTGCAATAAATAAATTTTTATCAATTATTCTATAAGTAGAAGAAACAAAGATAAGTGAAGTTTCATTAGGGAAGAAAAAAAATATGTACTGAAAAATTATTTTGTGTTGTTATTTTATGCATATGTGTTTACATTTGTAAATAAGTAAAGTTTTAGCAATAGAATATAAATTAAGTGTTTTTGTTATTAACATATTTCCATATTTACAGTTTTAAATAAAAATAAATTCTAAATTCAATATTTTGAACATAAAGCTTGATAGACACGAAGAAAAAATCAATGTTCTAGAATGCCAACTAAGAAGGAAAAATATATTTTTTTTTTAATGTAGGAAAAAGAAAGTTGGCTGTTAGAAAACACCATTTTACAATGCCTTAGTATTATTTTCAACTAAAGTATTTCGTTAAAAGATTTGGACTTTATAATATACATAGTGTAAAATCGCTGATAACAGACATTTTTGAATCCAATATAGTAACAAAAATAATGAACAAATTTCCATATTTGACGAACTACTGAGGAAAAATGTCGAAAAAAAGAAATTGTTAAAAAAAGCTGAAGCCATTAGGAACATAGGTATAAGTGCAACAACCAAAATAAAATATAACCATCTGATACTCCAGGACAAACAACTATCAGAACATTAATTTATCAGCCATAAACGTCAATTTTCACACAATCGAAACGAAAATTATCTAATGAAGATGATAAAAAACCAATGGACTCAGCATCAGGTACAATCAAACACAACAAATTACCACAAAAACGCAAAACAACAGCTTGAAAAAATATCAGCTTTCGTAGAAATTATTGAGCCCCAAATTCATATAATGAAAATAATGTGTAAATTGTCTAGCCCCCAGTTCGTTTATTTTTATAAGTTTTCTTGGGGCTTATTATTTAGCCCAAATTAATTTTTTTTTCAGAAAATAGTCTTGGGGCTTGAAAAAATAACAGCTTTTGTAGAAATAATCGAGCACCAAATTCGTATAATGAAAATAAAGTGTAAATTGTCTAGCCCCCCGTTCGTTTATTTTTATAAATTTTCTTGGGCTAATTATTTAGCCCCAATTGAGTTTTTTTTTTCACAAAATAGTCCCGGGGCTTGAAAAAATATCAGCTTTCGTGGAAATTATTGAGCCCTAAATTCGTATAATGAAAATAATGTGTAAATTGTCTAGCCCCCAGTTCGTTTGTTTTTATAAATTTTCTTGGGGCTTATTATTTAGCCCCAATTTAGTTTTTTTTCAGAAAATAGTCTTGGGGCTTGAAAAAATAACAGCTTTCGTAGAAAAAATCGAGCCCCAAATTCGTATAATGAAAATGAAGTGTAAATTGTCTAGGCCCTAGTTCGTTTTTTTCTATACTATTCTATTTTCTCTTGAGGCTTAGCCGGAAACCTAGGGCTAGGGATTTAAATTATTCAGCCTCAACATAGTATTTTTCATCAAATTGTCTTTGGCTTGGAAAAATACCAGTTATCTTGAAAATTATCTAGCTCTTACATCGAATAAACAAATAATGGTGTGGGTGTTCAGCCCCAACCTCGTTTTTTTATCAAATTTCCTTGGGGTTAAAAAACACTGCAAACATATTAATTGCTTAGCCCAGAATGTAAAACCTTTCAGGCTATTATGAATCGAATTTTACAAATTGGCTGTGGGGGGGGGCTTTAGCCCCTATAGCACCCCCCTGGATCCGCTACTGCTCTTAACATATGGGTTCCGAAGTACAAAGAAACAAATTTAAAATAGATTTTACGATATAATAAAAACTAAATAGTCTATATAACTGTGCCAATAAGTTAAAATAGGTTAAGTCAATTTTTATAATTTTTCAGTATGATCAAATAAAGTTTTACGAACTAGTTTTTTAAGACTTTTTTGTTGATTAATCCCGTATAATACTACATTTTTTTCTCATTTTTAATTCATTAAATCATGACTTATTGCAATGTATATAAAACCTATAGTACTATTAATGAGTCGATTTTCAGGACAACAGTCTACGGCTATAGGTGGTGTATTATCACTAGAGAGATTCAATGGATGTCGGCTTTTTGTGTGCACAAACCAATTTCTTAAAGGATATTTATTTATTATATTATTCCTTTTTGTTATTGAGGAACCATGACAATTTTGATTATTTCGTGTTGATTTGAAAAATGTTTGTAGGTATGTATTTTTTTTTAGTGGTATGGGTTGTATTTTTATTTTTGTTGACATATATCTATCTATACATGATTTTCAAGCTACGCTGAAGATGTTTTTTTACATATTAAAATATAGAGAAAACTGTTCAAGGATAAGTTTGTTTATTTTATGTGTAAAAACGGAAAAAGACTATATTAGTTGTTAGTCTAGAGATGGTTTGTCGATTATGATTATTCTTATCAAAAATAGAAGTTCAGTTTTGTTTTCTTTTTTGCATATTTTCTGAAAAAGATATTTTTGCTTTCAGATATGTAGGTATTTAAGTATCGATACTTATGCAGTATAATAAGTTCTGTAACGGTTTATTACTGCAATTCATACAGCAGCACAATGTTTGAACGTGTAGATTTTTATATTTCTTCTAAAATATTGTTAAGACATGAAATTTTATGAACAAAGTTGTGGTTGGGGCTGAACAGTTTACATTTTATGTTAATTTTTTCTAAGCCCTAAGGTTGGGGCTAAAGCCTGAAGCGAATTGGACAACAAATCAAGTTGGGGCTATGAATAATGGACATGTTTCATCCAACGACAATTTCCCCTTAAGACAAAACTCAGAAAATTGGGTTGAAAAAACAGCTTGTGACTATTAAGGTCTGAGAATATTGGACAAAAACGACGCCAGGGTTAAACAAATAACTCCCTAAAAACTAACATTCTTATTCTAGAGAGTCTTGGGTGCTTAAGTCTGGGGACTGGCAAAATCCGAAGTTGGGGCTAAAGCTTGAAGAAATAATTTAAATAAAACATGGTTGGAGCTTAACATTAACATATCAAATTCAACAACAGTTTACACCAAAAACTAAGCTAATTTAACGAAAGAAACGCAGTTGAGGCTAAAACAATAAAAAGGGGGTCAAGCTAAATGTGTTTAATACAACAGGAATTGTTTCTTACGGCTTTGGGTTAGAGAGTATCGGGGCATAGTTTTCAAAATTTCAAAGGTCCAAGACAATTATTGTACATACAAAACATTTTTTGGACTAAGCACTTACATACAAATTCTCTAGTCAATGAGCCAAATTCCAAAAGCGTGAGTTTTCTCTGTGGACTCAGAAAATCATGCAGGTGCACGTGCACAGGAATATTTGCAATCCCTATATAGACTCTAGAGTGACGTGCAAATTTATGGACACAATTTTTTGAGTAGCAATGGAAATGGTATATGCAGCGTACCCGAAAATTCATTCACGCTTGCAGAAGTGGGCCGCAGGTTATTTTTTTGAGCAGCTTTCTCTTATGTCCGACTAAAAGTCTTGATGTTTTTATATTTTATTTTTCCAGCGGCTTTTCTGGGCTTTACAGTGACAGTTTGAAAAAAACAGGTAGGTACTCTACTCGTTGATTTGGCTAATCCAGCAAAATAAGATCTCAGAGAACTCATGATACTGTCAAAGCACATATATGAGCTTTTGCAACAAGACCACTAAAATAACATTTTCATTTTTCTGACTAGCCAACTATAAACAGTTTTCAAATCTTGTCAAAAATATGAAGTTTAAAACATACCCAAAGCAATTTTAAAAATATACCTAGATAAGATAGATACTTAATACATTTTTATATATTATATACAATGCTTATTGTCAGCAAAGAGGAAAAGAGAAAAAAGTATTTTTTATGAAAACAACGACATTATGTTTTGACAATTATTATTACAATGTCCACAAAAGTAAATATACACCCAAAACTAGTGTTCTCATGAGTCCAGTGTATACTTTTTTGTAGTCACAGTGTACTTTGAAATAATTTTTAAATTTCAATTTCTGAAAAGTCAAAAAAAAGCCAGGGGCGTATACAGCTTTAGTTCTTGGGGGGGGGGTCATGCCAAAAAAAAAATAACAAACTAATATTTGTTAAAAGTCAAGTGCCTTATATTTTTTTTTTCATATTTTACTGTGCGTAGCTATATAAAAGAAAAGGGAAAAAATCTTAATTAACTATACTAAAGGGTTTCCAATAGGGACGGGTTGATTTTGATATCTCGTGGCGGCCATATTGTTTCTTTTACTTTCGGTCAAAATATCGTCTTTTAATCAGTTACTACAGACAAATCATCATGGTGAGTTACAGCGTCGAGCAACACGTGCAAATGATGTTTTAGAGCAGTTAGAAGTTTATCCCAATTTTTGTCGAAAAATTATCTTTAGCGATGAGGCACATCTTTGGATGAATGGGTACGTGAATAAGCAAAATTGCCGGATTTGGGACGACACTAATCCACGCGAGATTCACGAGGTGCCAATGCATCTAAATAAAGTTACTGTTTTGTGTGGATTTTGGGTTGGATGCCTGGAGGCGTCATCGGTCCGTACTTCTTCGAAAATGATGCTGGCCAGGCCATCACCGTCAACGTCGATCGCTATAGGTCGATGATCACCAACTTCTTGTGGCCTAAATTGAATGATATGGACACTGAAGATGGTTTCATCAGGATGGCGCTACGTGCCACACAGCTTAAGACACAATCGATATTCTGCATGAGCGGTTTCATGGCATGGTTATCTCGCGCCAAGGCAACGTGAATTGGCCACCAAGATCGTGTGATTAGACCCCTTTGGACTTTTTCTTGTGGGGCCTTTTTAAGTCGGAGGTCTATGCGAATAAGCTGCAAACCACCTCGACCCTCAAAGACAACATAATTGATGCCATCGGTCAAATTCAGCCTGATTTATGCGCCAAAGTCATCGAAAACTGGACCTTTCGAACCCGTGCCACCCAGCGAAGCCGGGCCGGCCATTTGAACGATGTTATATTACTATAATAGGGCTCTCAAATAAAGATAAAACCTTATTGATATCTTGTTTTATTCAATTTTAAAATCGACCCGCCCCTAATGGGAAACCCTATAATACATTACCTTTGTTAAAAATAAGTTAAAATAATTTAAAATCGATCATATCCTGGAAAAATATATCGTATCTTAACTCATTTAATTTCAAGACAGTTAAGAATCAAAAGTCGGCTTGAAATAGCAGACTACGAATGTAATACTAAATTTTCACTACGCCAAATTAGGCAATTTCGTTTTTTACAAAGTTACCTCATTTTTGGTTCCAAAGAAAATTAAAATAAACAACTGAGTCAAACGAACCCTTATTAGCTGGACCAGTGACCGCGCTCTTCGTTTTTATTCCTGACTGTTACATTTTTTATTTCGGAGGGCCTCAGCATTAGCATACAGCAATCTCCAGTTGCCTGACCAAAAAAAATCAGTTTAGCTAGCTGTCAAAATACTGAGGACAAAAATTTTTTGATTCGCTTGATCATTTGTTTTGAATTTTATTCAGAATTTATTTTAATCCTATCAAAGTTTTTATTTCAGCAAATTGAAGTTGCAGGAAAAATTAGTAAAATATCATAGGTACTGTGCACTGTTTTCTGTTTCTTAACTTTAGTAAATAGATATAAATATTCACTACTGAAAATGAAAACAATATCTCTGATTTTCAAAAATGACCACTTGTGTAAATTGCTCTTTTAACAATAGTGTAAAAACTAAAATACATTATATATTCGTATTTTAATTGAATACAAAGATTCGTTTTCGTTATGTTTCAAAAAAAGTGTGAACAAAGTTCACGAGTGATTTTGATATGCCTCTGATCTGAAAAAAATGTATGTCTCTAAGACTGCCACCGATGGAAAAGTGAAAGGCACCTTACAAAATAAATATGTACATCAAATATACCTTATCTTTTTATCTTTCTTACCAGTAAGCCTTTCTGATAAAAATAATGGACAAAGTTGTAAAATTCTACGACTGGTCAAACGGTTCACCGCAAGGAGTTCCAAAAATCTCCTTTACCATAGCTATTGGCTTTTGCATTATGGGATTCATAGGTTTCCTTGTAAAAGTAATCACATCCAAATCAATAACAATATTGTTCGATCGTAAATGTTGAATAAGTGCAAACAAAATCCTTTCATAATAGGTTTTCATCATAGTTTTATATATTTATGTCTTTTATCGTTAACATTAATATTTTTTGGTTAGAATAACTATAAATCGAAAGTTATCACTCTTTTTGCTTTTACAAATAATCTGTCATACAGAAACCAAACAAAACTGTATGTGTTCTATAATGTGTTTAAAGATTTTATTTTCAGAAAAAAATGTTCTTTTTTTTGAAAATCCTATTTGTTTTTACTTTACTGAGTGAAAATTTGGTAACAACTCCGCACTTTGATTTCTGTTTGGTTTAACAGGTTTTGGCTGTCATCTCAAAACGGAAACTAGCCTATGCATATATTTTAAGATTTGAATGTATTATCATAATATGAGAAGTTTGTTGTTATGTTAAATTTGAGGTACGAGGAAGAAAATCAAAGTATCATCGATTGACTACAAAATAACGAAGGTATTCATTGCCATGAAAATTAAATTTCTTATTGAATTGAAGTCACCAACATTCAAATTTTCTCTATTGAATTCTAAATTAACAATCGAAAATCCTACTAGCTTTCTAAGTAACCAACTTTCTTTTTTTCTATGTGGTTACTAAATAATTATTTCAGATCAACAAAATAATCTTGAGTTCTCGGGAAGGGGGGGGGGGGACATGACCACATGATCCCCCCCTGTATAGAAAAAAGCTGCCAAAATCTGAAATATGTTAATTTTTAAAGCTATGATTAGACGGTCAATGAAAATGGTCAACGCATTGACTCTCTGACGTCAGAATGACGTCAAATTCTGTCCCATGGCTTTCAAGTCGTGTGATTGTCATTGCAAAACGTTGTCAACGCACTGACATCAGCGTTGATACTTGCGATGACATGGTTTGAAAAGTCAACGCGTTGACTGTTTTCATTTACCGTGTAATCACCCCATCAGAATTTTTCGGACACATTGACAGATATTTCCTGACTGCCCATCAACGCGTTGTCCAGGTACCAACGTTGACACGCTATAATTTTCTGCTGTGTCAAAGTAGCTGGCGTTGACATTATATTCATTTAAAGAAACACAACAAAAAAAAAAAAATAGCAACATAAAAGAAAACAAAACATTTCCAAACAAAATTATTTAAAGTTAAATTAGTTTGAGTTAAAAAAAAATGAGCCTAAGCACCAGTGAGTCGGATAAGTAAATGCGCGTCCTGCTGATGAATCGAAGGAAATTTTGTCGGAGAAACGTAAAAGAAAATTACTTTACTCGTGGACCAAACAATACGAGGTCTCCGCTTTGATTGCGGCAGTAGAGAAACGACCAGCGCTTTGGGATGGAGGATGCAGCGACTAAAAACTAGTTAGTACAGGCAACGGGGAGTCAAATAAGGGCAATATGAAAAAAGTTTTGACGTCTGAAAAGTTTGAACGCAGTTGTGAAGAGGGGTTGGTTCTTAGCATAAATCTCGATTTGTGGGATTTTTGGTCTTGTGGGGCGTCCGCCATCTTGGTAAGAAGAAAGAATTTTGAGTTTGAAAATTATTTTCTCAAAAACTGTTTGCTCAAACAACTTGGTTTAAAAGTTTAATTTAAGAATAGGTTTTTGGCTTTCAACAACGCTATAACATGATATTTTGATATTTTTTTAGAAAATTGTCCCTTCTGCCTAAACCTAAACTGCCATTTCCATTTCGTTTGCTTTTTACATTTTTCCTTGCTTTAAAACAATTTAAACCGAAATACATAAATTTATTTGACTGTGTCACAGCGCGCCACCACTATGTGTGAGCCTCAACTCGAAAAATTACAGATTTGTACTTTTGTCAACGGTCAAAGCGCGTGGACATGGTCAAGCCGTGTGATCGTCAACGAATACTTGTCAGCGCATTGACACCGATTTGGATAAATCTCGTTGACACATATCACCTGTCAACGCATTTTGGGACAACATTGACGGACTTGTGTCATTTGTGTGATCGTCAATATTTCAGTTGTTGACACGGTGAGCGTTGACGTTGCCATGTGTGCTTTGACCGTTTTGTTGGTGACGTCAGAGATTCAACGCATTGACCATTTGCGTTGACCGTCTAATAGTAGCTTAATACATTTTTTGTGATTTTTTTACATTAATGTGGTTATTGTGTACGCGCTCACTCATATCGGTATTTTTAATTATAAATTGTTTGAACTACTCTAGTTTTATTTTTAATGCCTTAAAAATGAGAAAAAAAGGTAGGGCTTTACTAAAAAAATGTTGGTGCTAGACTAACATTAGCATATTTTTATTGAACAATGATATTTACAATTCGACTTATAACTATGTAGTTAGATACGATGATATTAAACATTTATTGGCACATAGGGGACTATGTCTTAAATTTCAAGGATTATAAAATATAAAATACATGTCAAAAAATTAAATCTAAAAGTCGGTTGACTTATATCGTTTTCGATTGGATTTCGGAACAGTACTACTCCTTTTTGATTCAAATCGAATTATTTTCTACTGTTCCGAGACTAATTTGTGAAATATTTATGTGTATGGGCGTAAATTGTCTGATATTTATGTATATTTTGCACGTTCAGTCGAGAAAAATTAATTTGACAAATAATCCGATGAAAGGGTTTATTTGTATATGTGTGTTCCGGGTCTACTCCTTTATTAATTCCGGAACAGAAAAATACTCCGAAAACATTACTCGGAACAGCCAATCGAATAATTTTGGAGTAAGCGGAGTCAAAAAGGAGTAACTCCGAACCTCCAACCGAAAACGACATTCATTTTCCTCGGGGTGTTCCGTCTTGGTTGTCAAGTTGTGGCTTTAATGGGGACTGGGGAGATGGGTTGGCGTTACGACACGGTGATATGCTGACCCAGTTTCAGCGTAGAACGAAACTAATTGCTCGTTATCTGTGATGATGTTGTCGTCCAGGATGTCCATCGTACTGAGGTATCTCGGCTCGGTTTGTCGTTGCTCGGTGGCCATCCTTCTTATTAGTTGATTTGGGTGATTGTTGGTGTCGGTGTGTCCTACAAGCTTCTTTGCTTGTAGGAGTATATACCGGTCCAGGGGGATAATGTTCGCCTTAATGTACAGACCACGGTTGCCACGTTGGTCATTTGTGACCAAATTTGGTCATTTTTTTACACTTGGTCACTTGGTCATTTTGTTATCCATCTGGTCACTTTTTTTGAAGAACAATTATGAAAAAAAACTCGACTTTTAATTTTCATTTTGTCAAAATGAAGTGCAATTTTTTTTTTTCATCTCCTATGTAAACGTTGCATGTATTAAATTGAACGCACTGCATAACTCATCCACGACCACTTCATTCGACAATTTATTGACAGATGGAAACTTTGAATGTTTTTGGGTTTAAGCGTCTCCGTCTATTTCGCTTGTTGGTTTTGTTCGTTCTTGTTGAAAACAAAACATACAAAATGGATAGGCAAGTAATAAGATATATTAATAAATCTTTCTTGTAAAATTAAAACAACATTGCTAAAGGTTTGTTATTGTCGTAACCACACAGCTCAGCTGCTGCTGAAAGAAAGTTTTATGATTTATGTTTAATTAAACCTAAGTTTAGAGTTAACTTTGACAGCATTAATAGTATTATGTTGTCCAAAGAGCTTCAGGATAAAAAAAACATGTGACATAGCGTTTGGTCGGCAGAAACCTTTTTTTTTAAATAAGTAGATATTATGGGGCATATTCATAGTCGCAGATAGACGCAGGTTTAACTAAACTACAGTTTAAGACAATTTTGGCTCAAGGAATACAGACCGATTTTAATTACAAACTGTTGGTTTTATATTTGTATAAGATAATAAACTTGGTATAATACTACACAAATAGCTTCAAATATTTTGAAATTATGAACTTAAAAAAATATATAATAAACGTCCGAAAATTCAACTAAACCTATGTTTAACTTAGAACCAGCTCTAAAATGACTATGAATACTCCCCTATGTGTGTACATTTTAGTAGATTCAATTTAACTATACGCAATTTCGTATTGATTGATTTAAAAAAATATTGTGAATTTAATATAAAATGCTGTGAAAAAATGTGATTTAGTAAATAAACATTTATGTTTATTTATTTATGTTTGTTAAGGTTAGACCACACACAACTGCAGCGGAACTACACTTCACGACGCGACGGGAAGCGGCAAAACATTATTTGCATGAAATTGTAAGCGGCAACTGAACTTCATAAAATTTCATACAAATTATTGTGAATCGCAGTTCCGCTGCAGTGGAGTTCCACCTTGTGCGGTCTAAACTTTATTATGGAGAAGGGGTGATCACATTGCCCTTAAAGTAATTTTGTGAATTATGTTGTACCTTTTTGTTTATTTATTTTTGTTTATTTCTAATTAATTATTTATGATAATAGATAAATGAGAAAAATATGGCTAACTTTAATATTCTGTGTGCTATGAAGTTTTTAGATTTTAACAATTTTGGTCACTTTTTACTCGTTTTTGGTCCTTTTTATTTTCAATTTTGGTCACAAGATTTATTTCCAAGTGGCAACCGGGGTACAGACGCTCATTGCTGTTATGTATCATTTGCTGGCGGCCGAAATTTAACATGTAACTTTCTTTTGAATATTTTGGCTGGTATCGTGGATCCATCTGGAAGATTCAAAACCAGGCTTCTGCAGATCGCTGCGCTGCGACTACCTCTACCTCTACTAGGTCTCCTGAAGCACACAAGCGCCGATTTGGAGGTGTTTATCCGGATGCCCCATTTCTTGTAGTAGGCGTAGAGTCTGTTAATGTGGTATTCAACTGTGAGTATAGGTGCCAGCGGAGACATCAGCATAAAGGAGATTTTGTCAACCAGTTGGTATAGGCTGATCAGCTGTCATCAGGCTGTAAAGGAAGGGGCCTAGCTTCGAACCTTGGGCAACTCCGGCTTTGATGTTCTTGAAAGCATCCAACGGTGACACGATGTTTGCTAGGCTAACGATTTTTTTTCAGGACACATGCTTGTAATGCCCTTAAAATACATATTTCTTTTTTGTTGAAAAACAACCACACTCCACACAGCTAATAAAAACATGTTTTTCAAACCTAAGCTTTTTAAAAAAAATTATTAAATTATGTAATTTAAAACTGAGTTTTGTTCGAAATTACTTTTTTTTTAAATGGCTTATGTCGACATAAGCTGTTAAATGATTCAATTTACGTAGGTTTAAAGTAACTTATGTCGACTTAAGCTAGGATTTCTTTTGATTTCCATAAGTAACAAGAGGGTCGTTTACATCATGACTTAAGCCATTTCAAAAAAATATATTTCCTTTTTGTTTTGGGCTTGTCTTACAACCGACAGTAAAGTTTCTTACATCGTTAAAAAGATTATTACGCGTACTTTATTTTGTTAAAGAGCCGTTAAGATGTACATAATGGGGTTCAAAAGATATTTAGCCATCAAAAACTGCAAAAATCAAATAATGCAATTCTTCATTGGCAACTGGCCTACCAACTCAACAGTAATCTGTCATACATCGTTGTAAAGGTTATTACATTTGCTTCATTTCATTATATGGCCATTAAGCTCTTAACCATGGGGTTCGTTGGTGGGGTATTTGGCTTTAAAGCATCAAAAACAACAATAGTGCAATTCCGCATTGGTAAATGGTCTCCCAACTCAACAGTGATGTTACGTCAATGAAAATGTATTTGCGTGTACTTAATTTAAGTAAACAACCGATAAAGTGTAGGTAGTGGTGTTCAAGAGGTATTTGGCAAAAATGCATACAAAAAGCAATAATGCTATCCTGCATTGGAAGCTGCTGCACCTACATACTCAACAGAAATGTGACATATATGGTTAAAAAGAAGAAGTCATGTACTTTATTTTTTTGAAAGCCTTTAAGATGTAGACAAGGGGGTTGGAGACGTATTTGGGCCTAAAAATCGGCAAATAGAATAACAGTGCAATTGGACTCAACAGTTTTGTGTCATACGTTTTTAAAAAGGTAATTGCCATTGCATCATTTCATTAAATCGCCGATAAGCTTTAAATCATGGGGTTCAAGAGATATTCGGCTTCAAAGAACCAACAACTTCAAAAAAGCATTTCTTCCTTGTGTACTTTTCTAACTACTCAACAGCAATAAGTCATACATTTTTGAAAAGGTTATTGCATTCTCATTATTTTATTTGAAAGTCATTAAGCTCCAAATCATGGGGTTCAATAAACATTAAAAAAAAAACACTGAAATGCGTTATTACGCTATTCTGCGTTTTTGTTGGTAGACCATTTACCAATGCGAAATTGCATTAGTGTTGTTTTTGATGCTTTAAAGCCAAATACCCGACGAACCCCATTGTTTAGAGATTTAAAGCCATATAATGAAATGAAGCAAATGTAATAACCTTTACAACGATGTATGACAGATTACTGTTGAGTTGGTAGACCAGTTGCCAATGAAAAATTGCATAATTTGATTTTTGCAGTTTTTGATGGCTAAACATCTTTTGAACCCCATTATCTACATCTTAAAGGCTTTTTAACAAAATAAAGTACGCGTAATAATCTTTTGAATGACATGATGTATGACACTTTACTGTGGGTGGTAAGACAAGCTGCAAATGATTACTGTCTTTTTTGGTGATTTGACGGGGAATATCTTTCGAACCCCATGGTTTAGCGCTTTACGTCCATATAACTAATTGATGTTCACGTCATTACCTTTTCAATGATGTATGACACATTGGTGTTGAGTAGGTAGACCACTTTGCCCATTCTCCTTTGTTTTTGTTTACTGTGTACTGACACAAAGGGCAGCCATCTTGAAATTCGACAAGCTGCGCCTGATAATAAGGCCCATTCTGCCACATCTTTTATTCTGCTATGAATTTTCTGTTATGATGCATAGCAGATCTCCGCAATAAAAGATATTTTACAATAATTGGTATTCAGGAGTTCGATCTTTTATAGAAGTCTGTTATGGAACTTCGAAAAAGAAATATTTATACGAACATACCTAAAATCTGCTATCAAATTGTCAGCTGTAGTAAATAAAAAAAACTCGGCACTGACGAGTGACCAAAATAAAATTAGCCTGTGGAATATCGTGTTTTTTTTAAGCTCAGATAAATTATTATTCTATGTAATTTGTCAATTACAGTTTCTGAATTTAATATTTATCTAATTAAAAAAGTTGCTCGGAACACACACCGGCAAGATTAAAGCGACTATTTTTTTTAACTTCTATCCATCAAAATTGTTCTGTTTTTCGTGTGTAAAAATAATTTTGTTTTAAATTACTTATTTGTGTTTGTAATTATGCATTTAATCATTGTTTTATTATATTTGTCTCCTTTCAAGAACAATTCATTAACGAAATAAAAGTTTTTACTTCATATATTGAAATCTTTTATGATAAAAGTCAAAAAAATCTGTCTTTTATTCTGTTATGGTTTATAACAGATTTCATAATAGATTTCGAACTGAAAAATACCAATTAATAAAAGAATAAAAGTTTTTTTTGTATGGAAATTGATAAAAGAATAACAGAATAAAAGATCGCGCCGAATAGGCCTAACCTTAGATATGTGTACTGTGGATGTTTACCGACTCTTATAAAAAATCACAGTAAAAAGATACTTTGAAATTTATTATTCTAGGGGAATTTAAACAAATTCCCCCAGAATAAAATTTACAGTATCTTCTTACTGTGACTTTAATAAACTTAAACAAATTCCCATAAAGTAATAATAATAAACAGCATCTTCTTACTGTGATTTTTATAAGAGTCGGCAAACATTAAACATTTAAACAAATTGCCCTAGAATAATATAATTCACAGTATCTTCTTACTGTGATTTTTATAAGAGTCCGTAAACATCGACCAAAATTTGTACTTTTTTATTTGCGAATTAAATTGTATTAAATACCTATATAAATATACCTGTATAAATAAATATACCTATAAATAAATATACCTATATAAATATACCTATATTCCTATGTAATAAAAAAAATGGGCACGACTGGATCGCACGAACTTGCTCTCGTAGCAAACAACTTTAACGTAGCTAGAAATTGATGATGTACAAGTACATATGTATTGGTTTCAACATAATATGATATCATTAAAAAAAAATTAAATAAATTATTACTTTAAATTACTATAAATTTGTTATTTAAATAGCTTAAAAAGTTAGAGCTCAAAATTAAGTATGCCATCTGATTTGTTTGATAAATATGAATTTATAATTTATGAAAAAAAAATCAAAAATTGTTGGAACCGTTTTCTTAAAAAACATTTTTATATATAAATTTTTGCACATTTTCAAAAATTAAATCTGGTATGCCAACATTTATTATTTAATAAAATACAAAAAAATAAAAAAAAATATTCATAAGCTCGTTTTCAAGATATTGAATTTTCAAAAAAAAAATTCAATACTTTTTTAAAAATCCAAAAATTATTTTTTCGAAAATTTGTACATTAAAAATTGTTTGAATTGTGAAGGAGCTCTCGCATTAAGATTTTGGTCGAAATCGGTGTAGCCGTTAACGAGAAATTTGAAAAGCAAAAAACCGGTTCTATGGCAGGTAGGTACCGTTAATAACCGTTATTGGTAATTTTTTTTTATTAAAATATTGACCTACCTTCAGAAGTAAATATATTTTTTTTATCAAAATTCTTGGAGCCGTTTTCGAGAAAAATAAGTTTTTTCTTAACTGTTTTTCAACATCTGTATGGAAGGTACCGTTATTTTTGAATTTAATAATATGCGGTTTACTTTACATTTTGTGTAAATTCTTCAGTAAAATGTGAATATTGAAGAGGAAAGATGACTCCCGTGAAAGGTAGAGTTAATTTTTTTAAACCTTAAACAAAAGTGTGCTGTGTTGGAAGTCATAAAGAATGGAACATCTTATCGAAACATTGCAAACAAACATTGACTCGCTATATCAACGATCGTGACAGTGTAAATCATTGATTTCTGGAGCGGAAAAACGCAAAACATTGCATAAATCAGAAATGCTGAAAATGGAAGTGGCCTGCAATTTGCAGAGCACTGTGAGGCCAATGTATCGACCCTTTTAAGCTTAACAAATTAAAGAGAGAAATCAATAACGAGACTTCTTTCTTCCCTATCTAATATAAAACAAAAATTCTAAAAAAGAGTGTTTTTTAACTCTTATGAACAAATATTTTATTTTTGTTATGTTTTTGTTTTGTTTTTAACAAAATTTATTCTTATTTTGATACATGCAATGTTTTTAGGTATAGCTATATGTTTTTCTTAAACTAATTCTCGATACTTGGAAAGATGAACAATCCGAAAAGATGAACGGGGCCTGTTTTATATCTGTTCATCTTTTCGAGATTCTACTGCATTCTACAAAATAATAAACAATTATTTTACACCTAGTTTTAAAAATATTTTTTTTTTTATATTTTCAAAAAAATACTGGAGGAACCCAAAATATTCAATTTATGAAAATAAAAAAAGTTATTAAAAAGAAGCATTTCCTTACTTAAATTTATTGGATTTTTTTTAACAAAATCCTTGAACCGGTTTTTTAGAAAAATATTTTTTTTCTTTTTGGCGAAAAAAAATTGTTAGGAAGGTACCGTTATTTTCGGTCAAACAAATATTTAAAAAAATCCCTGAGCATATTAATCAAAAAACACTATATACCAAGTTTGAAGAAAATTGCTAGCCGTTTAGGCTGTACCGGCAAGGACAGACAGACAGAGTTGCGGGACCCACTTCTTTCGCGTTATCTATCATCGTAATGTTAGAGAAAATTATTATCTCGAATTAGATTTTTTTTTACGAATCCATAACTTGCAATATATGTAGTACCTTTATCGCAAGTAAAAATATGAAAATGTGTTTCCGCTTATTAAGTTAAAAAGGGAAGGACAAAATAACGTTAATTTTTTGTTTCATTACCTTTTAAAGAGTATACATTTTGTCTCAAGCAAACCCTTACTTTAAGTAAAACCAAATATACAAAAAATTCTGACAGCCTTTACTTTTTCTTAAATCCAAGCCCACCATTTTAATTGATAATTGTTTTAATCTTAAATTCAAAATTTACTGAGAACCCTTGGCTGCCAATCAAAGCCAAGTTTTTTGTTTGTAACTCCGAGGCTACGCGGGCAAGTACCGGCAAGCAAGTTGGCTACAAAGATTCGAGTGTCAAATTCCTATATGTACGTGAATATGTTGCTTTCAAGTTTTTTATTGGTTACCTTCTGCTTTTAAAAGGTTAGCCTTTCTAGGGTTCTGCAATATTTTTATTCAAATTGCTTAAAATATGGCAATTCGTACTTCAATGACGAAAATGAAAAAAAAAAATATCGATCTTTTATTTAAATCCTTTTATTTTTATCAAAATGCATGATTCATTAGGTACGCACTTACTATTATCTACATTCAGGTGTATTTCAAGACTTATGTACTTCGACTTCAAGTCAAGGCTGGTGATGAAAATCTTAAGCACCGTTTTGAAGTAGGAAAGAAGAATGCCTCATACCTTTCTCCGATCAGGGATGAAATTATTAAGGTCGTTAAGGAAGCATCTGCCTTTTCTCTGATGGGAGACGAAAGTCGTGATAAATCAGGGAAAGAACAACTTTCGATTGGTGTTCGTTTTTACGATCAGAAAAAAAGCGTTATTTACGAAGAGTTAGTAGGTTTTGTAGGGCTGGATGCAATGGATGCAAAGACCATTGCCTCTGCGTCAGACAGATTTATTGAAGATGCAGGGCTTGATCCAAAGAAACTCAATGGGCAAGACTACAATGGCTGTTCAACAATTTTGGGCAAAGAAAATGGTGTGCACGCAATTTTGAGAAAAAAATACCCTAATGCTCTGTACTTCCATTGTGCCATAAGCTGAATTTGCTGGTTAATGACCTGAATGATGTTCCAAAAATTCGAAACACAATAGCAACGATCAAAGATGTCATTAAGTTTTACCGCAATTCCCTTACAAGGAGACAGTTTGTCCCAAACATGCCTGCATTTTGTGAAACTCGCTGGTCTGAGAAATATAAAAGCATTGCGAGTTTTAAGGAAAATGTTGTCAGCATCGTAATATTAAGGGAGCTTTCTATTTGTTGGAATATTATCTGGCAACCATACACCACACACATCATGTACTCAACATCAACAGAAACACATACGTGTTTATATAGTTTCAACAGTATTGAAGGAAACTCTACAACGAAAACAACAGCTTTTCAGCTGAATTGTGCTATTACACAAACAAATTTTATAATATGTCTTGTCCTAATAGCAAAATGCTCAGCTTATCTTGAGCCAAATATTGTAAATATTCTCCAGTCGAAAAATTAGACCTCCTCGCAAGCACGAAACATGTGCAACAAAATATAGCACTTGCAAAAGATCAAAGAGCAAATGTAGACTCAGGAACAGATAGACTTATGGCTGATTCGAAATCTATAACTAACACTAAGAAATTGTAGTAGTAGAACTTCTAAAACCACAGACAGTAAATCGCCAGATACATCATCCTTCGTCAAACGCAGATGAATTTTGGAAAAAGTCACTCCTGATTCCTTAATTAGATTATTTAATTGAAACACTTGAACGTAGATTCGAAGACGAAAACTTACGAGCATATTTGAGATGTCTATTACGAATATGTTAAAAATGTACATACATGATTTTAAAGGAAAATCAAAGACTTTTTGTGAGTTCTACAATTTTCAAAGCTTTATTGAAGAGGCCGAATTGTGGTTTAGTCTTTGGAATAACAAAAAAATATCCACGTTATAGAACTACAAAAACTAAACATGTTAGATGTTCTACAAGAAGCAGACGACTTATACCACAGCAGACGACTTTTACTCTGCATACTGCCCTGGCGCTACCTTGCACCACAAGCGCCATCGAAAGAACGTTTAGTACGTTAAGAGTCAAAACCAGGCTACGTTCAACCATGGTTGAAAATCGTTTAAATGGTAATTTAATCATCTGAAAACTAATAAAACATAGGTTATTGAATTTTTGAATTTACAGAGTTATGTATGCTGAGTGTTCACAGGAAAGCGGTAAAGGAAAATGAGATGAAAATTGTAAAAAAAAGTCCTTGAAAGATTTGCTGAAGAGCAACGCCGCCGCTTAGCATTAAATTAATTAAACAGATAATCTTACATCAATGACCCCTTTTCTTTAAAATGAATGTCTTATAGGAACAAAAAAGTCACATACAGAATTTCCTTGATTTCTTAAAAGTAGATTTTATTTTAAAAAGAGTTAAAATTAATCAATAGTTATTTATTTTTATTTTCATATTTATTTATTCATGCTAAGAAAATTTGTCCAGCTTCGTAATAACGAAAAAATAAATACTTAAAAAAATCATCTAAATTGTTTCTTGAACCAGACGCGAAACATTCGCTGACGGTATTTTTTTGTTGTTAAGCATTGTGTATCCTTCATTTTTTCTGTCGTTGCGGTTATTTGGTTCCGATTTCGTGTTGTTTTGTGAGAACCTTAAGGGGATTATTTCATTAACTTTAATTTAAGACTTGCCAGACCTACAGTGGGGTCTTACATCAGCGAGGCACCTTAAAGCAGTTAAATTAATCGTGCCATTTACGTTGTATGCTCTTTAATCAACTGTTCACCTATATTTGCCATATATCCGGATTTTCTACACATACGTGGTGCAAAACCTTTCCAAAGTTATAATATATTTTGCATGTAATTTCATGTTCATTGAGTATTTATTTAACAACCAAACAAGTAAACGAATTTCATTAAATTTTAAAGTACAAGTGACCGACTCTTATAAAAATCACAGCGAAAATATACTGCAAATTTTATTGTTCTAGAATACTATGGTCTTGGCCCATCATCAGGTTGGGGCAAAAGTATAGTTTGAACAAATGGAATGTTTTCAGTAGAGTTCTTTTTGATTCCGGACGCTTCTGAGTGCATCCGCCGGACGGCGCGGCGATGCCGAACGGCATAAGTTTCTTCGTTACTTTTAAATTAATCAATAGTTTGTGTTCCTCTTTTGCTGAAAACTATATTTCTCCTCTGGTTTCCTTAAACCTTAAAAAAATGAAAATAAAAATCATTTAAATCTTTTTTTAACTCAATATTTTAAGAGTTAACAAAAATATCTTTATTTTACTTAGCTTGGTTAATACCCAAGTTTTAGCTTTAACTTGCATATTGTACATAGGATTTTCGTATCAAAATATTATTATATTATACATAAGTATAACCAACATTTTAAAGACTTTTGTTTATAAACTATATTTAACTAGATAACTACAAAATGAATTAAAGTTAAATAAAAAGAAAAAAAAAATATATATATATATATGTATATAACAACAAAAAAAAGAAAAATTGGCCTTTATCACATTGAGCTTAATCGGTCAATCGCCTTAGAGAAACTTAATGCAATAGAGGTCTATGTGTATAGGAATAGAACCTTCATAAATTAGAATGACCATTTGTAATGCCATTCTTCATTGGTGAATTAGTGTAATGGAACATGACCGTATAGTTATCCGAATAATTGCGTGGAAGTTTAAAATTAATACCATCGGCTCCAATATAAACTGCTCCGTATGCCATCGATTTAGTTGTTCTGACAAATTTCACACCATAATTCAATGGAATCTTACGAAGCTCATGGAGGAATCCTTCGCGCATTAAATGCCAACTATTCCAAACCGATCCAACGCAAACAATATGTAAATCTCCACTCTTGACTAGCTCCTCGTGAACTTTAGGAAGCAAGGATATTGTACTCCGAGCCAAATAATGACCGGCTTCTTGGAATAGGAAGAGGCATAAAGCATCGCCATCATCGGCTGCATGTGAAAGTTTTTGGCACAAACCAGCAAAGAATGGCTTATCGAACTTAGCATAGCAATGGTCCAATAGATCCAAGCGAGTCTTGACGTTAAAGTGTTGCTTGATTAATTCCCATACCCTATCGGTAGGGTGCTTCGATTTTTCAAAATTATCGACATCGTCAAACACTATTTTCACGGCTCTGTAGGCGATGTACCAGGCTAGAAGAGAAGAAAGTTCAAGTTTATGAAGGCTTTATATTAAATATTTTTAAGTAGAATAATATCGAATCAACTCCAAATTATAATCGATATTAATTATTTGATAATAAACATACAAAATTACGTCTCTGAAGTGAAGGGCAACTTTCACAAGACAAGTTTTCAAAGACGGATAACATTCCCTTTAACGGAGAATCTTAAATTTTCCTTCGTTGTCAACACAAGAATTACCGTTGTGCATTGATGATCTGTCAATGAGCCAGTCCATCAGTAATTCAGAGTAAATCAGTCAGTTACGCTTTTACTGATTTTTGCATTGCTATTCTCAGAAACGGAAGCCACTATACTAAACGACTAAATGGATATTAGTAGATTTGAACTTAAACAAACTTTAAGAGATACTAACCTCAACTAAAAGAGTTTTACTATCGTCCTTTAAAAAAAAAAAAAAATTGGGTGGCACAACGGCTCGTGAAGAACCAGGGCCTAGTGACTAACAACTCGCAACCATTCCTATGTGCACGTCGACAGGAATGGAAGGGACCTACAATTTTATGCCGAATCCAAACGGCTAGACGAGAAGCACTTATTCGTGACAAGTGATACTCTTGGAAGATTTGTCAATTCCTCGGAAAAGGCAGTAGCCCTGAAAAAAAACTTTTGTTTTTAGGTGGACGAGGCTGGGAAGAGAACCCAGACCTCCAGCGTGACAATCGAACGCACTAACCATTACGTTACGGGCTACTACTACTATCGTCCTTAATCGATTTTAATCTTGAAACCAATGTTGTAACATACATAATATACGTACACTCCGCTCCACTTGAATAGAAAGAAACTTTTTTTTTACTATCTTAGCGTGTAGCGCTTTGGTAAATTTATAAATTCACCTTTTGGTTTTAGTGCCTATAAGAAATATCTATTGCGAATAAAACTGCAGGGACAGAATACTTCAGGAAAATACCATCAGGTAATTTTTTACCACTTTTCTAATTACTTCATTTAAATCACAGATTTTTTTTTTTTGCGCCACTTGAATAGAACCACTCTCTTAAATAAGGAAACAAATTGAAAAAATGCAGTAAAGGAGGTTCGTTTTTTATTTATAATCATGTTTTCATAATTTGTGCTACCACCTTTATTTGAAATAACCTGAAAAACCTTGTTGGAGACTGAATAATGCAGTTATTTTATATTATTTAAAGAAATTGCACTTCATGCTTCTTTGAATGCATTAGAAAGTGATTCTTTGTCGTCATATTGTCGATCAGAATCATAAACTCTACGAACCATCCATCCCAATACGTTTTCAATAATATTTTGGTCCGGAGAATACGGTGGCCATTGAAGTAAGGTTACATTTTTCTCGGATATCCAACTGTTAATGATCCTTGCGTTGAGGATAGGCACGTTGTCTTGTTGAAATGTCCATGGTATTTGTCCAAAGATATCGGTAAAGTTAGGGAAAGCAATATATTTCCTTGTAGGAGTTTGCCGTCATTTTCAATGTGGGAAAGTCCAGATCAATTGTTCCAAACCAGAAAATCGCACCCAAGCCATTACACCGCCTTCTCGAGTATGGTGGCACTCTAGAAACCGGGGTTCCTTCCTCATAACATAAAAATAGGAATTATATCCGTCCGGGCTATGTAAATTGAATTTTTTTGGTCAGAAAATACCACTTTTGTCCAATCTTCCTTCCACGTCATATTCTTCCTGCAAAAATCTATTATATTGTGTCTTCGTATAGGATTTAACGGTGGTTTTTTCTTCAATTTAAGGTGCTTTAAATGTTGAAACCCACGAAAAGCACGACTAATAGTGTTAAGACTCGCTTTAATACCACTCTTCGCCTTGATTTTAGCAGTAGAGTCGCTTGAATTTGAAGCCAGTCTAATTATCTTTCTTTAGTCTGCTTCTGTTGTGGCTCTTGATTGCTTACCTTACACATTTTGTCCATAGTTTTCTTTATTTCTAAGGTTCAACCAAACAAATTTCACACTTCTACTTATTTTTGTTGGCAATTGTGCGTAGGGGAAGCTTGTTTTCCGCGGGTACTTCTATTTTGGCTTTTAAGGCAGGGTTAAATGGTTTTCCTCGGCCCATCTTTTCTCTGATAAAACAATTATTATTTTTAATCTACACTTCCATTATAAGAACAATATTTTTTTCTTCTTACCGTAATCTATAGAGACAAAACCCATACTGTTTCTATTCAAGTGGCGCAAAAAAATACAGTGTATTTATCGAAGTAATTATAAAAGTGGTAAAAAATAACCTAATGGTATTTTTCTGAATTATTCTGTCCCTGCAGTTTTATTCGCAATAGATCCCCGAATAGAACTTAAACCAAAAGGTGAATTTATAAATTTACCAAAGCGCTACACGCTCTGATAGTAAAAAAAAAGTTCGTTTCTATTCAAGTGGAGCGGAGTGTACATATGTAATAGTCTGGGGCTTATTTTAAAAAATTGAATTTGACGCCTCTCCTCAAAAGTGATAATTATAATAAAAAATAAATCGTTGCAAAAATGTCATTGAAATCAGTTAAAGTTAACAAGTAGCTAGGTACCACCGAGGAGATGAAACATCTCATAAAAAAAACTTCCAACTGAAGCACACCAACTGACAACATAGACGCCTGCCTGGCGACTGAGCATACCCTAAGCGGAGCGACGGAATCGCGTGAGCGGGACAGAGGTCCCAAAAAGGGAGTTAACATCCTTGAACTCACGAAGCGGGCCACCCAAGGTACTCTTTATTATACATAAACTTAAAGTACACCAACTGACAACACAAGCGCCTGCCTGGCGATTGACCAAACCCTCAGAGGTGTTCAGAGTTTTCTTGGCCGATATTTCCAAATCGATGTGGGCGTTTTTTCCTTGGGCGTTATTGCCTAACGACTTTTTCAAAATCTCAAACCATAAATCAGATTAAAATATATTGAAAACTAGGCATGCAGTATGAAAGAACAAGAAATTGAAAATTGGAGCATAAATCAAAAAAAAAAAATATTAAAAATCGTGCGATTTTCAAAAATATTTTTTCATTATGCTCCAATTTTCAAAATCTCAAACCTTATAACTGATTAAAAAAGATTAAATACTAGGTGTGCAGTTCTTAGTTTTTGAGAATAAAAAAAGTCATGGGAAAAGAAGTGTAATTATTTCTCACACTGAGTGGGCAGAAACTCCACATTTCAAAGTGGAATTCATTCTCAGTAAAAAGTGTAATAAATTCTCTCTCTCAGTATGAATCAACTCCACTTTGAAAAGTGGAACGGATCCCCACTAATGGTGAAATAAATGCTCATGTGGAACAGATTCCCGTGGAATTATTTCGCTCCACCGTTATTACGGTATACCTGTCATAGAACCCATATTTTAGGTTTTGAAATTTCTCGTTACACCGATTTTTTATACAATAGGTCCTTTCTATTTTAACAATTTTGCAAATATACAATTTTTCCAAAAACTAATTTTTGGATTTTTAAAAAAATATTGATTTTTTTTGAATTCAATATCTTGAAAATGGGTCAATGATTTTTTTTTTCAATTTTGTGCAAAATTGTATTTTATTAAATACTAAAAGTTGGCATACCAAATTTAATTTTTAAAACTGTTCAAGAATTTTTATATCTTAAAAATTATTTTTTAAGAAAACCGGTGAAATAATTTTTTGATTTTTACTTGCTGGTACTATATGGTTAGTTATGGATTCGTAAAAAAATCGAACTCGAGATAATAATTTTCCCTAACATTACGATGATAGAGAACGCGAAAAAAGTGGGTCCCACAATTCTGTCTGTCCTGTCCAGCCTAAATGGCTGGAGGGATTTTCTTCAAAGTTGGTATATAGTGTTTTTTGACTAATATGCCCAGACGTTTTTTTAATTTTTTTAGGACCAACAATAACGGTACCTGTCATACATTTTTTTTCCGCCGCCAAAATGGAAAATAAAATGTAAATTAAGTAAGGAAATGCTACTTTTTAATAGTTTTTTTATTTTAATAAATTGAATATTTCGGGTACCTCCAGCACAACCTTTTTTTTGGTTTTTGATTTTCTCGAAAACAGTTAAGTTGAAATTTTCATTTTTTATGGTAAAACTTCTAAAAAGACTTGAAACATTATTGTGAACCAAAATTAAAAAAAAAAATTGAAAATTTAAAAAAAAAAATCAAACTTTTTTTTTGAAAACTAAATATTTTGAAAACGACTTGCGTCAGTATTTTCAGAACTAAATGGAAGATAGTTTTTTATTATTTTGTAAAATACTTGAAAAAATCATCTTTCAAAATTCAAAAATAACGGTACCTTCCATACAAATGTTGAAAACCCGTTAAGAAAAAAATTATTTTGTCGAAAACGGTTCCAAGAATTTTGATAAAAAGATGTGCGATTACTATTTAAGGTATGGCCAATATTTTGATGAAAACAAATTTTACCAATAACGGTACCTGTCATAGAACCGATTTTTTTGTTTTCAAATTTCTCGTTGACGGCTGCCCTGATTTCGACCGAAATTTTTATACAAGAGCTCCTTCATAATTCGAATAAGTTTGCATATCAAAATTTTCAAAAAAATAATTTTTGGATTTTTAAAAACATACTGAATTTTTTTTTGAAAATTCAGTATCTTGAAAACGCGCTAATGAATTTTTTATAAAATATAAAAATTGTATTTTATTAAATACTAAATGTTGGCATACTAGATTTTATTTTTGAAAATGAGCGACAAATGTTATATATAAAAAATTAGTTTTTAAGAAAACTGCTCCAACGATTTTTTTTTTTTTTCGTAAATTTATCGCACAAATCAGATGGCGTACTTTATTTTCACCTCTAACTCTCAGTCATTAAAATAAATAATAAATTTATAGTTATTTACAGTAATAATATATTAATTTTTTATAATGCTAGGTATCATAATATTTTGGAACCTATAGCTATGTACTTGTACATAATCAATTACTAGCTACGTGAAAGTTGTTATCTACGAGAGCAAGTTTGTGCGATCCAGTCGTGCCCATTTTTTCAAGTTGCTGGTAACCCCATTTCGGGAACTTATGTGTATTCAAGGTGTGATTTTAAGTCGAAAAACTTAATAGGTAATTTTTTCGTTTTCGCTTCCTTTTCGACTTATAATGGTTTTTATGATTTTTGGACTCGTTTCTTTAACTGGCCTTAACTTTGCTAAAATTCAACCGATTCTTCATTTTTTGTTTTGTATTAACACAACACCTAGCAGTTTTTACCTCTAGATTTAAGTCGCATCTTATGAACATTTTTCTGTATAATAAATTAAAATATTTAAAAAATAATACAAGTTATATTTTAGTAATAACCTAACACATCACTATACCAAACTTGACAAAAAAAATTTTGTTTGTATTTTAAATATACATAAATTATTTTTGTTTTGAAAATTGAATAAGTACAAGTACATATGTACATATTATGTACATACATAGGTACTTGAAAACGGTTGTTTTTTTTTGGGAAACTAAACTAAAAAAACTAAACATTTTTTTTCAGGGCTACTACCACTTGCGAGGAATTGACAAATCCTTCAAGAGTATCACTTGTCACGAATAAGTGCTTCTCGTCTAGCCGATCAGATTCGGCATAAAACTGTAGGTCCCTTCCATTCCAGTCGACAGGCGCACACAGGAATGGTTGCGAGTTGTTAGTCACTAGGCCCTGGTTCTTCATGAGCCGTTGTGCCACCCGATTTATATATAGGTACACAATTTAACCTTTAAAATTGGAATACCTATATTTTTTAATGTAAGAGAATTTTATGTTTATTATGAGAGGGTGAGAAAATAAAATCAAAAATTTCAAATATCAAATATCAAGGCAATCACCCTTAGTATGTAATGTAGAATTTTTAAAATTCTTAACCACTCAAACATTAGAGCAATTCCATTTTATTTCTATCTTTAAAAATTTTTACGTTATGTTTTCAGCATAATCTTACAAATTATCCTGAATAAAACTATAAAGTTTTAGTTTCAATGCAACACAATAATTAAAAGTGTTGATTTTGCTATCAGCCTACTAACGAAGCACTAGTTTTCTTATCTCCTTGTTCGAGATGATGAGAACAAAATAAATATATATTTTTAAAGTTTTATAGGCCTCCAGAATTTTAACCCTGTAATCAAAACAAAACATCAATGGCCTTGAATTTGTATGTCATCACTATCACATCGTTTTCATTGAACTTAAATTATGTATAAGAAAAACAAAAATATACTCATAAATTAGTCATTTGCGATCCATAAAAATTTATTAATAATAAACAAATTTCCAAAAATGTAACGTAAAATATAAAGTACGCATTAAAAAGTGTTATCTGAGTTCTTTATTATTTAGGTACCTTGAAATTTAACTCTCCCGGCAGATCCAGGGGGGTGGCTATAGGGGCTAAAGCCCCTCCACAGCCAATTCCTTAAATTAATTGAAATAAAGAAAGCAATGCATTACAACATGTAGAGTTTTATATTCGTCTCAAATATTGCAAACCTGTTAAATTTGATGGTAAGACAAAATAACGAGATTGGTGCTAAACAATTAACATGTTATGCATTTTTTTTTTGAGCCCAAAAGAATTTGGTTAGGGCTAACACATTAAGGGAATTGTAGACAAATCTAGTTCGGGGCTACGAATAATGGACATGTTTAATGCAAGGACAATTACTATGCCCTAAAAACAAAGCCCAGAAAATTGGGACGAAAAAACCAGCTTGGGACTTAAGCCTGACAAGAATTGGACAAAAAACGTGGTCTGGGTTAAGCAACCAATTCCCTTAAATTTGACTTATTCCAGAGAGTGTTTGGGGCTTAACACTTCGGACTGCAAAGTCCGAAGTTGGGGCTGAAGCTTGAAGAGATAATTAAGGACCTCATTATGAATAGCGAATCGAACTTAAAACTTTGCGAATTCGCTAATTTCGCATTAAGAATAGCGATTCGCTCAAATTAAGTTAGCTTAAAATGTCAAAACTTTAGCGAATTTTATTATATTAGTATTCAAAATAGCGAACTTTCGCTAATCTGTTCGCTAAAAGAGTCAAAACTTAGGTATCGAACTAAAATTCTATCATATAACACTATCGAATTAAAAGTTAAAGACCTTTAAACTATTTGTTATTGTTTGTTTTAGACAAAATTATAAAAATAATAAATTGATATCTATGTATGTATTTTTAAACAAAATATGCCAATCGATTTCCAAATTTTTAGGTCTCCCACCTCGAATAAGTGGTCGATTTGTAATGCAAGTTTAGGATCTCAAAGGTCTCACTGTAAAAATACTGACAAGACAACAAAATTTAACTCGCTTGCTCACGTCCGTTTGGTCGAAGCTAAATTCGAGATCTCACTTTCTTTAACTTGCAAAACACCATTTGATTTGAGGAAGGGACACGGAAGGGAGTTCGTCACTAGGCGAACGTTCGATTCGCTATTCATAATGAGGGCCTAAAAAACGATTTCGGGGCTGAACAATTAACATACCAAATGCAACAACAATTTACTCTAAAAATTTAGCTTATTTAACAAAAAATAAGCAGTTGGGGCTAAGACCCGATTAGAATTTGAGAGAGAAAAACTATAGGTGTCAATTTTAGTGCAATTGCTTGATACAACAAGAATTGATTTGTACGGGGAAGTAAGTTATACATAGAAAACATTTTTCGACTAAGCAATTACATATAAGATCTCTAGTCAAAGAGCAAAGTTACACAAGCGTGGGTTTTTTCTGTACACTCAGAAAATCATGCAGAAGCGAATGAATATTTGCAATCCCTCTAGACTCAAAAGTAACGTGCAAATTTATCGACATTTTTTTTTTAACAGGAACATAAAGTGCTTGCAGCGTGTACACGAAATTATGAAAATGCTTTTTCTTAGGGCAGCTCTGTCTTATTAGTCTAAGAAAGATAGGATCGGACCAGGGACAAATTAATTCATGAAATTTTATTTCTGATATCGACGCAGAATTTTATCCTCAACAACATATCCAAAGTCCCCCAAAATCCCCGCATTGGCTTTTTGTATAGGCGCATTTTAAGAGGTGGAGAGGAAAGGGAGGCGGGAGTTTGTCAAGCTGAAAAATTTATTGTTATACAATCTTATCATATGACACATGTTTTTAGGGTGCTTTTCAACGCTGATTCTAAATAGACTAAAACTGAAAAGATACATGTATCCTGTGGAAAGTTAATGTTTTTTTTATGGAATGATCACTTTTTTTAAAGTACAACAAGTAATATATTACCCAAAACCATTTTAAAATAATGGGATTTTAATGAAATATGGTATAAATGTTTCATTTGGCATGTTTACTAAGAATCAAAAGAGTCCCCAAAAATATCTGTGGTGAAAACGTGCTTTTTTGAGGGCGAGATGTTAGTGCGTAATTATTACCATAACATCTATAAATAAGTTTTGACACTGATGAAATTTGCTAAAAATATTAAATATTTCGTGGTTTCCAAGTATCAAAAGAGTCCATTAAAATAATTTGATCCAAAGAGTTTTTTTAGAGAGTTATTATGTTTGACCTACCCTATACGGAGCAAAATGTTAGCTCTTACGAAAAATTGTATTTTCGTGTAATCGAGATAGTACATATGATATATGATTGAAAAGTATTTTTTAACGCCGAATCTAATCAAAGAAAAACCAATATTATACAAGCACCCTAAAAAAAGTTAGATTAATTATGAAACAGAAATGACTGTTTTTTCCGTTAAGCAGGTCAAACATTACACCCCCAAAAAACATACATGGACCTTAGATATTTGTACGGACTCTTTCGATCCTTGGGTGCCAATATAAATTTAATATTTTAAGCAAAGTTCATAAGTGTCAGAATTTGTTCATGGATCTTCTTTTCAGTTTTGGTCTCTTTAGAATCAGCGTTTAAAAGCACCCTACAAACATGTGTCATATGATTAGATTGTATTACAACACATTTTTCAGCTTGACAAACTCCCGCCTCCCTTCCCCCTCCACCTCTTAAAATGCGCCTATACAAAAAGCCAATGCGGAGATTTTGCGGGACTTTGGATATGTTGTTGAGGATACAATTCTGCGTCGATACCAGTAATAAAATTTCATGAATTAATTTGTCCCCGGTTGCCCATATTAAATTTCCTATCTTTCCTAGACTATATGTCCAACTAAAAGTCTTGACGTGTTGATATTTTATTTTTCAATTCCAGAGTGACAGTTCGAACAAAACAGTTACCTACTCTACTAGTTGATTTGGCCATTTCAGGAAAATGAGATCTCCAGAAGCCTCATACTGTCAAAACACATATCAGCTTTTGCCAGTGAGAGCTTTTAGATAACATTTTAATTTTTGTCTCAAACTGGATCTCCAAGCGCCCCCCCCCCCCAGCCAAATCCTAGATCCGCTACTGCCTATACCTACATTAACACCACCCGCCATGTGATAAAATCGATTACACCACTTTCTTAAACTGCTGGGTTGCATTTTGCAGTACCTATTTCTTTGGTAGTCACAAAGTAGATATTCTTCAGAAGATTAAAACTATAGGCCTGTTAAATTTACTATCAAATGTCTAGACAACAATGCTTAGACACTTTTTAATTATTTTATAACACAACTCAATCGAGTTATGTAGGGTGTGTTAGTTTCGATTCATCAATAATGATTTGTTGTTACTTAAAATAAGCACAAAAGTAGTATCTTGCAGGTTGTAGACAAATGTTTGTGCGCTTTTACTTACCACTGCCTTCATCACCGAGGAAATTTCCCCATCCGCCGCACGAATGTGACGTTCCATCTGGATTGCGTAGTAATGCATTTGACCCTGTCCCGGAAATCAAAACAAGGCCTCCGATTGGTGACGCAGTATAAACACTGCCCACTGTGTCACTGCAAACAACATAGCTATCTGCAAGTTCAGGGAATGACTCCTTCAACTCCTTTTCAAGCTTTTTGTTAGTGGCATCCTGTTAAATTGGCCGGAAAAAAGATTTGTTTTAATCGATGTATGCATACATTTTTATTTTTTTTTAATATACATAATGTATGTATATTTTTTAAAGACGTTGATAAAATTCTTACATCAACATCAAAACCTACAATGTGTACTTATAAATTAATACAAAAATAACTTAATGCTACTGCTTTCCTTACCTGTTCGCAACCGCTCAAGCTCAGACCCAAACTTGCCAAACGTGTATTATGTGGTATTAGAGCTTCTGATTTAGCTCGATGGACCATGTCAGCTATTCGACGAGCACATTCCGGAATTCCAAGCATCCAGTGATTTGTGCCCAGACCAGTTGTTTGGGAAACACATTCACCATCAGCATTGCAAATTACAATGCGGGAGTGGGTTGCACCACTGAAAGTAAAAGTAAATATAAGAAAATGAAGAACGTGTTAAACCTACATATAGGTACATATACAATATACATACAAAAAAAATAGTTTTTATTTTGTTATGATGATTTTAATGGAATTGTTAAAAATATATTTATTATAGGAAAAGATCAGTGGGTCATTGACTTAATGGAGGCAAGAGTGGGGTTAAACGGAAATTGAATTTTACATAATATTGATGTTTTTATTATTGAAATTCAAGTTTTTACGGTATCTTTAAACGAGTCCAATTAAAGTTATAAAAAAACGTTATAGCTACATACATACATACATAAGTATATCGACGACCTTGAAACTTTGTTGTGGTATCTGGTTTAAAATAAAAATATCTTTGGCGGCCTTGCAGAGTTGTATATGACTACATCAATACAGAAAAGATTTCATTTTTTGTCTGCGCCAAAAGAAACATACAAAAGAAATAAACTGGGTATAGCGTTTGTTTTATTTACCCAACGGCTGCATTGGCAACATTTGAGCCAGTAAATTGACTTACTAATTGCCCAAAAAGGCGAAGCGTCACAAATTATTGACCCGACGATGGAAAGCAATAATTGCGTTTCATTTATAGGCCAATATTGTCCTTGCCAAATGTAAATGAAAGTGTCAATTTATTGCATCAAATAATACCAATGGAGCCGCAGGGTAGATAATGCAGATTTGTTTGTTTTATTTCGAGTAATCAAGATTGGATAACTTTACACGGAATTCCTTATTTAAAAGGATTTTTTGAATAAGAAGAAAAATACAGAGTGACAGCAGTAAAAGAGGTATTTTTAACTGTTTTATTTAAAAATTCAAAAATTACTTTCTTGATTTTAACCTATGGGTTGTTTATTCTGTTGGTGGAAAAAGACACTTTGGCTAATGATCCAGAATGCAAAGCAAGCTGCAACACATTTCCATCCAATATGCTTGTTAACCAACTTTTTCATCAAAACATCAAAAGTTTGAGTAGTTAACTAATCATGGTAATTATGTGATTTGGGTAAATTACCGCAACTTAATTATAAACTGTAACTGTGATAGTCAAATTACAAATTTAACCTACTGTGAGCACATTTAGATGGTATTCATAATATTATTATGTACTTAAACGAAACTTAAATATTTAAGTCCATATAACACACTTATGTGACAGTTTACGCAAAGGAATAAGTAAAAACTTTAAGGTGTTACTACCTTGCCATGCAAGAAAAGAATGAATGACTATAGAATGCCTACATACATTTTGATCCATTCAGTACTCACTGAGGGTGGGTTTCATTTGGTACATAAACTGAAATGTAACCAGCAACCGTTAACTTAACTCAGTAATTAAAGCTTTCATGGTAATCCTATGCAAACTTTAGTACATATATTTTACATACATAAATATCTCTGTACTGAGCCCATACATTTATCCCTCAGTACAGTATTCCCTTTCGTTCAGTTACATAAACCAGCTAAACGTGCGCAAACAAGTTATTATTATTGTTTTTTTAGAAATTCAATGAATAAAAAAGTGCGTATACGCCCCAGTGTACAATTAGTATTATTTCGAAGTTTTTTTTTTCAAATAATTCGCTAAAATTGGATTTTTACTATAAAAATTACTCCGAAAAAGCTGAATTTTGTAGAAAAGCTAATTATTGTGACGATGTAAGCACCCTAAATATAATGGACAAGGGCTTTTGATGTTGTGGGGTAAAAGGAAAGCAAAACAGTTCTTGCCAATTTTCTTTGTTGTAGATTTTTTCATAGACTAAACTCTATTATTTGAATATATGATAATGTAACATACTGTACGTTGCTGGTCCTGGGCATATACTCGTACAAAGAAATTCGACTAATTTAATTGCAATTTATAATTTTGTAAATTTATAATAATTTACTTCTAGGAACTTGTTTGTAAATTGTAAGTCCCATTCAATGGGTATTCACAATTTTTAGTACCTACGCATATACTATGCAAACGGTTCAATTCTCAACTATCAACCCTTTGCGGGATGTTTTAAATTAAGAACATAAATTCGTTTTTTCGTGAATACCAAACGTAGTTTTGGTTTTGTATTGTCAAAAAATTGTTTTTTTTTTGGTTTTATGAATATTCAACAATTTATAACCAATTATTCAAAACAAAAAAAATTTGATTTTTTTGATCCAATATTATGTTCTCTATTACTATTGGAAGAATTATAATGTGCTATACGGGTTAAAAATTAGATATTCCAAATATACCCTGGATAAATTATGCTGAACAAAGTGTACAGTGTTTTAAATTTCAAACATAAGATAATATTGATGAACTTTTGAAAATTATAAAATTGATGCCCAATAAAAATGACTATAAATTCATGAATAAAGAAATGTTAATAGATAGTTTCAATTATGTAGGACCAGCCTTACTAAAAATAATAAATTATTCATTAATTAATGCAATTTTCCCAGACACCTGGAAAACATCTGTGATAGTTCCGGTTCAAAAAATTGCTAACTCGAAAAAATGCGAACATTTTAGGCCAGTGAATATGCTACCTTCACATGAAAAAATATTAGAAAAAGTAGTACACATCCAGTTTGAAAAATACTAAGAAGACAATAATATTATAATGCAAGAACAATCTGGTTTTCGCAGAAAACATTCGTGTGAAGCTGCATTAAACTTCGTAGTTGCTGATTGGAAAGGAAAAATGCATGGAAAAAAGAAAATAGCTGCAGCGTTCCTTGATCTTAAACGTGCATTTGACACCGTTGACAGAGAAATATTATTGAACAAATTGTACAATTATGGCGTAAGAGGAATGGAGTATCAATGGTTTAAATCATATTTAGAAAACAGAAAACAAATGGTAAAATTTAATAACGAATTGTCAAGTAGTATTTCTGTCGAATTAGATGTACCATAAGAGGCAATGTTGGGCCCATAATTATATGTATTGTATATTAATGATTTTAAAAATATAATACAAAACTCTCAAATAGTTTTCTTTGCTGATGACGGTCTCTTATATGTCAATGATGTTGATGTTAATGTTGCAGTAAAAAAGTTAAAAGAAAGACATAAATAATGTGAAAATGTATTTAAATATGAATAAATTGAAACTAAATACTGAAAAAAAAAAAAACAAAAATAATGTTATTACCACCAAATAGAGAAATTCATTGTATTGAAGAATTTGAATGTGTACAAGAAATTAAATATTTAAGAGTTACAATAGATAGTAATTTAAACTTCAAACAACACTTTGAAAACATTTGTAAAAAGATAGCCCAGAAAATCGTCTTCTTTCGTAGAATTAGAAAGAAATTATGTATTTCAATGGCAATTAAAATATGTAATACCATAATAAAACCACATTTTGAGTATTGTCCAACGATACTATTATTGGGGTCTACCGGTATGATTCAAAAACTTTAAATATTACAAAATAAAGCTATGAGGTCGATTTTATATTGCAATAGATAAATACGTTAAAATGGTTAATTATTAAACAAAGAATAATATTTTGCACATTGCTGTTTATATTCAAAATTAAAAGTAATTTATTGCCAAATTTATAACCAATTATTCAAAACAAAAAAAATTTGATTTTTTTGATCCAATATTATGTTCTCTATTACTATTGGAAGAATTATAATGTGCTATACGGGTTAAAAATTAGATATTCCAAATATACCCTGGATAAATTATGCTGAACAAAGTGTACAGTGTTTTAAATTTCAAACATAAGATAATATTGATGAACTTTTGAAAATTATAAAATTGATGCCCAATAAAAATGACTATAAATTCATGAATAAAGAAATGTTAATAGATAGTTTCAATTATGTAGGACCAGCCTTACTAAAAATAATAAATTATTCATTAATTAATGCAATTTTCCCAGACACCTGGAAAACATCTGTGATAGTTCCGGTTCAAAAAATTGCTAACTCGAAAAAATGCGAACATTTTAGGCCAGTGAATATGCTACCTTCACATGAAAAAATATTAGAAAAAGTAGTACACATCCAGTTTGAAAAATACTAAGAAGACAATAATATTATAATGCAAGAACAATCTGGTTTTCGCAGAAAACATTCGTGTGAAGCTGCATTAAACTTCGTAGTTGCTGATTGGAAAGGAAAAATGCATGGAAAAAAGAAAATAGCTGCAGCGTTCCTTGATCTTAAACGTGCATTTGACACCGTTGACAGAGAAATATTATTGAACAAATTGTACAATTATGGCGTAAGAGGAATGGAGTATCAATGGTTTAAATCATATTTAGAAAACAGAAAACAAATGGTAAAATTTAATAACGAATTGTCAAGTAGTATTTCTGTCGAATTAGATGTACCATAAGAGGCAATGTTGGGCCCATAATTATATGTATTGTATATTAATGATTTTAAAAATATAATACAAAACTCTCAAATAGTTTTCTTTGCTGATGACGGTCTCTTATATGTCAATGATGTTGATGTTAATGTTGCAGTAAAAAAGTTAAAAGAAAGACATAAATAATGTGAAAATGTATTTAAATATGAATAAATTGAAACTAAATACTGAAAAAAAAAAAAACAAAAATAATGTTATTACCACCAAATAGAGAAATTCATTGTATTGAAGAATTTGAATGTGTACAAGAAATTAAATATTTAAGAGTTACAATAGATAGTAATTTAAACTTCAAACAACACTTTGAAAACATTTGTAAAAAGATAGCCCAGAAAATCGTCTTCTTTCGTAGAATTAGAAAGAAATTATGTATTTCAATGGCAATTAAAATATGTAATACCATAATAAAACCACATTTTGAGTATTGTCCAACGATACTATTATTGGGGTCTACCGGTATGATTCAAAAACTTTAAATATTACAAAATAAAGCTATGAGGTCGATTTTATATTGCAATAGATAAATACGTTAAAATGGTTAATTATTAAACAAAGAATAATATTTTGCACATTGCTGTTTATATTCAAAATTAAAAGTAATTTATTGCCAAATTTATAACCAATTATTCAAAACAAAAAAAATTTGATTTTTTTGATCCAATATTATGTTCTCTATTACTATTGGAAGAATTATAATGTGCTATACGGGTTAAAAATTAGATATTCCAAATATACCCTGGATAAATTATGCTGAACAAAGTGTACAGTGTTTTAAATTTCAAACATAAGATAATATTGATGAACTTTTGAAAATTATAAAATTGATGCCCAATAAAAATGACTATAAATTCATGAATAAAGAAATGTTAATAGATAGTTTCAATTATGTAGGACCAGCCTTACTAAAAATAATAAATTATTCATTAATTAATGCAATTTTCCCAGACACCTGGAAAACATCTGTGATAGTTCCGGTTCAAAAAATTGCTAACTCGAAAAAATGCGAACATTTTAGGCCAGTGAATATGCTACCTTCACATGAAAAAATATTAGAAAAAGTAGTACACATCCAGTTTGAAAAATACTAAGAAGACAATAATATTATAATGCAAGAACAATCTGGTTTTCGCAGAAAACATTCGTGTGAAGCTGCATTAAACTTCGTAGTTGCTGATTGGAAAGGAAAAATGCATGGAAAAAAGAAAATAGCTGCAGCGTTCCTTGATCTTAAACGTGCATTTGACACCGTTGACAGAGAAATATTATTGAACAAATTGTACAATTATGGCGTAAGAGGAATGGAGTATCAATGGTTTAAATCATATTTAGAAAACAGAAAACAAATGGTAAAATTTAATAACGAATTGTCAAGTAGTATTTCTGTCGAATTAGATGTACCATAAGAGGCAATGTTGGGCCCATAATTATATGTATTGTATATTAATGATTTTAAAAATATAATACAAAACTCTCAAATAGTTTTCTTTGCTGATGACGGTCTCTTATATGTCAATGATGTTGATGTTAATGTTGCAGTAAAAAAGTTAAAAGAAAGACATAAATAATGTGAAAATGTATTTAAATATGAATAAATTGAAACTAAATACTGAAAAAAAAAAAAACAAAAATAATGTTATTACCACCAAATAGAGAAATTCATTGTATTGAAGAATTTGAATGTGTACAAGAAATTAAATATTTAAGAGTTACAATAGATAGTAATTTAAACTTCAAACAACACTTTGAAAACATTTGTAAAAAGATAGCCCAGAAAATCGTCTTCTTTCGTAGAATTAGAAAGAAATTATGTATTTCAATGGCAATTAAAATATGTAATACCATAATAAAACCACATTTTGAGTATTGTCCAACGATACTATTATTGGGGTCTACCGGTATGATTCAAAAACTTTAAATATTACAAAATAAAGCTATGAGGTCGATTTTATATTGCAATAGATAAATACGTTAAAATGGTTAATTATTAAACAAAGAATAATATTTTGCACATTGCTGTTTATATTCAAAATTAAAAGTAATTTATTGCCAAGTTATCTTCAAAGAAGATTAACAAGAAGAGCTGATGTTCAGCCACATAACCTAAGAAATAATAACAACTTTAATGTACAATTTTTCTTAAATAATATAACACAAGATATGTATGTTGTCTTATAAAGGAATACAAATTTTGAATTTTTTGCCAAATGATGTACAAATCGGAAACAATATAATAAGTTTTAAAAATAAAATATTAGTTTGTCAAAACTGATTATTAAGTTATCTCTTTTAAGTAATAGGCATATATATATATTTATTTATTTGTTTAAATGTTATAAAATCTAAAAATAGCTTTACTAACGCTAAATAAACTTTAATCAATCAATTAATTTATTTGGTAGGTATGAGATTAGGTTTTAATTTAAAGTGTATATATCAAACCGCTAGATCAATATTTTTGTTGACGAATTTTTTTTTAATTTTTTGTTAAGATTTATTTTTCAAAAAATACCTATAACACAAAATTTCCACCCTCCTACCCCTCCCCCCCGTTACTTCCATTTTGTAATCGCAATTTAATTATTTTAGTAAAAACAGATGACACTAAGGTCTATTTGTGTGTGTGTTACAGTTAAAAAATATCAGTACGATAATGCGATGGTCCCAAAGACGTACGCAAGGGAGGGCAGGGGGGCTGCTAACTAATATTAAAGGTTTCAACATAGAATAGAAAACATTACGACGATTATCAGATTTTCTCAAGAGGGTATGATAAATAACTCCACACGGAAAGAATTGAAAAATGACTAATTCCAAAATTTTAGTTTGTAATTTACGAAACTCTCTTTTTTTAGGTAAATCAAGGCGCTTTTATTAAAAAATTATTGAAAACTTTGTAATTTACCTCTCAAATCTTTGTAAAGAGCATAATTTTATAATTCGATATTTATAAGGAAATTACAAGTTTTTGAATTGCAATATACTACTTTAGGGGTATAATTTAATTTGACAACTTATTAATCTTGTTTTTTCGAATTTAAATTGTGACTTTCATTTTTTTAAACCAACAAAATGTAAGTAGGTAGGATATAAATATTGACCCCACACGATCGCAATTTACGAAAATAGCTATTTGCGGATTTAAGAGCAAAACTATGCAGTAAATTACAATTTGTTAGGCGTATCTTATACTTCAGGGGAATAATTAAAATATTTATAAAGGTGATTTGAACCAATGAAAAAGTGAATATATTTTAAAAGTGATTAATTTTCAACATAGCCCCTTTATACCGTGCGATGGCTGATCAAATTTCGATTCGCTGATTTTTTCCTCGATTGAAATATTGATACCTGCTCAAAAGTGTTGAAATATAATTTTTGAGTGTCAATATCCTCATTTTCCTCATATTTAATATCGCAAACAAATAGTCTTAATTTAGTAATTTCCAAACCAAGGTCCAAAACTGGATTCATTTTTCGTGATTTGTAGCTTATTTTTCTTGATCTGAGCTTCAGCTTTTTGTTAATTTTGTATTGTTTTTTGCATGAAAACTTAGCCTAGTTCGATAAAGTGAGTACTGATTAGTGAGTATTTAGTCCGTTATAGAGCCAAACATGGTTCCAGCCTTTGAATCATTATGAAGTTTTAACTCACCCATTCCGACAGATTAACTGAGGTTCATTATAGCAAATTCTAATCTTAAACCGTGGTTGAACCTTAGTTAATTCGCTGAAATCCATAGCTTAAAATATTTGATTCACAATATAAATGTTTGTATTGGCACTAAATGTGTAAGTTCTTTTAACTTTCAGTTGTCAAAAATCTATAGAGTCGGGTTTTACTCAACTTAGAAAATTTCTGCACCTGAAGCCTTTAGAATTAAATAAAATTTAATTTTTGAACATGAAATTCATATTTTTGTGTTAAAAAAAGTAGCATCTCGATTGCCAGTGTGACAATTGGACAAGTACATATATCTTCAGAAGGTTGGTTCTAATCGCTTATGTTTTCGATTTTTTATTGGAAGCTTTAATAAATTAAATTTTTAAATTAAAAAAAAACAATGTAAATTAATAAAAAAATTCAGTGGATCTGGTTTTTGTTTCAGTTTCCCCCCCCCCCCATAATCGAAATCATGCGTACGCCCTTGGATGGTCCATTCTTTAATGAAGTTCAAACGAATATCTGGAGATGGGACATATGACATAAAGAGGAACGGAGCGTTTTATTTAATCGATAAACGATCGTTCTATTTTATCGATCACAATCGATTAATTTTATCGATTCATTCAAACACATTTACAATACATTCGTTTTTTTTTTTATTTGTAGTAGCCCGTATCGTAATGGTTAGTGCGTTGTACTGTCCCGCTAGAGATCTGGGTTCACTTCCCACCCTCGTCCACCTTAAAACTAAAAAGGGCTACTGCATCTTGCGAGGAATTGACAAATTCTCCAAGAGTGTCACTTGTCTTGAATAAGTGCTTCTCGTCTAGCCGTTCGGATTTGGCATAAAATTGTAGGTCCCTTCCATTCCTGTCGACACGCGCACACAGTTATGGTGGCGAGTTGTTAGTCACTAGGCCCTAGTTCTTCACGAGCCGTTGCGCCACCCAATTTGTTTATTTATTTATGATATTTTTAATCAACCAGAATATTCACTAGAAATAATTTATATAGTCCTGGAATGTAAGTCAAAATAAGGTACACATTTCGGAAAAAATGGGAGAAAGCTGAATTTTTGTCTACACGTTCTGTGAACCTTCCTTAAAACGGTAAAAAGACAAAACGATCGTTTGTTTTTTCCAAAAAATCAGTATATCTTCATTTAGAACGATTTTTCGTCCAAAAAACTTAAGTTCAAAATTAAAGAACATTTACAATTTAGTAGCCCTTAGCGTAATGGTTCGTGCGTTCGACTGTCACGCTGGAGGTCTGGGATCGCTTCCCAGCCTCGTCCACCTAAAAACAAAAGTTTTTTTTCAGGGCTACTGCCTCTTGCGAGGAATTGACAAATCCTCCAAGAGTATCACTTGTCACGAATAAGTGCTTCTCGTCTAGCCGTTCGGATTCGGCATAAAATTGTAGGTCCCTTCCATTCCTGTCGAAAGGCGCACACAGGAATGGTTGCGAGTTGTTAGTCACTAGGCCCTGGTTCTTCATGAGCCGTTGTGCCACCCGATTTATTTTTATTTTATTTTTTTTACAATTTACAATAAAAAAGTCTGTACAACTTTACTTATAGCTATAACCGTTTCTGAGTTATTAAGCGTTAAAAAATTAGTTTTTTTTGTCTATTCTTCGACAGTGTGAACTGCCAAAAAAAAAACAGTTTTTTGCATATATCTTTAAAACTGTAAGCCTAATCGAAAAATTATGCTGGCGAAATGTGTTTATTATGAACTTTTACAAAAGCATGCATTAACAGTTTTTTTTTTCTAGAAGCCATAATTTTTACGATATCATTATTTTTAAAAATCACCAAAAGTCGAAAGTACTGGTTTTTGGCTCTTTTCTCTTGAATGACGAATTTTTCGGAAAATATTTTATACTTATGTTGTAGATTTTAATATTATCTAGAGAAAATGTTATGACACGTTTTTGCGTATAACACATCAGTTGCAAGATATTGCGAATTCAAAAATGGTAAAATTTCGAACATTTTTGAATAAAAGAAAATAAAAAAATGATATTGTTTAAAATGACGTTAAAAAAATACATACATTTACCTTACCTTTGTCATATTTATGTTTGTATGATGTATATATTTTTAGTCATATAATATTTATAACGTCATTTTAAACAATATAATTTTTTTATTTTTTTTATTCAAAAATGTATGAAATTTGACCATTTTTGAAGTCGCAATATCTTACAACTGATGTGTTAAGCCTGATCCACATCTGTGTCGTGTGTTGTGTTGTGGAGTCGTGTGTCGCTATCGCTACAATGTATTTCATATGCGTAGAACCATATTTGTCTCGTGTGTTGTGTTGCAGTGTGGCGCATAAAATAAATGGAATGACAGCGACACACGAATCCACAACAAAACACACGACACAGATGTGGATCAAGCTTTATACGCAAAAAAGTGTCATAATATTTTCTCTAGATAATTAAAATCTACAACATAAGTTTAAAATATTTTCCGAAAAATTCGTCATTCAAGAGAAAAGAGCCAAAAACCAGTATGTTCGACTTTTGGTGATTTTTTAAAAATAATGATATCGTAAAAATTATGGCTTCTAGAAAAAAAACTGTTAATGCATGCTTATATAAAAATTCATAATGAACACATTTTATTTCTTTTAATTTTTCGATTAAGCTTACAGTTTTAAAGGTATAAGCAAAAAACTGTTTTTTTTTTGCAGTTCACACTTTCGAAGAATAGAAAAAAAAAATACTTTTTATTGTAAATTTGATGCTCTTTAATTTTCAACTTAAGTTTTTTTGACGAAAACCCGTTAAAAATGGAGATACTGGCTTTTTGGTAACAAAACGATTTTTTTCGTTTTTTTACCGTTATAAAAAAGCTAGTACCCAACATATCTTGGCGGAACTTTCTAGGCTTATTAAGGAAGGTTCACAGAACGTGTATACCAAAATTCAGCATTCTCCCATTTTTCCGAAGTAAAAGTCTAATTTTCCTGGACTAATATGGCAAAACAACGTTTTGCCGGGTCGTCTTATTCCTGTTGGCTAAAGACGGACTTTTTTTTTATTTTTATTCGACATTTTAATCTTTTCATTTAGGGGGTTCCCGATTGAAACAAAAATGAGTTAGGCAAAAACGGACCTCCTAATAAATAAGAATTTATTTAAGAACTATATCACAGCGCCACCTGTTGGGCCCAGATTTAATGATTTTATTTTTGTGCAATAAACCAACATTTGTGATGTACATATGTTATAATTATGAATGGTTCGGTATGCTAAGAACATTTAAAAGAAAAACTAAGGCATATTGGTTCAACCGTTCGCACGTGATGCGGTTAGCAAAACTAACAGTATTTGGATTTCTATTTATGTACCATATGTGCATAATATAGGTAGATACGTTTTGAAAACTCACTTGCAGCCAGAACTTGCATTCGTAGGGTGTAACATAGCAACCCGAAAAGTGCTTGCAGTATGCAAGAAAAAGTCGCTTGCAACAAACACTTACCTAGCATGGATTGGCTGCTCATTACAAAAGCCCATTTCAAAACCAGAATTCTAGTCTAGGAATGCTTGCTGCATGAATACTTTCCTGGCATAGTGTGACGGTACTTTGGGCGTTTAAGTCTAATTTATATACATCTTCAAATTATTTGGTTGATTTCACAATTATTTGTTGGAAAACATTTTTTCAGCCAACTTAATGTTGGCAAAACCAGATGAATTTGATATTGACTGCTCTGGTTTCAGTTAAATGAAGTTTTTTCTAGATTCGCTATTGTATGGTTAAAATTAATTATCTATTTATGTTTATTTTATATATGTACTTATATACATATGGTCTAGTGTACGTTCATTCTTTTTAATAATGTTAATAAAAACTCGCACGAAAACAAAATTGTTAGAAAATTCATACAATAATAGTTAAACTTCATTAATCTTGATTAGATGCATCTGCTTTGAGGTTCTTAAATTCAAATGCTTGAATGCAGATGCAAAACATGTATTTCATATAGGGGCACTATCTTCCCCATTGCTGTACATTGGTTTATAAACTTAAACGTAATAATAAAAGGGAGAACTAATCAACGACTCACAGCCATCAATTGGTTGGATCTAATTCAATTCTATATTTAACCACAATAATTGGAGCTGTATATAAGTCATAAGGTCTTAATTGAATTATGCTTGCAAGACAATTTTTTATTAAATCGTCTTTTTACGGATACAATAGTGAACAGTCCAATAAAGTGGTCATTCCCCCTTTTTTGTATACAAAATTATTACTTGGGCTTACAAAATAATTCCGTATAACGATAGAGTTAAATAACTATGAATGGTAATGGCGATGTGACAATTGAATCACTTTGAGGAGACAATTCCATTATTTGAAGCGGCGTTAAAGTAGGTACATAACATATGTAGTTTATTTGTCTTTCCATTTATCAGGCAATTAATAATTATTTCATAAGTTTGCCAGATCTCAGAGTGAGTCGATCAGATAGATCTACGACGATGACCACGCTACAATAATGGTTTTCCAAATAAAAGATATACAGGCGGGTGTCCCACATTCACCGGCAAGACGAAAACCATGGGTTCTTTTAAGTCGAAAAACTTAAGACGCTGTTTACATTCGACTGACTCCTCCAACCTTTTTTTTGACTTAACAAAAGAAAACGTAAAAAAAAAAAAAATTGATTTTTTTTTAAATGTGTGTGTTTTTTTGACGTTTTTTTTTGTAGTCAAAAAAAATCGGAGGAGTCAGTCGAATGTCGTTTTGTCTTCCTTTCGTTATAACTATTGAAATCAAAAATGTTTATGTCCTTGTTCATTGACCGATTTCAATGAAATTCACATAGGTTGTAGCTCAGATATAGAAGTATAGCTTTCAGCCAGTTATAGCTTTCATTGAAAACCATCATTGAAAATTTTGTCTTTCAATTTTGAAGCACTTAAACAAATAAAACTGATGGCGTTTTGGTACCAAAATGATGGTAGTCAGTTATATATTTTTTTTAGTCAAAAAACTGTTTAGTTTTCTTTACAACTTTCATATAAAATCATTTTTTTGTTTTTCAATGATGAAAACGTTTTCATTGAACAGCTGATATTTTGTTCCTATTAATGGAACACATTCGTTCCAATGAAATGCGTTCCTTTCTCTTCCTGTTCTCGTCTGTCAGTTTTTCGTTCAATGATCGACTTTAACCTCAACGTTGTTTTTTGTATGGGGAATGGAATTTTCAATGAAAGAAAATTTTATGATAGCTATAACCGACTTGTCAGAAAATATTCCACCATTTCACTGATTTGTGTTTCAATGATGGATCTCAATGAAAGCTATAACTGAAGCCTTAAGGAACTAAATATTGTAAAATAAGGGCCGTTAAAAAAATGTCAATTTCCTTATGTTCCAATTTTCAATGAAATTGAAACATTCGCCACGAAGGGTAGATACATGCTAGACATCATTAGCTATTATTCAAAGACTCGCTCGCTTTTTTTTTTTACTGTGATCTGCTGTTGCAACTTTTTGGAGTTGATTTACAAGAATTTTATTAACAATTTGTAAAAATTTGTACAAATTCGCAAGAGATTCACGTTACCGAATATTCCACACCTATATTCAAATTCCGAAAAAATTGGTCAAATAACACTGTGAAACATTATAATATTTGTAAAGTCAGTATAAATGCACCTTATCCCCTTTCATACGAAGAAACTGTTAAGCTAATAGGAACTTTTAGCAGTTGCTATGAGAGAAGGGCACCCAGTATAACCCAGGGGCTGTATTGGCAATATTTGAGGCAGTAAATTGCCTCGCTAATTGTCATTGCCTTGCATAATGCCAATGTAGACGCTTTTGACAATAGCAATCGCAAATATTGCCTGGTAGATGGAAAGCGCAATTAGATATTGCTTTTTATTGCCGAGGCGATAAATTGTGACGTTTCGCTGTATTCAAGATGTTTTTTTCCCGATTTTGAATAGCTTCTCCATCGTTTTGAAATTAAAGGTGTAAATATGAGAAACCGTGAAAAAATTTAGTGAATTTATGATTTATAGTATCAATAACAGTAAATTTTACTGAAATTGCTTGCAATGAAATGACCACCAAAGAAACAAATTGGCAGTGCCATTGAAATTGACATTCCTTCAAATATTGCTAATGGAGCCACAGCCTAAGGGGAGGGGAGTGAAAAAATCTCTCCAGTCAACGATTTGAAGAGATTTGTATCGTATTCCTACTCAAACTTTCCGTAGTGTGCCTTCAACCGTAAGGAAACAAACAAAAATCTCTGGAAATTTTGTTTCTTTGTGTGATAGGCACAAGAGATTTTCAAGGAAAGTCCATAACAACACAAATATTTCACAACAAATGTCAGTTTGACAGTAGTTTATTAATGACCTGTTCTCGCCCCAGCAAATTACATACATCTATACTACTTTGGGGTGAGTTCAGGGGGATGGGCGACCCTGGGTTTCAAAAACACACAGAATTTTGTCGACAGAGTGATTTCAAGTTTTTCAAAAAACGCATAAGGTGACTTCAGGATTACTTCATCAGAGCTCAAAAAAGTCTTACCAAAGTAAATACACCCTACGTTGCAAGCGCCAATGTCAATAGTGCAAAAACAGACGATTCTGCTGCACAATAGTTCGTATTACTCATCTTTAAAAAAATGCTTCTCTTCTTGAACTACTACCGATACCGAAGGGGACTTTTCGCTTGAAATACACATAAAAGTTCGAATTTTTATTATCAAATTCCCCGATACTCACATTCCCATACATATGTATGTACATGTACATATCAGAACTTTACTGTTGTCATAAAAAAAATATTAAAATTGTACGTACATTTGTAGGTACCGCAAACTCATGTTCAACAGGTGTCAATGAATTTCAATTTATTCGCAATATAAATTAAGTGTCATCAAAAAATATAACATGCATAAAAACCAAAGAAAAATATGTAGTTAGATAAAGAGACCTTAACGAGCAACAAAAATCAATACCCCAAGGTTTGCTGCAATCCAATTGAACGTATAACTAATAAACTTGCAGAACAAACATTTGAGTTCATGTTTATACTCAAGGTTAAATAAAAGTGCACAAAACGAAAATTTATCTCTCATACTGACAAGACTAGACATCCCGCATTCAGTATGACTGCCCCGTGTCACGCATCATCAATTCTCCTGTAAAAGGTCCCGTATTTAGAAATTTGTTTCGCAGAGTAGAGAAAAGAAAGCAAATTAGTTTGGAGTTTCTTACAGGCCGACTTGACAGACCATACAGATGTCCAACATCACAACCATAATCCAATCAACAAACAGTGCATTTTTACTCACTGGACAAATTATGTGATGTCGTTCATTAACCTTTTACCCCTAATTTTATCTTTTCCAACAAAATGCACTTACACATTCAACAAAAACCAGAAAAAAAAACATCACGCACATGAAACGTCAGCTCATGGCCAAGCTTTGAAGTTTGAACAGCCCTCCATGTCTTGTTCAAAATGTTCTTTTTTTGGACATGTCGCTGCATGGACCATGGATTTTTAGACTCCATTGGATTTTTTTAAAACATGTTCGTAGCCCTGCCATTGCCATCGATCATGGCCTGTGTGTGTAAGGGATCTCCAAAATAAAATTCAGACTTCAAAATAATCTCGTTTTTCATTGGTAAAACACAATCGATTTATTTTTTATTTGGATTTCTTAAAATGCAGATTTTGACAATTTTTGCGTAGATTCCGTTAGACAAATTATTATTTGCTTATTTTTTTGATATAAAATCAATTTTACAGATCTAAGTTTTTCGAAAATAAATTTTAGCTTTCACGAATCTATGGTGCCCTATTTTGATCTGACTATTTTATCACTGAACAAAACTATTTTTGCAAAGTAAAGTACGACCCGGGCAGTTTAATTTGCACTTGAGTATACACCTACAAGAGAAAAGCTTAAGGCTGGTATTCACCAAGTGATCATAACTTAAGAGCCTCCTAAATCTATTCACCAAGCAATATTAATGGACATTTACGAGCGTTCGCAAAAGTTATGAGTGGTCTCGAGCACTCCTAAGTTACGAGCGGTCTCTTCGAAAAGTTGTTCGAAAACTTTCGTAATAAAACGTCCCTTCTCCCCAAGATAAACAGAAAAGAGTATGCTCATATGATACACCCAATTAGCCATCATGGTATTTCTGGGTATTTCTATGACGTCAAAGCTCACAATAATCTTTTGTTATTATGTTTAAAGAAGTCAAAATTAAAGCATTTATAAGAGTTATCTTAGATGATAAACGAATAACATAATATTGTAATGTGAAATTCTAAAAAAAAACTACTACCTATTATTTTTGTTCAGAGATTATACCTATTTACAGACAAAAGTAAAAAATGCTTTTAGTTTAGGTATTGGTATTTTCTTGGCGTCTGCCTAGCCAGCTGTCTATCGTTTCCAATTGGGAATGTTTGGTTGGTTTTTCGAACATTTGCTCTCATATTCAAACAATGACTCTCTTTTTCGAACATGGAAAAATACTTATGAGTGGTTGGTGAATAGCACAAATAATTTTCAAGTTAAGAAGCTCATAAAGTTAAGAGCAGTTTATGAGCGCTCGGTGAATACCAGCCTAAATGTTTACATGAGTTTCAAGGGTTGGTTGCATTAATCGCAGCAGATGAAAATTGAACTACATTTACATAGGTACAAGGTACGTGAAACGTGACGGGTTAGTGTATCCTATATTATATTTCAACATTTTTACTCTCGAACGCTATAAAAAAAAGGTTTAATATTGTTTACACAAAATGGTATTTGCTTACGTAGAATATTTTAGTCGTAAAGCGCCTTCTCAATTGAATTCTATGAAAATACCGTAAATTCCATGGTTTAATCACGTAATTCACATTTCAATTTAGTGTGTTACTATATGTAACTTAAACACACGCGGATTATTGTTATAACTTGAGTTTGAATATTTGCTTATGTATGTACGTCATAATAAATAAATATTATTGGAATAAGCGGGATGATATTGCATCCACATTATTTAAAATATATAAGAGAGCAGAATAAAATCTAATAAAGGACATTCATTTCAAGTTAGCACCTGCATTTTACAAAAACCTAACTTTTCTATAACAAAGAAAGTGCCGATTAATTGCCGTTGCAGTAAATAAGTATACTTTGAAAAGAAAAAAATAAATTCAAAAATTATTTCTGAAAAACGTTGACATGTTCAAGCATGGATGGCTATCCTCTTTTTTGGTCAAAAATAACTAAATCGAATTCGCGCGAATTTTTTAATATAATATTTTTTATTTTTCTAAAAAAGGAAACTCATTGCTTGAATGTTGATTGAAAAAATAATAGTATTAATTTCTTGAAAACATTTTTCAATTCACTTTCAAGCATTTAGTTTACTTTTTTGAAAAATAATAATCAAAAATTCTCACGTACCATTCAAAATTACCTACAAATGTATGTGAATGATAGAATACAAACCGTCGTTACATATTAATGATGAAAAGTTTACGGTTAAAAGAAGTTAAAAGAAATAATCTACTAAATCAATTTTAAAATGAGAGAACAATAATTGTTTAAAATAAACGACTGTGTCGCGTGGATCTGCTCTTATCACCGTAATTTTAAATCTGATTAAAGTATCGGGTTCGATTTTATTTACGAATCCAAAACTTGCTCAAGGGTGCCTTTATATCGCAACTAAAAAAAGTACAGTACTGCTTTATTAAAACAAGTAAATTTGGAATATTAGCATTTGGCCCTATTTCACTTGGCCTTATTTGACGTCACTTTTAAATCAGACCAAATGTGCTGTCAAACACTGAAAGGTAAGTGCTTTCAGAAAGTAAAAGGCTTTCTAAAGTGTGACGATATAGTGTGACGATCCAAAAAGTACTTTCTTGAAAGCGTTTTATGAAAGTAAGACGGCTTTCACACAAGGAAACTGAGTTTGCAGAAACTAGCTAGTTTGTTGGAGAGAAGGGTGAGAGGGGAGATTTTTTTCTTCGTCTTTCCCCAGTTGCCGGCAACTCAGTTTCCTTGTGTGAAAGGGGTCTAATTTGCTTTCTCTTTCACAGACCCGGGGTTTAGACAAGCGAGTAGAACTAGTAGCATTTGTATCATAGTGTTAGTTTTATGGATGCATGTGTGACTAGTAGCTCTCTGCGCGTTTTGTCAACTAGTATGATTTTTTTTAAATATTTCATAAAGAAAAAAGGGGGGTTCACACTCGTCGACAAGTTCATCAACTCGTGTCGAAACGTCACATAATTTGTAATGTGAACACAAGTTGAACGACTGTCGGAAGTTTTTCAAATGTTTTGATATTTTGCTCGGTCGAACGACCGCTGTAGCTAATGTGAACACTAGTTGAACAACTGAGATGTCTGAAAATTTGGATTTTAGTGTTTCTTTTTAATTTTTTAAGTGAGGTTCATAGAGAATGGTTTGAAATAGAAGTAAACTCACAAAAGGAAGGAAGAAAATTTGAATTTTCCTTCGCTGAAACAGGTGCAAAAAATTAAATCTACGCCGTTGATGAAGCGGTCGTGGAATATGAACGCTAGCAACACGACTCAGGTTGATCGACTTGTCGATAAGTGTGAACCCCTCTAAATATACAAATTATGGAAACAAAACAAATAAATGAGATCAATACACTACACTAGCAGGATAACTGGCAGGCTACTCGCAGGCAAAAATATTATACTATTTGCCCAGCTAGTCGACTCTCTAAAGCCTGATCCACATCACTGTCGTGTGTTGTGTTGTGGAGTCGTGTGTCGCTGTCATTCCATATATTTTATGCGCCACACTGCAACACAACACACGAGATAAATATGATTCTACGCATATAAATACATTGAAGCGATAGCGACACACGACTCCACAACACAACACACGACACAGATGTGAATCAGACTTAACACACATATACACTACTAGTTCTACTCGCTTGACTAAACCCCGGGCAGTGACTATAGTTCCTAAAAGCGTTTCAAGAAAGAAAATCACTTTAAGAATACGCTTTCTGCTTTCAGAAATAAAGCTGAAGATCGCTCCAAGGATTTAAAAGAATTTGCTTGAAAGGGAATCTGGAGGTAATTTGAAGAGATTTTTTAAAACTGTAAAATGGATTTTGTTGTGCTGGAAATTTTCTAGACGTGATATTTTTTATTTTTAATTGTATTATTTAATATTGTTTTTTAATCAAAAATTGTGAAAAATAATTTCCTTTTTTTTTTGTCGAGGAATCTAGGCCGCAAGCATAGCGTTTTGAACAAAATAAAATAGGTCATGGGTAGAATGGATTGAACTGCAGGCGTGATATTTTGTATTCTTTTTTATTTCTAACCGTAAAGATTTTTCACTACGTTATATGAAAAGTTATAAGCAAAAATTTGTTCCATATAACTCAGAGCTGAGAAATGATAGGATAAAAATAAAAACACTTATTTATAAGAATACACGAACTCTCAACATGACTTTTTTTACGATTTAAGCTCTTTTTCTTACAAAACAAGAGAATTATAACAAAAATGTATTGCACACAAAATAAATTGGAAGTTGTATGATGTTTTCATTCAATTTCAACTCAACAGATACGTCGTTGAAAAGATTATTTTGTGTTCTCTATTTTGTTACATGCTTTTAATAAAGCACTGGACAATTTTCACTTTCCACTATCTGTACTTTATTTTTGGATACCAGTGAGCTACACTGCAACCTATTTATATTAATTTTAAATATTAATTGGCTTTTTTGTTCAAAATTTGTATTTACCTCACGAAAAGAACTTTCCGGCTGGACGTGTGACTGTGAACTTGGTTCATAAATTCACATAAGGCGTGTACCTTCAACTGAGCGCTCCGAAGGCTCAAGGATTTTTTAAGTGAGACAAAAAATCTCACCTGAGCGCTGAGATTTTTTGCGGAGATTTCTGATCCAAAAATTTCTTGGATTCATTACTCATTTTTTTTTCTCAGACGAAACAGCTGTTTCTTTGACAACCAAGTTATAATTTGTTGAGGATGAGCAAATAAGAAAGTGGTAAATAAAGGCGAAATGTTGATGAAAACTTAAACTAACCCGGGGTTTAGACAAGCGAGTAGAACTAGTAGCGTTTATGTGTGTTAGTGTATCTGAACAAGAAAGAGTCACTAGTAGCACAATTAGTATAATATTTTTGCCTGCGAGTAGCCTGCCAGTTATCTTGCTAGTGTAGTGTATTGTTTTTAGTGTATTTGTTTTGTTTCCATAGTTTCGATAATTTGTATATTTTTCTGTATGAAATATTTTTAAAAAATCATACTAGTTGACAAAACGCGCAGAGAGCTACTAGTCGCACATACATCCATAAAACTAACACTATGATACAAATGCTACTAGTTCTACTCGCTTGTCTAAACCCCGGGTAATTGAATAAGCTATAATCATTTTCATCAATTTCAATAATTTTTTTGATTTAACAATTAAATATTTAAAGAAAAGTTGAAATTTTATTTCTTAACTTGTATGAGAAAAATAACACATATTTTTTTTTTGAAAGAGAGCGGAGAATGTTGTCCCACCAACTGATTCTGCCTCCGTTAATCTGACATTGAGCGCTCATTGAGCGCTCAGTTTGTGGTACACGCCTATTAAAAATTCTTTCTTTTGTCAGATTTTGGAGCGAAAAAATGTAAGCTCTTCTTGAAAACCATTATATTTCTTTGTTGTCATTTGCAGAATACATATGTGTAGTCAAAAATCATTTATAGTGAAAAATAGGTCCGTTTTGATTATTAAAAACAAAATTATTTAAAGTCATTTTGATTCTAAACTCAAAATTCAAGTGATAATAACTTTTAAAATAGATCGATTTGAAACATAAAGAAGATGCCATCTTTTAGGTATGTAACGTTCTATATTTTCAAAAAGGTCGAGATAAGTCCGTTTCGATTCTAAGCGACACATATAGCCAATAAGTTGTAACGCATATCTATCAAAATATGTATATTTGGAAAATACGCAGAACAGAGCAATAATGCGTTTTTCTTCAAATATAGTATATAGGTATATATAGTCTTTATAATGTTAAAATATTATCAAACTGTTTTTAAATTAAACAAATTTTAAGCAGTACCTATCATTTGTATACTTAAGCAATATGGTGTTTAAGATTTTGGGTCACTACTATTATCTTTAGAGACAATTTATGATATTAACATTTATTAATGGCATAATAAGGAAATTTTTGTACTTTATATAAAATGCTTTAAAACAGTTTCTGGTGAAAATAAAAGTAAGCAAACTATCCGACAATTTCTGGTCTAGGGACAAACTTTTTGTTTATATATTAAGTGGTAAACCTTTCATCACTCCCCACATCGCTTAATCGACCAGTTTATTGAGTCTAAATTTGCAGCCCAATGAACAAATTGTAGTTTGCGTGAGTTCTTACTTAGCTTATCCTTCTAATTTATTCTGCAATTGAAACTAAAGGCGTATTTATATTATAAAATTAAACAACAAATAAGTACGCGGAACGCATGTAGATATGAAGTGGACTAATAAAACTTTGATAAACGAAGTTAATAAAAAATGTAATCGCATTTAACAAGATGCCAAGTGAAAAGATTTAAATCAAATGTTCGCTTAGTTCTAGACATCAGTTAGATCTCGATGTTTACATTGTTCCTGATTAACAACCTTAAACTACGTCTACTTTGATGCTCATTTTGTTTATCGCGTATTTTTAAATTCTTATCCATACCTGTCTACATAAATTAAAGAAAGCAATTATATATTGATCGGTTGATAACGGAAAAAAATAGTTTTTTTTTTAATGTGTTTAATAGCACAAAATATTAATCTTTATCACTTTTTAAGGAACGGAAAATTTTGTAATCTCCCAAGCTATCTCAAAGCTATCCATGCAAAAGTAAGACCGCTTTCACACAAGGAAACTAGGTTGCCAGAAACTAGCTAGTTTGTTGGCGAGAAGGGTGTAAGGGGAGATTTTGTGTCTTCCTTTTACGCCCTTCTCGCCTACCAACTAAAAATCGCCGGCAACTCAGTTTCCTTGTGTGAAAGAGGGCATAACAGTTTTGTGAAACTGAATTTCTTCCTCCTAATTTCTTCTTGAAAAAGTAAAGACCCATCTTATTAGTGATTGTCATCAAATTCGATATTAAATTAAATTGTTTTCCACAGCAAAATCTATAAAAAGGTAGATACTTCTTAAGTTACTGGCAAATTGAGAGCAACTAAGTTCGGAAAGCTTATTTAGGTATTAGTTGGCAATTTGCAAAAGATTTCTTTTACTTTTTAGTTTCAATGACTAATGACTAAATGTTGCCCCAAATGTTTTGATAACCTTAGATTTACACTGCTGTTATTATGGGAAGGAACTAACATGTTTTCGAGTAGGTACGTTGTGCTCTTTGCCTTTTTTACGGTGTAAATTTTTTTTTTCTTTTTCAAAAAAAAATTTAACATCTGAAAGTAATCTAATTTTCCTCTACAAAACTCAAGCAAATATTTTAAACACGATCATTCTTTTTGAGAACTTTAAGAAACCGGGCTTTCATAATAAAAAGAAAAAATGATTCTTGTTTAACGTGCTTTTGTGAACAAAAATGGTATAAAAAAGCAACAAAATGGGTTTGATAAAAAAATGCGTGAAAACCGTTATACGCATTGAGAAAAGTTGTAGAACGGGTAAAAACTGCTATACGTGCTCTTATATTACCGTGTACCGGAGAAAAGTCTCGGTACACGCAAATATACAGAAATCCAATTCGTGTACCAAAATTTTAAAAGTAAATTGCCCACACAAGGGGTTGTTGAACATTCAAACATTCATAATTATTATTTAATTGTATTTATTAAATAATCATATAATCTTTAAGTAATGTTTCTTTTACAAAGATATCATTAAATACTAAATAAATTAAACTAAGGGCCTTATTGGGAGAGTCTCCTCCGAAAAAATCTAGTCGACTTAAGTTGATCAGAAATTCGTAATCTAATTTAATTTTCTATCAAATAGAAAAAATGCATATAATTCCATGGAATAGATTTTTGAAATATCGATAGTAAACTTTAAGTTTATTAAAAAAAATATATATTCTTGTGTACCGAAATCGGCTTTGGGAAGAGTAGTCACCCTATGTATACCTACTATCCGAACAATTTTGGTACATGTTTTGAGTTTCTTAAGACCAATAACACGGATAACTCAATTAAGTGGAACTTGATTACAAGAGAAATACATAAGTGCATATAGGTAATAGTTAGTACATTTAAACACAAATTGTTCCATCATTTAAATGGGAAACATTAGGTGGAATATGCTGTACCAACCTACTCAGTAGCTGTATATAGGTAGGTATAAGTACCCGTACTCACATTAATATGGAAGGTTTTCGAAACGAAAATAAAGTAATTTTCTATGAATCTTGATCTTTGACAGTCCACCTTTTTTATACTTATACTAGGTTTCCACTTGTCATTGAAAGACACAGTTTGACAAGACAGGTTGGGTTGTACCTTCTATTACCTACTATTTTCTTTGCTTTTTTTTTTTTGTTGATACTACCCACCCTGTCTTGTCAAAGTCTTTCAATTTGGGTCTTTCAGTGACAAGTGGAAACCAAGCATTATGTCCATACTAAGCTTGTTCAAATAATATTTCAGTTGACCACTATTATCTTAAACTGCCCTCTAATACAATAGGAAATGATAATAATTGCATACCTACTTATAAATACATAAAATCAAAACATTTAAAATATTATGTTCACCATAATCTTAAAAAGATTAAAAAAATTAACGCGAAAAAATAATTGCGCCGGCACATTTTTTTTTTTTCTTATCAGAATCCTAGGAATGCAGATCAAATTTATGAACAAAAAGGTATAGCAATAAAATAAAAAATCGTGCTTACCCTTCGATTCCGCCAAAAAGCTGCATTTTCTTTTGTTTATAAATTTATGTACACCTTACACGAAATACCAAAACTCTCTCTCTCTCTGTTTCTGTTTCTAACAACAACAATTAAATCAAAAATTAATTTCTCAAAACAGCTTGAACTTGTTAGTGTCGCTTATGTAGATATCGAACTCACAACTTAAACCGAAACAGGTAGAAACTGTAAAAGTAAACAAATATAAATGTTCAAAAAAAAACAAAAATCCAAAACTCGGTGCTATTATTTTCGTAATTGCAATATTGATAACTTACAACGAAGGTGGGTGTTTAGTTTTTATTAATCAAAAACAACAAAATATCTCGCGCGATTAGAAGAACCAAAAATAGCTTTTACACAGCACACAGCTTGTTCCCAGAGTGTTCGCGACACGAATGAATTATTTAGCTGGCAATATTTTGTGTGAACCAAAATCGACCGATTGCCATTGCCAATGAAGACTTTTTCAAACGAGCCCCCTCCATTCATAGAGTTTATGACATATCAATCATACATCGTGTGCAATCCCCGATTCCTGTACCGCCCTCTCGCTATAATTAGCTACACTCAGAAAGTAAAAACGTCATACTCAAGTTTCCTATTTTCCATTGTTTACCTTCCACGGAAAAAATGCGCTTGTTTCTTAGCAGTAATATTATTTCACGTTCAAGTCACTACTTTACTTATATTGTCAGACGTGGTCAAACAATTTAATTCAGAAGAAATTTCTCTCCCAAGTCCGAAGTATGTGCTCTCAAACAAGAATACAAAAATTGATTTATGGGATTGGCATAGTTTTTTTTTTTATTAAAACACAACAGTAAAAAAGCTTTTGTTTTAGACCACAAAGCTCTATGGAAGCCATTTTTTTAGACCAAGCGGATAGGTATATCGTTAAATTTCAAATTAAAAAAAAAAGATAATTTCCTCATCTCCAGGGAACAAGTCCCTAACAGGAATGAATGCATTCAAAATGATCGCATTCTAAAAAAGGAAGAACTCTTTGTAACTTGAGAATGATTTTCGCTTGGATACTGTTTATTCTTTATTTATATGAAGTATCTTTATATCTTCTACAAATTTAAATCGATGACCAATCGTAAAGACCTTTAGTCTTGTGCATAGTATTTACTTTTAATCAAAATCGAATGCGGTTGGTAATCAGAGATCGCACTTTCAACCATCATCACCCGCAAATAATTTCTTAATCGGTGTTGTGTAACTTTATGGATTAGTAGAGTAGGTATATAATATACTTGATTTGTTAGTGAAGTCATTTAAACACTAAAAACTAAATAACCTCGGAACCCGACGAACCGAATTGAATTTAAATGAAACTTGTTGCATTGTATTTTTTGTGAACTATACTAAAATGTTAACCTACATATTTTTGACGCTTATTTTTATTTTTTCAAAAAAATTTGAAACAAAAAAACAATAGTATGACATTTTGAAGTAGGTATTTAGTACAAAATACTTACAAACGAATTTTGAAAAAGAACTAGATTTAAATGTTTTACTTAAAAATTCAAAATACATTTTTTTTTAAATTTTTGTATCCAATATTAAATTTAGGTTAGCTAAGAAAAATTTGCACGTTAATTACAAAATCAATACAAGTTGTTCATAGTCCAGGGCTATCTACTCTGCTTTAAGAAGTTTTTTTTTTTTTTTTTTTGATTTTGTAAACGAAAATAACGGCAGTAGGTACCTACTTACAAAATATCACGCTATACCATTTTTTAGTTCTTTTATTTCATCACTAATGCAGTTTTTAAAAAATTATTTTCAGAATTAAAATTTTGAAACAAAAAATGTGTACCCTTTTTTAAAATTATGTGATTAAGAATTTACTAATTTGTCTTTCTCTTATGCTCTTATTGTTTTCAAATCTAATGTTAAAAACCCAATGGTTGTAAATCCTTAAGTTATTGAGAAAATTGAAAATCCATAAAACTGCATTTTTCTTATAAAAATATGTATATGTTTTTAGTTTACTGATTCAGCTACGTAGCTATAGTTCATGCAGATCAAAAAAATGCCATTGTGTTTTTTAACGAAAAAAAAATATTTTATGTAAAAATGAATTTTTGAAAGCAGTAATTATCGTTTTCTAACAAAATATATTTATTAACACAAAATTTTGAAAACATTTTTCAGAAAAAATTTAGAACGCGAAAATTCAAAAATTTGATTAACTCGTTTTTGAAAACTCAATATTTTTTTTCTAATAAAAAAAAACATTGCATCAAATAATTTTAATCGGTTTATCGAATCATGAGAAGGTCAAAAATATGAAAAGTGGTTTAATGCCAAGTGCTGTTAAAAAGATTGCAAAATAAAATATTTTTGTATTTATCAAAATTATCGGAGTCGTATTCGAGAAAAAATAAATATTACTTAACGGGTTTTCAAACATGATTTTATCAAGTATTCTAGAAGATAATAAAAATTACGTTTAAATTCTAAGTAGGCTTTAGGTCTTTTTTGCTTTAAAAATTATAATCAGACAATAAGGTCACGAAGAAGGAATAATTAATGAAAACTACTTTAACGCAGAGATCACTTGAAAGATTGACGGAGCACGAAACTGATATTAGAAACAGAAGAGAATTCACAGATTTATCCCAACACATACTTGATACTAATCACTCTGCAGATTTTGGCAATACCACAATAATAGATAAAGAGAAAAGAGAAGACAAACTATACACAATAATTGAAACTTACGAATTTAACAAAATCTTAACAAAACAACAAACACACAAGAAGACAGAGATAAGACAGGAACAACCTATGCTTTGGCATTAAGAGAATACAATAATTTAAAAGTGCTCGATATTGTATTTAATTTATTTTTATTTATTTAATGCAATTAATTTTTTTTGTACTTAATTTAGCCACAAAATATTTCATGCAAGTCAAAAAAGTATTTAATATCAAATAATAAAGTACCCCTGAAATCCAACGAAACGGAGGGAAAATTATAAAATGAAATTTTTTATTTGCATAAATAAGAAGTGTGACCAAAAAAGCCCGACAACCCATAAATATTACTTTAATCCAAGTTTTAATTACCAAGTCTTAACACAAACTCAAAATATTGAGTTTTCTAAACAAAAATTTTATTTAATTTTATTTTATATTTATATTTAATTTTATTATTTACAATAATGTTAAAACTTTGTGGAAGCTTCATCATAAAAAAAATATCAAAAAAACCGTTTTCGAGGGAATCAAAAACCAAAAAAGGGTTGTACTAGGAATACCAATAATAACTATTTTTTTTTTTTTTTAAGTTTGTCGGCAGCGACAAAAATGATTTTTCTCTGAAAGTATAAATCTTACAAGCAAAATTTGTATAAATAAAAGAAAGATAATTTTGTTTTCTATATGTACATTATATACATAACGTAAAAATGTACGCTGCGTCGTTCTCGAGATTAAAACACGTTTTTCAAAATGGCGGCTCAAGCACAACAGTTACAACCGCGCCGATTTGTTTTTATACTCACAGTCAAGCGATTTAGCAATTTCAATCATAAAATTTGAGCGGTATGTTTTGCCCACTCGCCTATTAAGTAATAAGCCGATTTGTTTTTATACTTCAATAAAATCAAGAAGTTAAAAAATGGTAACAGAGGTAACATTAATAACAATTTTTTCAGAATTTCGTAGTATTTCTCTTTTGAAATTTAGCTTCGTTTATGTGCATGTTTTTATCAAAATCTTAGGAGCCGCTTTCAAGAAAAATAAGATTTGCCTTAGGTCGAAGCACTTTGCATGAGATGTACCACTGTTTTTGGTCCTAAAAAATTCAAAAATAAGGGTTAGCAGGCAGTATTTTTGGTCCAATTTGCTTCATCTTCTGTATTATCGTAATAGCAAGTTTGAACAAAATCTAAAATTCAAATTTGAATCCATTAAATCTGATAAGTGATAAAATGAAATCGACATACAAAATAGGAGCTCTTTATATTTTAAAGTGTTTAAATTTTAAAAACCTATTCGGCATTAATTCTGATAAGAGTTTACTCACGGCGTTGAAATAAAATTAAAACTTCTGCGCTACTTCCTATCTTCACCCTATCCACACTGTAGTAAGTACCTACCTAATATTCGTTTTTCTGACACGCCAATTGTCAATTCTAGAGGCATTTTACTGGCGTTTAAATGTAACAACTCTCGGAATTAGAGTGATTAATTTATAAACAGTTCTTATTCTGAGTAAGAAGATGAAGAAATTTAAATATTAAAATATTGAAATTACTTCTGTTTTAAGTGGAGTGAATGAATAAAATTCAATTAAAAAGTACAAGTGACCTCAACTCCAGAAATTATTTCTGGAGTTGAGGTCACTTGTACTTTTTAGTTGAATCTTATTCTGAGTATACAATTACTTAACGCTGAATGAAAAGTTGCTATCTGAAATAGCAACTTTTGATTTCAAGTCCTTCTCTGGCAGCTTCTCAAACAACCAAGAAAATTATTTATTTATATCTTCTTGGATGGAGTTCGACGGCTGTGTGTGTAAACTCTAGCGTTAGACAAATTTCATAGTATTTAAAAACAAATTATCGATGGCGGGAAGATTTGTTGCAAGTGCTACTACTACAAATAGAAACTAAGCGTAAAAATGTATGTATATCGAAAGAAAATTGTTCAATTCGACGGATAGCAGAATAGGTGTACATACAAAGCAACCTTTGCTACTACAACTTTGCTAATAAACTACTTACATTAATTCTAGCCCTATTAAAGCAATTTTTTTTTTTTTTTTCTAGTTGGGTATTCATTTTAAATTTTAAACGAATATAAAATCTTACTTGTTTGTATCACCTGCGTTAGCGATCTTAATTCTTTAATTTTTAACGAACAAAATGACTTTAAAAACCTTTAGAGCCGATTTTTCAATCGTCAATTAAGTTATCAGAGGAATTAATGCTATAGCAACATGAACAATTTTTTGATTTGATTGAAGAATAAATACTATCTGAGGTTTAACTGACTATTGAAAAATTGGCCCTTAGAGAAATAGGTATATGCCTAACTATTTGTCTGATCTTTTTTTAAAATTTGAATTCTTCGTTGAAAGATAATACGCTGAAGTTCCTCCATAGTTTCTAATGCTGATATCTTGTCCATTTCTCTTAGTTGGCTAGCCAAGTATCCTGAAAAGATATCGAATTCATCTGCTTTATCATTTGATGAACATTTTAGTTCCTCTTCGGCTTGTATTTCTTCAATCGGACATTCTTCAGTAACATCGGGATCTATATTTATAGCCATTTCCTCTTTTATTTCTTCAACTTCTGGTTCGGGTTCTTGATTCGAATGATTCGAATCATTGCTAGAGAACTGATACTCCTCCATAGGCTCCAAGGAATAGGCATCATCTAGGCACTCTATTGGAATCCTGTGAATTACAAAAACAATGTATGTATACAAAAAATTAACAAAAACTATATTAATTGTTATTACTCATCATCAGTATCTGGGCTATAATCTGAATGCATCCCATCAAAGTCGGACCAAGAAGGCGATGACCTCTTGGCCACAGTACTGTGTTTTACTTGGTCTCGCAGGAATTCCATTTCATCAAAGTAAAACAGATTAGTGTGGCTCTTTTTTTTATCACGAATCAGCTTCAGCTCTTGGATGTAGCAATTTCTGAAACGTCTATATTTTCGACTTACATCTTCTGCAGTTAGATTAAAATAGCTTCCAATTTTCTTGAAGGCATTATAACGTATTTCGCGCTTCCGAAAATCTGGGTGACTTCTGTCCCAAATACTTTTGTATTTTCTTATCAAGCGAATAATAATTATGGTTTGTTCGGCGGTTATTTTTTTACTAGTTATTAATTTACTGCGATTATGTGAAATTTTAGACATTATTCAATTTTAAATATTTGTTTTCTTTTTTATTTAGCCGTGTTTCGCTCGCGGTTTTTATAAACAAATTAGATGAGAAAATTTTCTAATGCACTTTTTAATTTTTAACTTAACTGAGATGTCAGATTTGGCGTTAGAAAGAGAAGTATTCGTTGGGCCGTTGGGCGTGATCAGCGGAGCACGGTGAATGGCTGTATTCAATCTATAAAAACGTTCAGCGCTAAAAATAATAAATGCGTTATTACGTTTTCATACTACGATTTTATTAGAGGCGAAATGAGGTAATTTCGAAATTTGGCAAAAAAGTGTTTTCATTGTCAAATTTGCTCATTTCATTTGACATCTAATTCAATTAAAAAGTACAAGTGACCTCAACTCCAGAAATGATTGTGTTTCGCCCAAGGTATTGTACTTTTTAATTGAATTTTATTTATTCACTCCACATAAAACAGAAGTAATGTCAATATTTTAATATTTAAATTTCTCCATCTTCTTATTTGACATCTAATTTCATTTTGAATTTGGAATGGCAGTTAGCCGTTTATTTTTGTTGTTTTCTCTTTCTGTTTTATGTTGTTGAGTATAGTGTATTGATATTTTCATACAAAAGCTTTTAATAGCTTTTGAAACTGATTCCCGCTGGATGCATTCACCTAACTTCGTGCAAATGAGGTTGAAATTACCTCATTTCAAAATGTGATTTTGTATGAGAAATTAGGTAATTTCGGATCTCATTTGGAAATTTGCAACCTCATTTGGCCCAGTGAAACCGGCATATTATCATACTACGTTTTCACTGGGCCAAATGAGGTAATTTCATTGCAAATTTCCAAATCAGATCCGATATCCGAAATTACCTCATTTCCGATTTCAGACATTAAAGTGCATTCCTTTCTTTAGTGACCCAGAAGTCCTTCTGACGGGAAGCCAAATGGGCATAGGAGAAAAAGTTGATATAACTGATCCATTAGACTTTCAATTAGCAATAACATCAGCGTCATAATGCGATGAACTGATGTTTCTTTAATCATATCCAATAGTGATCCAAAGAAATATTAATGCGATCCTTAAAGTTAGTATTTTGCTCGGGTTCCTATAATGTTTATATAAACAAATATGGAAAGTCTTAAAGTAAGACCGCACTAGGCGGAACTGTGATTCAAAATAATTTGTATGAAATTTTATGAAGTTCAGTTACTGCTTAGTGCGATATAGCTCACACAATTTCATACAAATAATTTTTTGCCGCGTCGTGAAGTGTAGTTCCGCTACAGTTGTGTGCGGTCTAACCTTTATATTGCAAACGCCATGACTCCATTTTGCCACCATTTGCATTTCAAGTAAAATGAGTAATGTGATAGTAATAATTAATTTGTAATAATGCGAATGAGCGGACGCTTTTTTAGTTTTGCAAAAATGTGGGCATTTTATTATTTGCATAAATAATTATTTGCAATGAAAACATTAGGCTCTAATTCACTTGCGGTAGGCGAAAACGCTTTCAATTGATTTTTTTTTAGATAGATTATATGAATTATAAAATTCTTTGAAGGAGAAAGTCAATCGGTTTTAAAGCTAATTATTTCATAAGAGATTGGCCGAGCGGTTAGCAAACTCGACAAGTAGTGTGAGTCATCCAGAGTTCGATCCCTGGGCTTACCTACATGATTTTGTTTTTATTTTTCTTCACACTATACTTTACTCCTTTAGCACTTTTTTCGAACTCTCTTAGAATGTTCTTCATATCAATCAAATTTCCTTCTTTAAGGTGCTATAGGAGTTAAAAAGTTCTCCTTTTAAACTCTATGGAGTACTAAAGAGAGATTAAATGAGTGCAATAAACGATCATAAATAGCTTTTATGGATGAGTATAGGAGTAAAATTGTTAGTTGAGCATACATATGCTTCTTCTCAAATGAGCTAATTTCAACCGAATTTGCACGAAATGAGGTAAATCCATCCATCAGCAGTCAATTCCAAAAGCTTTAAAAAGCTGTTGCATGAAAATGTCAAAGAAAAATATAAATTGGGTGGCGCAACGGTTTGTGAAGTACCTGGGCCTAGTGACTAACAACTCGCAACCATTCTTGTGTGCGTGTGTCGACTGGAATAGAAGGGACCTACAATTTTATGCCGAGTCCGAACGGCTAGACGAGAAGCACTTATTCATGACAAGTAATACTCTTGGAGGATTTGTCAATTCCTCGCAAGAGCCAGTAGCACTGAAAAAAAACTTTTTAGTTTTCAGGTGGACGAAGCTGGGAAGCAAACCCAGACCTCCAGCGCGACAGTCCATCGCACTAACCATTACGCTATGGGCTACTTAAAAACATAAAGAGAAAACAACAAAAACAACAGTTTAACTGCCATTCCAAATGAAATGGGATATCAAACGAAATTAGCAAATTTGATAATGAAAACACTTTTTTCACAAATTCAAAAATTACCTCATTTCTTATTATTATAAATGACCCATGCTCAGCATTCGGCAGGACCGTGAATCTTTCGCCTGGCAAAATAAATGCACAAGGTGACACACGAGAAATGAGGATATCCCAACTAACAATTTTACTCCAATATTCATCCATAGAAGCTATTTATAATTTTTGATTGCACTCATTTAATCTCTCTTTAGGACTCCATAGAGTTAAAAAGGAGAACTTTTTAACTTCTATAGCACCTTAAAGAAGGAAATCCAGTTGATATGAAGAATATTCTAAGAGAGTTCGAAAGAAGTGCTAAAGGAGTAAAGTATAGTGTGAAGAAAAGTAAAAAAAATAAGTAGGTAAGCCCAGATTGAACTCTGGATGCTCGCACTATTGGAAGAGCTCGCTTACCACTCGGCCAATCTCTTATATAAAATAATTAGCATTAAAATCGATTGACTTTCCCAAAGAATTTTATAACTCATAATTTATCTAAAAAAAATCTATTGAAAGCGTTTTAGCCTGCTGCACGTGAATTAATATAAGAGCCTAATGTTTTCATTGCAAATAATTATTTATGCAAATAATTAAGATGCCCACATTTTTGAAAAACTAAAAAAGCGTGCGCTCATTCGCATTATTACAAATTAATTATTACAATCACATAACACGTTTTACTTGAATTGCAAATGGTAGCAAAATGGAGTTATGGCGTTTACAATATAAGCCTTTCCATATTTTCTTATGTAAACATTATAGCAACCCGAGCAAGATACTAACTTTAAGGATTGTATTAATACTTCTTTGGATCACTATTGGATGTGATTAAAGAAACATCAGTTCATCGCAATGTGACGCTGATGTTATTGCTTATTGAAAGTCTAATGGATCAGTTAAATCACCTTTGACTCCTATACCGATTTAGCTTCCCGTCAGAAGGATTTCTGGGTCACTGAAGAAACGAATGATACTTTAATGTCTGAAATCGGAAGCAATTTTGTTAGTTGGGGTGTCAACAAAAATAATAATGTTTTGCATTGGTTTGGGAGAATCTTAAAGCATTTTCTACATCAAAGTGACTTATATTAAAATCAATTCAATAATAGAAACGTAACGTGTCGTCAGCGAATGTTTTAAGTCAGTTTGGTAAAGCTATTAAGGGTCGCCCAAACCAACGTGATACATTCGGTGTGGTGGAGAAACATTCGCTGTTGATGTGGGCACTCTCATTTATCACCAAGTAAACAAATTTAAATTTATTTTGAAAGGCAAATGTTTCTCCACCGCGTTGGTGTGGTCGTTCTCATTTATCACCATGTAAATAAATTTTGACTTGCGAATATTTCTCCACTGCACAAAATATTTCGCGTGGCGAGAGCCTTTAAAGTTTTCCCAAAACAGTGTGAAACACTCGTTGTTGGCATCGTTTTTAAAAGGCTCTCCCAAGCCAACGCAAAACAGGTGAATTTTTCTTCACCGAGATGTATTGGGCATTCTCATTTATCACCACATGAATAAATTTTGACGGGCGAATTTTTCTCCAGCGAGCCGAATATTTCACGTTACTTTGGGAGGGCCTTTAAAAGATTTATTTGCATTTTCGCAATTGATTTGAAAGAAAAAAGAAAATGCCATAAGTTTAAACAAATATTCTCTGTTGAATGTTATCATTTAAGACTATCTCTGAATGCCTTCATTTCAATCAAAAATCACTTTTGAAACGTCACAAACTGTCAGCTGTCATTAAATTGCAGTTGCATTAAAATATGGCGTCAAAACAAAGTTGCTGTATGCCTACGTGATGAGGTGTTACTTTAATCTTTGGCCATTATTTTTCCATATCAAAATAAAATCCTAAACATAAAATGGATATCCAAAAATACACATTACCCGAAATTCGTCAGGATTTAATTGATAACAATTTGCAAGCCAAAGCCATTATACAAGTAAGTTAAAAAAAAAAAAACGAACAAATGTTCTGAGGTTCTGACGTTGTTTTCTCTTGGTGCAAACAAGAAAAAACATAATCCAAATCAATTTTTTTTCATATCTTTTCAAAAAAGGATATCTTATCATATCGTGGTTCCATAAGTGATCTAGAAACACTCAACGAAGTGGGACGCTCAAAGCTAGCTGCTTTGAGAAAATGCATTGAAAAACTCGATGACTGGGCTCGGGATGTAGATGATCCGGAACTCTCCAAGGAAGTTGACACGCACCGGGATCAATTCTCGAAGACATTACAGGCTTTTAGAAAAGCTAACGTGGCTACCATGTTAGAAATAGAAAAGGCAAATCGCGAAGAACTGATGGCCATCACCGGAGAAACGGATTTGCGCAAACGTATTGGAACTAGTAGTCGTCATAATCGCTCCAGTTTGATATCACAGGAAAATAATGTCACCGAAAAGATGCTGTCCATTTCAAGGCATTTATCCGAAACCACTCAAAAGAGTGCCACTACCCTAGACACACTAGTTATGTCCTCGCAGAATGTCGATGCGACGCGTGATGAACTGCAGAGCACTCACGGAACCATCCACCAGTCAGGCAAGTTGCTGCAGAAGTACGGTCGGCGAGAATGTACCGATAAGATCCTTCTCTTTTTTGCATTTGTCTTTTTTCTTGCCTGTGTTTTCTATATCGTTCAAAAGAGGCTTTTCTAGTTAAATTGTTGTTTCACGATCTATTCCTATTATATTAAATTTATCTATTTACAAACAACTAAAAAGAAAACTGAAGAAAGAAAACGTAAAACAACTTTATTTACTCGTATCTCGTATGCAAATGTTCAAGAACTTCAGTTTTTGTGTTTAGAAGACAACAAGCTGCACAGCAATTAGATAAAGCTCTATATATAAAAACAACAAATTCCTGTTAAATAAAAAAAAACTTTAGTACCATTACCAAATAGTTGTTAGGTAATTTAAATTAAATAAATAAATTAAATTCTTTGAGAAAAGATTGTAAATATACTTACGAAATATTTATCCGCTTCAAAGTAAAATGTTAAATAATATACCTATATGAAATTATTTTTAAGGTTTATTTTTTTTTTTATTTCAAAATTTGTTTGTTTTTATTTTTTGCTTAAAGGAAACTTTCATATTATTGACTAAAAGTAAAATAAACACCGTTTCCAAAAATTGTATCGTTGTTTTATTTGGTATATTTACTTATAGTCCGGGAGCTCGCGACAGTTTTTGATAACTTATTCGCTCGTCGATAGGCATTTCGTCGCCCGAGAAGAGGTTTGTTCCATAGCACTTTTTCGAGAAAAACGCATTTAAAGGTTTGCGTACTTGCTCCTCCGAAACTGTGTGATAGGATTTTTTTTTATTTTATTTTTTTTTAACTTAAAGTTAGTCTTATAAAGATTTCACCTACCAATTTTCAAAGTGTTTTACCAAGCCGTTAACAAAATACGTTAAAAGTCCACTTTTTTTACTTGTGTCCCACCCCCTACATTTTGAAAATGATTTTTTTTTTTTTATACACGAGGAACACTAAAAAATGGATATGGCACAAAGCAATTCTCATCAAACATAAAGGTGAATAGCAAGAAAGCATGGACTTGGATGATAAAATTTGAAAATAAAATCGATTACATCTCTTTTTTGAATAAAGTTTTTATTTAACAAATCTAATAAACAGTTAACATTTAAAATTCTTCTCAAAAAAACAAACAAAACAACAAAAATTAAAGCAGTTTTACTGCTTTGTTGACGTTCTTGGGATTTTGCTGTCACAACTGCTGTCAGCTGAATAATTTAGATCGGCTCTTGAATCATTACCTTTCGGAAAAATAATAGTTAGCATAGAATGTACTACCTTGAAATAACAGTAAGTTTTAATTACTTGAAAAATAGCCCGACGACGAAGAGGAAGAACTAAAGGACCATTCACATGAGAGCGACCAACGACCGACAAATGAACAAACAAATAGGAATTAAAAAATTATTAAACCTTAATATTTCACAAAATCTAGTCAAAATGGTAGACTTCGATTTAGGATTAATTTTAAAATTATAAAATATGAATTTTTATTTGGCTTAATATGAGAAATTTGAGAAAATAAATTGGTCGTAACGCCTATTCGCGACGAACAAATTGTTTTCTTAAAATTCTCTTGTTTTAGCAATTAAAATAAAAATTTTAGTATCTTAAAATAATCGTCAATTACATTTCTTCCATTTTGTCTAGATTTTATAAACAATTTAGGTTTAATAATGTGTTAAATCCCATTTGTTCATTCATTCGCCGGTCGTTGGTCGCTCTCATGTGTACAGTCTTTAAGATCTCAATAATTCGTCATTAAACATGCTTTATTTGAAAAAAAAAAATATATATTTTATATCCTGCATTTATTTAGATAAGTTGGACAAATAAGCAGGTACTTACTTAAGGAACCAGATTCAGATGAAACAGTGTCCATCACAAAAAAACGCATGTCCTTTTACCTTGGCAGTCAACTTTAAGCCACGACTAATTTATTTCATACAATCGTCTCCGAATATCTAGACAACTGTAATTGAAGTGGCATAAACCAATACTAAAATTTTGTTTGCGACCATTGTCCCACTTACATAGCATTTCTTTAACAAAAGTGCACGTAGGACAAACTAATTCTCAACTTTCTAAGTATTTTCTCCACCTATTGTCACCGCGATGTGCAAGTGGAACAAAACAATTCTCACAAAAAAACTGCGAAAAATTGTATGGAAAAGTTGTCCCAAACGCCAACAAATGGTTTATGGCACAAAACAATTCTACAAACTGTTGATTTTGGTGGATATGGAACAAAATCGATGTTCGATATCTCGCGATTGGAAAGACATAGCGCGAATCGGATCACAGATTTAGAAAGAGCATACAAAATTACCATAGAATCCATCCCTAACTCTAAAACGACAAAAGTGGCGTATGGAACAAAACAATTCTCAGGCGCGATTTGTCGACAAATTACTTTTAAGTTTTAAAACACTGCGCTTAAACGAAACTCGTTTAAGTGAAAAACCCGGATACCTGAAACACATTTTAAAATGAATTTTATATTTTTCATTGAAAGAACTCTTATGTGAAAAAATAATGATAATGAACTAGAGCTTATCTTGGATGAAATTGAATATAAAATGATGAATTGCCATTTTCAGACCTTGTCACAATAGAAAATTGATGACTGTGACGCTAGGTTTCCACTTGTCGTTGAATTGACACAGTCAATTTGGTCTTGGAACGTACGAATGCCTAGTAGATAGGTCCATGGCCAGTTCATTTCTAGTTGGGTCTTGAACAGTGTTGCCAAGTCGAAATTCCAAATAAAGTCAAATCTGACTTGTTGACTTTATTTGTCTCTTCCAAAAAAAGTAAAATATCAAAATATGAATGATAACAAAAATAGGAACATTTTATTAATTATAAACAAAACATAAAGTATTTCAACTTCAATTCAACGAGTTAATTAGAATAAATAATATTTCATAAATTATTATTACCTATGTATATAAAAATAGGTACCTACTTAAGTTAAGGTACATAAAGTTGAAGATCTTCAAAATCTGAGCTATCACATTCAATTTCATTGGTTATACAGTACAACACGGATATAAGAAACTGATAATCCAAGAAATTTCTTTCTTATATCCGAGTTTTTCTTGCAAACAACGGATATAAGATAGAATATTTCTTATATGAGAAACACGGACATAAGAAAAGAAATTTCTTAAACAGACATACAACAGACACAAAAGCAAGCAATAACACATATTTACTGAGTATTCTAGCACTTTGTAAGCTGTGTCTGCATTTATCTATGAAAATTAAAATTTGTCATTAACCATGGAACCATATTTATGGACAAAAACTAGCTTTGTAAAGGTAAATTAAAAATGATGAAGTAAAATTTTATATGCGAATTTTCTGTTCTTGAAATAAATATTTGTGTTTTTCTTATATGCGAGTTTCTTTTATACGATCAATTTCAAAGGGATTTTAAAGAAAAAGACACGGTGTTTTGGATTTCGTTTCTTATAAGCGAGTTTTTCTTATATGAGTGTTTCTTATATCCGTAAAATACTGTATCTATATTTTTGTATATAGCATGTGTTACTTCTGCAGGAATTCCAAAGTTATTGCAACAGTTTTTATTGCGCAAATGATTTCTTATCGTCCAAAGAGAATACATTAACAACAGCTGCATTCTGTTTCTTTGTTTCGTTTTGATCAAATTTAATTGACTAATGCCTTAAACAGATGTGCAGCTTTTTCCATGCAGCGAAATTAAATTACACAGGTTCTTATGGGAGCCGATTCATGCCTAAAACAGATGTGCAGCTTTTTCCATGCAGCGAAATTAAATTACACAGGTTCTTATGGGAGCCGATTCACTCAAAGTCTGCATGCAGCGCAGCGCTGCACGATGTCTCTATTTCTAAATTTGCTGCCTAGTTTCATTGCAGCCACAACTAAAAAACGAAAATTTCTAAATAATTGCTATTTGGCATTACTCATATCGACATCATCTGCCATTCTTTCAAAAAATTTTTTTGTGTTGGTGATTTTTGTTTAAGAATCCATGAAGCCGGCGTTGCCACCCTACCATCGTCCAACGAAGAAAATCTCATTCCAACACTATTGTGTGACATCGGCAACGCTGTGCTTTCATGTATTTGTTTGACATAACTATGCATCATGAATGTCAGAAACTATGCACATGTGTTTCGTGTGCAGCTCTGCATGCAGAGATGCGTGCAGACACGCTGCACATCTGTTTTAGCCATCACTCAAACTCTGCATGCAGCGCAGCGCTGCACGATGTCTCTATTTCTAAATTTGCTGCCTAGTTTCATTGCAGCCACAACTGAAAAACCAAAATTTCTAAATAATTGCTATTTGGCATTACTCATATTGACATCACCTGCCATTCTTTCAAAAAATTTGTTTGTGTTGGTGATTTTTGTTTAAGAATCCATGAAGCCGGCGTTGCAACCCTACCATCGTCCAACGAAGAAAATCTCATTCCAACACTATTGTGTGACATCGGCAACGATGTGCTTTCATGTATTTGTTTGACATAACTATGCATCATGAATGTCACAAACTATGCACATGTATTTCGTGTGCAGCTCTGCATGCAGAGATGCGTGCAGACTCGCTGCACATCTGTTTTAGCCATAAAAATTCTTTCTACTTCTGCATTGGAAATTGGCAAAACCAATATTGATACAAAAAACTTCGCCAACTCTTTAAATCGATTTTCTCCACTGGCATCCTTATACGAATAAAATTCGCACCAGAAAGGCACTCGTCTCTTTAATGTTTTTCAATTTTATGAAACAAAGATGGCTCCACTGGCTTAAAATCTTTTCTTTTGAATCAGGCTCAACCTTCATTTCTTCCAGAACTGGAAGCAATGAGCTTTTGTTTTGGGAAAGGCATGTGTCGACAGAAAGCATGCTGTTCTGTTTGAGAATTTTTAGGCCAAAACTGAAGTTGAAATGCATTTTAAACTATTTTATCAAAAATTTAAGTTTTTTTTTTATACACTATCAGATCTTTGTCAAAGAGCGCTTAATTCAAGCTGCAACTTACGACCAAAGAATTGCCAACACAAAAATGTGTACACCGGCTCATCGCTTAGTGCAGTGTTAGTGTAACAGACAGACTACAAAAAACACTAACCCCCCTGTCATCGAGTCATTTTAAGTTTGAATGAATTAAATAATTATTTACATTATTTGAACTTTTTATCATTAAAAAATAATACGTATTTATGAATTTATTAGTAGGTATGTAAAGTATTAGTATGTATGTAAGGTATGTAACATTGGCAACTCACAAACTTAGTAAGTTATTAAACTTAGTTAGGTACTAAACTTTAAAGATAGTTTCTTCTCTTTCTAATTCGTGCGAAAGAAACAGAATATTATTATTGTAAGAAGTTAAATTGTCACCCACGTACTTTTGACCTTCATAGTTTGTTTAAAGTTAAAAAGAATTTAAGCGCCGGTTGATCTAGTTAGATTTGCTATAGGTAAATTTGTGTAATTTATTTCTCAATTATTTGTTAAATTAATTATTTTTAACTTTAGATTTTTAAGCGTTTTTAAAAAGTTGTTCAGAGCATTCTTGAAAATTTAATGTTACATTCCGATACCAATTTGTGAGTACAAAAATAGAAAGACTGAAGACATTTCTGATAACTTGTTCATTACAAAAAATAAAATTGAATTTATACTGCTGAGAAGAAGTTTTTATCGTGTTAATTTTTGTATTTAAACCTACTTCGCTGGATTTGGCAGTTTTGGTGGATATTCAATATTTGTCCTTGGTTTGGAGTTTTAATTTTCAGTTGTTCGTGGAACAACATTATTTTATTTTAAATTGTTTGTTCTTTGGACTTTAAAGCCAATTTCTTTGAAAGGTTCACCATTTTAATTTTCCGTTAAAAATTCAAAATGGATAAAGAGGATCATAGCTGTAGCTCTTCGAGTTGTCAGAGAGCAGATGATGATTCCATGGTTTCTTGTGAGAAGTGCAAACGTTGGTGGCATTATAATTGTCATGATTTTAACCCTGATCATAATGATACAGCGACACCTTGGTACTGTGAGGAACCGGATTGTGTAATGTCAGAGGAGGAAGATGCAGAGTTCAGGCATGCGGACGGCAGGAGTTCTATGCCAGCGGCCCCCTTAGGAAGTGCAGTAGAAGATCACATGGACCTTATTATAGAAGCTGCTGCAGTAGCACAAGCCGCAGTTGCTCAACGTGACAAGGAGTTGTCGGAGTTACGAGCTGAACTTGCGGAGATGAAGTTGAAGCTGTCGAAAGCCTCCATTGTAAAGGAGCGGCCAGTTCCCACTCCCAGCCTTACCACTAAAAGTTCGAGTGCTACACCATCAGCCGAGAAGATGGAAATCATAAAAAAGATCCAAGCTAACCACAAAGCGTTGTTGAATAGTTCATTACCACCTGGTCACTCTACACCCTTACATAAATCAGCCCAAAATCAAGACGTCAATCGTGATATTTCCATAAGAGATGCAGACATGGCTAATCTTCTTACAATTCTCAATCGTAGCAACGTACAAGAGTTGCCGATATTTTCAGGTGAGAATAAGAGAGAGTGGCCTTATTTCGAAGAAGTCTACAAATCTACCACGATTGAAGGGCGATACAGCGATAAGGAAAATGTCTCGCGCTTGCGTAAAACTTTGAAGGGAGAGGCGTACCAGCTTGTAAGTGATCGTCTAAAGTATTCTTCGGACGCGGATGCTATAATGGATTTGCTTCGTACCATGTTTGGTCGTTATGACGTTCTTGTGCACGATTTGACTTCAGATTTATTGACTCTGCCGAAACTTACTTCGAAGTGCGATCCGAAAATTCGCACCTGGGCAGTGAAGCTAAATGGATTTGTAGCCGATGTCAAATCAATGAATAGGGAAGATGATCTGACGAATGGGTATGTTCTGACAAATCTTGCATCTAGGTTAGGTGTGGGACTATATCAAGAGTGGCAGAAAAGAAAATCGAGTTTTGAACGTCCCAACTTTCAACAATTTGCAGAGTTTCTATCGGAAAAGGTAATTGATTTGCCTCCTGATCTGATGAGACCAGCCGGAGCATCTGACAGCAAGAAGTCAAGCTCGAGTAACGCCAATAAATCTTCTCGAGTGCTTATGCACCAGCCAGTTTCATCATCAGCTTCAATCGGCACATGTAGTAAGTGCAACAAGAAACAACATGCTTTGAACCAGTGTGAAGAGTTTTTAGCTATGAGCCCGGAACAGAGGCTGACGTTTGCTAAGGATAACTCAATTTGTTTCACGTGCCTGGATCCAGCAAAACACCAGTGGAAAGCATGTTCTAAAAAAAGATCGTGTGGGACAAACGGCTGCAACCGTCGTCACCATCCCTTATTGCATGCGACATCTAGCAGCAGCACCTCAGAGTTAAATACAGCAGCTGTTCCGTTCATACCACAACCACATATTCATTCCTCTCATGTTGGAACTAATGTTCAAATCTTGTTTAAGATAGTTCCGATTCGGATTTATGGAAATGATGACATTTTCGTGGACACTTTTGCCTTTCTGGACGATGGTTCTTCTTTGTCACTACTTGAGGAGGGTCTTTTTAATGAACTTGGGCTGGACGGAGAGGCTGAACAGCTTACACTGCAGTGGACAAAGGGAGTGTCTCGTCACGAAAATTCCATGCGGACTTCTTTAACTGTGTCTGGTGTAAATAGTCGTAAGCTGTACGTTTTAAAGAATGTCTACACTGTAAACAACTTGAGGTTAGCTAGTCAATCAGTCGATGTTACGAAGTTGAAAAGCTTGTACCCCCATCTTCGGGGTCTCCCACTTTCTAACCTGGTGGATGCTCGACCAAAAATATTGCTCGGTTTGGACCAAGCAAAATTCTTGTTAGGTCACGGTCAGCGCCATGGCAACGATGAAGAACCTTATGCCATAAAAACCCTTTTAGGCTGGATTGTGTATGGAAGATCAGCTCCATCGATGCACGTATCCTGCATGCATCAGGCATTGAAACCTTGTATGCAGTTCATGTTTCACGATGCCATAAGGAAGGAAGATGACCTGCACGAGCTAGTGAAGCGTCATTTCACAACTGAAGATTTTGGTGTTATGCCTCCAAAGGGTGAGTTACTTAGTCGTGAAGTCAGTCGATCAATCGACATCATGGAACGCTCTTTAAAACTAGTTAGCACACAGTATGAGATTGGCCTATTGTGGGACACCAATGATGTGAAACTTCCTGACAGCTATCCGATGGCTTTTAAACGCCTTGTCGGTTTGGAGAAGTCTTTACGAAAGAAACCTCATCTTATGGATTGGCAAAATAATCACTTTCGCGAATTAATAGCTAAGGGCTATGCCAGGATTGCTACGCAGGAGGAGCTGGATAAAAGGTGGCCAAGGGTATGGTATGCTCCAACATTTATTATTGTGAACCCTAACAAGGTTCCTCTAAAACCCAGATGTGTTGCAGACGTGGCGGCAAAGGTGAATGGCATTTCTTTAAATACTCACTTGATGAAAGGTCCGGATAATCTTGTACCCTTACATGCTGGTCTTTTTAAATTTCGAGAGCGACAAATAGCTATCAATGCAGATGTGAGGGAGATGTTCTATAGAATTCGTATCAAGGATGAAGACCAGCAATGCCAACGCGTTCTATGGAGAGGAGGTGATAGCTCCCGTGAACCCACAGTGTACATCATGGAAGTTATGATGTTTGGACCCAGATGTTCGCCTACTTGTGCGCAGTTTGTAAAAAATCATCATGCCAACCTGTTTAAACATGAATGCCCCGAAGCGGTCGATGGGTTGACCAAACGTACTTACGTGGACGACTATTTTAATAGCCATGACACGGTGGAAAAAGCTGCCTCTGTTACAAAAGATGCAATTCGCATTTGTCGCTCTATGAATTTTGATCTTGTTGGTGTTCAATCAAACAGCCGTGAGCTTTTGCATCAGATGCCTGAGGGTTACATCAACACTAAGCTAGTAAGCATCGATCCTAACGAGAGTGATAGTTTGGTCTCCAAAATTTTAGGGATGTATTGGCATCCGTCCTCTGATCATTTCTCGTATAAACTTTCGGATGATGAGGTCATGAGGGATATGTTAACTTTCGATGCGATTATAACAAAACGGAAAATGCTAAAAATAATAATGAAGATTTTCGATCCTCTCGGAATTATTTCGTTGTTCATCATACGTGGACGCATCATACTTCAAGAAGTATGGAGAGAGGGTTTTGATTGGGATGACCCAGTATCATCCGATTTGCGTACCTCGTGGTTGGACTTCCTCAAGGAGCTGAAGAACATCGAAAACATTAGAATCCCTCGTCGTTATGTGTCTTGGAATCCCGACGACTCCAAAGCAAGTCTTTTGGTTTTTGTTGACGCTTCGGAAAAGGCATTTGCAGCAGTGGCTTATTTACGCTTCAAGTTGAACGATAAAGTCGAGGTAGCACAGGTTATGGCAAAGGCAAAGGTTGCTCCTGTTAAACAACTATCGATACATCGTTTAGAGTTGCAAGCTGCAGTACTCGGAGTTCGATTAGCAGTTACAATCAGGGAGTCACATACTATACGGATTGACGAATTGCTGTTTTTGTCTGACTCAAAGACTGTTCTCTCTTGGATCAACTCAACCAAATATAAATTCCCTGCCTTTGTAGCAACTCGCGTGGTTGAGATTTTAGACACTACCTCCCCTCGTCAGTGGTTTCATATCGGATCCTACGATAATGTTGCTGATGATGGCACCAAGTGGTTCGAAGCATCTATGGGAAATCAAGATACGAGATGGTTCAGAGGCCCAGAATTCCTCCGACTTCCTATGGTTGAATGGCCTATAACTCCAAGTATAGCTGTATCTGATCTGAAGAAGAGCGATAGTTTGGATAATGTAATTTTGGTTCATGTAAAAAAGGAAAAAACTTACTATGGTGCATACGAGATGTTATCAGCAAGATTTCGGGCGAGGTGGTCTTCGTCTGTCAGAGTTATCGCATTTCTGCTGCGCTTTAAAAACCTTCTTCGTGTAAAACCCACGGAGAAAGTAGTATGTATCACTCCTGTCGAGTACTTTCAAGCTGAAGATTGGATGTTTCGTAAAATTCAAGAAGACGTTTTTAGAAACGAAATTAACTCGCTAAGAACGATTGGGAAAGTTTGTTCTTCCAGTTCAATCCTGAGTTTGTCTCCGTTTATAGATGGTGATGGGACGTTAAGAATGAGTTCGAGGGCCCAGAAAGCTAACACCTCATATGCGTCACGTAATCCTGCAATCCTACCCAACAATCATCCAATGGTTGATGTTCTTATACAGCATCATCATGATAATAATTATCACATGGGAACTGCTACTGTTATATCGGACATTCGGCAACGCGCATGGATTATCAGTATACGAGGAGCTGTTGATAGAGTGAGATCCAAATGTAACATGTGCAAACGCCTTAGGGCTAGACCGGTTATGCCGCTTATGGGTCAGCTTCCTGAGGCGCGCTTGGCTTTCGACTCTAGACCCTTTACTCATGTTGGAGTGGACTGTTTCGGGCCTTTGCTGGTTAAATTTGGCCGAGGAACAGTAAAACGTTATGGTATGATTTTCACATGCCTTACCTTCAGAGCAGTTCAGATTGAATTACTCAACGATCTTAGTTTAGATCAATGCACTATGGCGGTAAGGCGCTTCGTTATCAACCGTGTCGTAACAAGGTTTCTCTACAGTGACAATGGTCTGAATTTTGTTGGCACAAAAAACTTGTTGGATAAAGACGCAAAGGATATGGAGATTGCTCTCAGCGATTACTCGTCAAAGTATGAAGGCATTTTGTGGCGCTTCATTCCAGCCTATTCACCATGGATGGGAGGAGCTTGGGAGCGGCTCATACAATCAATTAAAAAGAGCGTTGATTTCGTTCTTAAAGGCCTAGTTCCTCGAGAAGATGTCTTACGAAATGCACTCCTGGAAGCTCAGGGTCAAATAAATCGACGCCCTTTAACCCATATACCGGTGGATCCTGAAGACCCTAAGCCTCTGACTCCAAATTCAATGCTCTTTGGCGAAGATGATAGAGACATTACGGCACCTGGAATTTTTTCGGAGAGCGATTCTTGTAGTAAACTTTATAGTCGCCGGTCCCAACACTTAATGGCCGAGCTAACCAAACGTTGGTACTCCGAATATCTACCTGTTATAACAAGACGGTCAAAATGGTTCAAGGTTACAAAGCAAGTACAGGTAGACGACATTGTCATAGTAATCGAGCCCAATGAAATACGTTCAGCCTGGCATCTAGGACGCGTTGTTAAGGTATATCCAGGACCAGATGGAGTGGTACGAATGGCAGACGTTAGACTATCTAATGGGTCAATCAAGGTAAAGAGATCAATCGGAAGACTCGCTGTTTTGGACGTGAAGTCTTCGTCATAGATTCTCAGACGGCCCCCGGAATGTCATCGAGTCATTTTAAGTTTGAATGAATTAAATAATTATTTACATTATTTGAACTTTTTATCATTAAAAAATAATACGTATTTATGAATTTATTAGTAGGTATGTAAAGTATTAGTATGTATGTAAGGTATGTAACATTGGCAACTCACAAACTTAGTAAGTTATTAAACTTAGTTAGGTACTAAACTTTAAAGATAGTTTCTTCTCTTTCTAATTCGTGCGAAAGAAACAGAATATTATTATTGTAAGAAGTTAAATTGTCACCCACGTACTTTTGACCTTCATAGTTTGTTTAAAGTTAAAAAGAATTTAAGCGCCGGTTGATCTAGTTAGATTTGCTATAGGTAAATTTGTGTAATTTATTTCTCAATTATTTGTTAAATTAATTATTTTTAACTTTAGATTTTTAAGCGTTTTTAAAAAGTTGTTCAGAGCATTCTTGAAAATTTAATGTTACATTCCGATACCAATTTGTGAGTACAAAAATAGAAAGACTTAAGACATTTCTGATAACTTGTTCATTACAGAAAATAAAATTGAATTTATATTGCTGAGAAGAAGTTTTTATCGTGTTAATTTTTGTATTTAAACCTACTTCGCTGGATTTGGCAGTTTTGGTGGATATTCAATATTTATCCTTGGTTTGGGGTTTTAATTTTCAGTTGTTCGTGGAACAACACCCCCAGTTTCACAGTGCAAGTTTAAACTCCACTTTTGGTTTAAACTTCAGATCAACAATTTCCTCAACAGTCGGCGCTTCTGATGATATTACTATAGTTTTCATATACAATGGTTTCAGAGAGCAAAACGGTGTCAGGTTAGTGAAATGATTTCTGTGGCGCTATGCGTTTTATAGTCCTTAGCTGCGGTTGAGTTTGTTGCAGATTCTCTTCATTGAGTGCTTCGTATTTGGCAGCTTCATATTGCGTCATGGTGTGTGTGTGGATTGTGTTTGCTTAGGGGTTGTGTTTGTTAATCTTCTTCTTACTGCCCGAGCAGAATGGAGTCGCTGTAGCGGCCGCTTGTCGCACTGTCAAAGTTAAAATATACGAAAACAGTACACAGCGCCACAATGAGAAGCTGTAGCTGCAGCGATCACTGTCACCAAAGTTGAATAATTTTCAACTTTCTGCTTTTAGTCGCGCTCCTTTTTGACATATCTGTGGGTCTGTTCAAAACACTGTTTGTAAACTAGACATTGGGTTCGTTCAACACATTGAGTTATTTTGTCACGTTTATTATGAACTGAAATTTGGGAAAAAATTGATTTCGATTGCAATGATTGTAGAAAAAAAGCATTTGAATAAACTCTTATTATTAATAATTTGAGTATGTTGTCACTGACCCCAAAATTGCACAACTTTGAGAACTCAATTTTAAAATTGTGCAGTGTTTACGCTACAAGTGAGCCCATCTTGTATGAAAGCTCCAATGGGCTTGGATGAAAAAAATAAACAAATTCTTCACATTTATAAAACTGATGGAATTTTTCTAGATACTGTTGTCCTTTTCTCCTTCCAATTTTGTATCTGTCAAGGGTAAGGTTTAACAACATATACCTACACCTCTTTGCAAAAAAAAACATGAGAAACACCATACAGGATTTTCAATTTTTTTTTTGGCAAGCAAGTGATATTTTTTTCCACGTTTGCACTTTTTGCAAAATGAACACAAAAGAGTGCCGCAACTGGAACTGAAGCCATAGCTGAAATAGCTATCAAATATAATCGTGCGTGCTATTTTTCATGTGTCCACAATGCAGCTGCGCAGAATATTATTTCTTTTTAAAAGTTCAATAAAATATTCTGTGTTGTGCTCTGCCATGTTGAATTTTGTTTGTTTGTTTTCTGTTGTGTCAAATACCGGCATACTTTGTGTTTTATATATTAAAAGAGAAACATGATAGTCTCGCATTTGTAATAGAATTGAAAACAACATGTAACATATGGAACACGCCTTGTAAAAATTAGAATTCCAAACATCTGAACCAACCCAAACAAATCTAAATGTCAAAACAATCGTTCTTTCTGCGCTACACCATTGTGGACGACCTTTGCGACCTAGTGAGCGATTTTAATGACAGCTTGTGCTACAGCGATTTTTACCGCGACCAGCGACTTGCATTGTGTTCAAGGGGTTATGTTTGGTTTTGGCTAGGGTGACTGATGGATGACTTTGTCTGGCTAGCTGTGGTGGCTGTTGCTATAATTAGATAGCCCTTCAAGCAAGCGAGCTCGTTTTCGGTCCGCAAACGTATCAAACAACGTATGGACGACTTCGCATTCGGATCCAAATACGGATCGAAAAACTGCGTTTTGCAGCTCAAATTAGTATGGAAATTAGAATCACCACGGAGCCATTATGTGAATGTATTGTGAGAGAGAGAGTTTTTCATTTCACCATACTCAGAGAACCGAAATCAAATGGAATCGAAAACGGTTCCAAAAAAAATGAATGAATTGAGGCATCCCCAACCCAAATGTATTAAAAAAACTTCCCATCTAGTCCAGTTTCTCCATTGCCTACAAAAACAAAACAAACAGAAGTTTTTCATTTCAAGAGTTTTTTTATTTATCATTCATAAAAGTTTTTCTAAAGACTATTTCGCACTAATAACCATCACATATTTCCACAAATATAAATTTACATTTAATAAATAGAAACTTGCATTTCTGATTGGAAATTTTTCAAAGTTTTAACAAGAAAAAAAGAGATAAAAAAGCAACCGTCTTCGCCATGCTACCTACAAAACTGAACTAAAAAAAAGTGGTGGAAATTAAGGCAAAATGATTGTATACTTCGCCTATACTCTCTCTATTTATCGGTGCTTAAAAAGAATACTCTCGATTCTCGTTCTTTTTACATGCGTACACAGAAAATTTGTTATTGTGTGCGAGACACTCATTTTTTTTGGAGTCCCAAGTGAACCGAGAAATTTGGGTCCGTGATTTTGCTTGAAGGGAGTGTATGTATCTATGTCACGGTTGCAAAAGTCGATACAATTGTACTTTTTTCGGTACACTCGACACTGCTAAAGTACACAAATATACTTTTATAAGTAAAAACTAATCAAATACATTTTATTTTATTCAATTTCAATGTTCAAAAGTACCCTTATTGTGCCAATTCAATACAATGCAGCTAAAATTAATAAAACATATTACTTTTTTACCTCTACCTACTACTTAACATAAAAAGCTATACTTTAACATTCCTTTATACTAAATTTTGGCGAATTAAGTGCACCTAGCAGTCTTGCGCGATTTGTATGAGCTAATATCGCAATTAAAAAAAAATAACGCAATAAACCGCAAATGGAATAAAAAAAAAAATATGGAAAAAACCGCAAATCGGTTAAAAACAAAATTTTATAGTAAAAAAAGCAAAACTTTTATATTAATTCTTTTTTGTTTTTAAATATTTTAGTAGAAAATAAACGATATATAGGTAGTATTGCAGCAACGGAATTGGATTTAAGACATTTAAGGTATTTTAATTATTACAAAAAGTTTCAAAGTACCTAAATATTTCCCTTTTTCGTGACCTTTCTTCAATTATAAATGAAATAAGAATTTTCAAAATCTGAGCTAAAGTCCACTTTAGGATTTTCATTTATGTTATGAAGTACCAGTAGATTTGTTTTACATGGGAAAGAATCATAATCCTCATTAGTGGATCTAAGAATTTTACTTTAATCTTAGAACGGCTACAAAATTTAATTTTGTTCATTTTACTACAATTTTAGAAAAAAATTTGAATTTGACCCTCCCGTTACATAATAATCTATTTAAAATTCATTTATTGTATCACATAAATATTTTTTTTTTTAAATGTTACTTGACAACATAAGTGAGTACCTTTTGATTACATTCATGTAGGAAAACCCTCTTTGAACAATGGCATTGCTTGCTGGTGATGAAAGAGTACTTAAAGCAAGTCCCCTTTTCCAAAGTTAAATGGTTGTGTTCTAAATAAGATAATTTTTTTTCCTTTAGGTTTAAATTTCGTTTTATTGTACGGGGAAAAATACAGCAAACATCTCCAAAAATATGAGATATCGCAAAATGAAATTTTGGCTGGCGAACTTTTAAAAAAATCGCGCGTTTCATGATATATCGCGCAATCTGGCAAGTCTGGTACCTGGCTGTTTGCCACTCCAAACCCACCGGTATGTTTTATTAATTTTTTTTTTTAATATTGCTCTTGTTTGTTTATTACACTTCATAAACATTGGTTTGTTGAAACAAAGAATCAAAAAGTACAATTCGATAAACTTTTTTTTTAACATTCGATACATTGCTGAAAGACGCTTTTTCATCACTGATCTATGTTGCTGTTACGATATGCTGACGCCGAGTTAGTATGCATAGCGTTGTGGTGTGATGAGTGTTGCCACTTTATGGGTGTTTGTTACATTATCAAAAATTAAAAATGCAAATGCAAATTACCTACTGTTCGAGTTTTCATTTATTTCCGCTTATCACTTTTATTTAAAAAAATAAACATGTAGTAAAAAACTTTTCGACTATGTTCTATTTCAACAAATTCCTGCACTGAAAATCGATGCAAAATCAAAAATTTGTGTATGATACCTGAAATTTATATTCGTCCGTTTTCCAACCTTTTCCAACTAACATTTCAAGTGCACTCTCCTGATTTATTGAACTGCAGCGCTACATACATTAAAGATCGGGTCACTCCCGACTTATTGAACTGCAGCACTTTTTAAATAAAGTTCGGGTCATCTCCGTTGTCCACTCCAGGAGTAGACTCCCTAACTGTTTTTTGTAGCTTCTGAAGTATTCTCATCCTCTGAATTGGTATAATTTATACAGGGTGTCCCGTAAAGGATGGTCCAAACTGAAACTGGTTAAAGGCCAGGTCATGACCTATCAGAATTCGGTAACTTGTTCATACCGAATCATAACGGTTTTCGAGTAACGGCTATTTTTCGAAATTAAAAAAAACTACTTTGAACCAGTTTTTTGCTCACCCTGTCCATAAATGACTTTTTTTTCGAAATTTTAAAAAAACTTTACTTTGAACCAGTTTTTTGCTCACCCTGTCCATAAATGACTTTTGTTTGGCTAATAGTTTGACTTATTTTACTGAATAAAAAAATGTTCATTTACACCACCATTTGCCTACAAACTAAAAGATGAACTTGAACTTTGACCAAACTTAATTTTTGACCTCAATCTCCTTAAGAGCTCCATGAATAAAATTCGTATGACACAATACAGGTTTTATCTCCCAAAAATATCCCGTTTTTTCTATAATTTTTAAAAAGGTATAAGACTTGCTAAAGCGGTGCTCAGATAGGAAGTTATAACTGTTTGAATCCAATAAAACAGGTTAAAATAAAACATTTTTGTTAAAGTATATCGATAAAATTAAAATATCTTTTCAAATATAACTCCGACAAAGCTGAATTTTGGTGGAGAGCTTCATTTTGATGTCTTACGCATTAAATAAAAATCTTAAATTTGGGCAAGGACTTTCGATTTTGTAGGGTGAAAGGGGAAAAGTCCAGTATTTTTGAAAATTTCTCGAAAAGCATCAGTTTTTTAAGAACTGTCTTTGGAAAACCGGTAGCTATTAAAATTCCGCACAAAAAAGATCAACCACTTTTTTCGCCGGAGCAAGAGATTTAAAAAAACAGGGACAAAATATTTTCCACACCGTTGCATTTGCGCTCATTTGTCTTAAAATCCGTTAGTCTAATAAAAAAATTATAGTTATCTATTCTTTGTAGAAAATATTATAAGCTACAATTTTCCAAAGATATTTCTTAAAAAAAACTGATGGTTTTCGAGAAATCTTTAAAAATACTGGACTTTTCCCCTTTCACCCTACAAAATCGAAAGTCCTTGCCCAAATTTAAGGTTTTATTTTAAAATGCGTGAGACATCAAAATGAAGCTCTCCACCAAAATTCAGCTTTGTCGAAGTTATATTTGAAAAGATATTTTAATTTTATCGATATACTTGAACAAAAATGTTTTATTTTTGTTTTATTTTTAACCTATTTTATTGGATTCGGTTATAACTTTCTATCTGAGCACCGCCTTAGCAAGTTTTATACCTTTTTTAAGACTACAGAAAAACGGGATATTTTTGGAAGATAAAACTTGTATTGTGACATACGAATTTTATTAATGGAGCTCTTAAGAAGATTGAGGTCAAAAATTAAGTTTGGTCAAAGTTCAAGTTTATCTTTTAGTTTGTAGGCAAATGGTGATGTAAATGAACATTATTTTATTCCGTAAAATAATTCAAACTATTAGCCATAGTTTTAATGTAAAAATTGTAAAAAACATAAGTCAATTATGGACGGGGTGAGCAAAAAACTGGTTCAAAGTAAAGTTTTTTTAAATTTCGAAAAATAGCCGTTACTCGAAAACCGTTATGATTCGGTATGAACAAAATACCAAATTCTGAAAGGTCATGACCTGGCCTATCACCTTGTATAAGCTACGCAGGTCCCATTAATAACAATTATTCAATTAATCAAAATGTATCATATTTCATATGTTTTCATATAAAATGCATAGGAGTCCAGCCAGATTTCATTGTGTCGGTTCGAAGTTGTACTTCCTAAAAGTCCTTATAACACCGTTTTTAAGTACTTTTTCCAAAGCTTTGTTTTTATCGGCTGATAGCCAATTAAATTTTAGGAAGCTACCTGAAAGCACAAGTCGCTAGCTAACAAATAGTATGATTAATTAACGATTAAAAACGAAAAAGGTGTGGCTGGACCCTGGTTTCGGACGGAGGGTTAAATGGGAACTATTTTTTTTTACAGAGATAAACTTACACAAGACATTTGATTTGTATCTCAAAGATATTCTAACTTACGAAATTGTGTCACTGACTGTTAGTTTAGTTTTTTTTATTTAAGTACCTATTTCCCGTTCTCTGCGTCAAACATTGTTAGTTTTTGATCGATTTATTTAGGTAACCGAGGATAACTGTAACTATTTTAAAGCTAATTTAATTGGTAGTGAAGAAAAGGGATATTAAATAATTAAAGAAAATAGGACCAACAATAAAATAATATACAAAAAAAATTAATAAAAAAGATTATTTGATACATCTTGTTATTAACCCATTTACCATAGAAAAAGCTTTACTTTACTCATCTACAAAAGGCAAGTGATTTTTTGTTTCAATTAAGTGAAAAAAAATGTTGACCCTTAAATTTAATTGTTCTTGAAAATGTTCATCTTATTTTAACTGTTACTTTTTCAATTTGATTTAACGGTAAAAAGTTTGTGAGACAAATTGCAGCAAATTTAATACTCTACAAAAAAGATGAACACATGTTTTCTGTGAAGTTAACGGTACGCAAGATATCGCAGAAAAATGGATTCCACTCCCTTTTTCGAGATGGTGGCCAAATGGGGGTGCTTTCAGCCCCGAAACTCGTATGGTATACGCACACTTAACCCTCCTACACAAACCAAAAAAAAAATTGTCTTACTTAAAATGGAACTTTCGGTCAAAATTTTGTAACATTTCAATGGACTATCTTCAATAGCTCAGGAGGCGCTGGAGCTTTGGTATTTTGTATTGGAATATACATACTGGGTGCTTTTTTCAACCCCCATTGCTCTGGGTCGTTGTATGTTGTATCGACCAAGCACCAAACCATGCTTGAATTTGATGATACACTCGATATGTGCGCATTCGTGCAGCATCTCGTGTAGGTGGAAGTGATGCTAGGTTAAATTGCTGTTTATTTACACATCTTGCAAATTTTGTGTGCTTTTCGTTAGGGATCACCGCTCACTCTCGTTTAAATGAGAATTATTTTTTACATAGGTATCTGCACTTCACAACACATTCATTTGATTTGTATCTCCAAAATACCAATTTACACTTAAGAAATTTGGCCACTGACTGGTAGTTTATTTGGTTTATTTAAGTAGGTACCTATTTCCCGTTATCTGCGTCAAACATTGTTAGTTTTTGATCGATTTATTTAACCGAGGATATAACTGTTTTAATTGGTTGTGTAGAAAATGGTTATTAAATTACTAAAGAAAATATGACCAAAAAATAAAATGATGTACAAAAATATGTAAATGAAAAAAGATTAATAGTTACCTCTTGGTGTAAACCCATTTCACCATGCTAAAATTTTAAGTTTTGAAAATTAAGTATAGATAAAGCTTTGCTATACCTGTTTATCTGCAAAAAACTTTTTTTCAATTAAGTAAAAAAAAAGTAGTGACCCTTTAATTATATTTTTCTTGAAAGTGTTCATCTTATTTTAATTTAACTTTTTCACTTTGATTTATCGGTAAAGGTAAGGGTTAGCAAAAAAATAACGTAGAACGTCAACGCATAATACTGCCAAATTGTTGACAAACTTTTCTGTCTTGTCAAAGTAACAGGGCTTGACATTAATCTTATTCAAAAATTTTCGATTTTTTTTTTTAAATAATTAAAAAAAATTGATTTTTTGGAGGTTTTTAATCGATCATCATCGTAGTCATCCTATAATGCAATTTGACAGTTCATACGTTGACACATAGGTTAGAAACTAAATTATGTCGTACGAGGAATATTTCGTTCCAAATGTCACCCAAAAGCGCTAAAATCGCATTTTCCTGCGCAAAAAAATTAATCTCAAAAAATTCAGATATCTTTAAGTTTTTGCAATGCATAATCTCCGTAGCAATCTTTCTATTTAATTTGACAGTTTATGACTTGACAAATCGGTAACAGAATATTCCAAATGTCCCCAAAACTCTCATGTAATACACTCTCAAAAAATTAGTATTTTTAAGAGATTTTGTATAATTCATCATAATCATAACCATCCTTCAATGATATTTGACAGTTGTTGCCTATTTTGGAAATGCTTAATTACTTTGTTCCTCCTCTCACTTAAAGTTGTAGCAGAAAGAATATTTAATTCCAAAAATTTCAACCAAAAGCCATCTACATCGCTTTATATACAAATCTGAACGAGGCAACTGTCTTCTCTACTGGCTTCCCAGCTGGCTTCGAAAAAGGCAAGCCAGTTGATCAGGATCATGTGACCTCAGAGCAAGGTAGTTAATGTAGTTTTCCATTTTTCTTGAATTATGACTTCACTTGAAGACGTCTACTAATATTAAAAAAAAAATAATAATAAAAAACATTATTAGCGTTTTTTTTAAATTTACATTTATTTTGAAATTACTATATATTTTGACATTAAATATTTTTTTTAGACACATCTCTTTCATCATTTAGTGTTTCTAGACCCATTATTACTTTTACAAATAATCACATAAATTATGTTGTTGTAGTTGTAAAAATGGGTCAAATAATGCATCGTTTGCCATTAAATATTTAGCTATTTTTATTTTTTTGTTATTTTCTTTATTTTTAAATATATAGGTAATATTTATATTTCTTTATGTTTCTTGTGTCATTTTATCAGTTTCTTTTTCCATCTATTAGCAATTTTTTACTATAATTTTTTTTTTCATTTGTATTCAAATTTTTAATAAATTTTCATTTTAATCAAAAAATTAAACCGCATCATCCAGCTATGTATTTAAATTTGTTTTCTTTGTGTGTATTTTAAATATTGTATTTGAACAACAACATTTATATGGAATAAGTGCGTAAATGCGCATTTGTATATTTTTTATTTCATTTTATTTTGTTTTTGTTTCTTTGTTTTTTTTTTCTTTTTTTCTTGAAGATCTTTGAGTTTTGTTATTTTTGTTGGCTTTAATTCCAAACATACATCTATATATATGCATAAAAATGTGGTAAATTGAATTAATAATTCCACAAAAAAAGCATTTTGTTTGTTGTTATCATATTTTTAACTTTAATATTAAAGACTTTATACAAACAAAAATGAAACACTTAACGCTGTAGCTTTGTTTTTTTTTTTGTTTCCTTTGAGGAAAATTTGTTTAGATTTTTTTTTTAATGTTTAATTTGTTATATAACATTTATAAATATATATAGGCTGTAATAAAGTCTATATAATATTCTCACATTGAATTTATTTTTATTTTAAATATAGTTTTGTATTATTTTTCTTTACATTCAGTTTGTAAAATGGGATTTTTTTCTCATTTAGCTTAAAATTTTGATTAAAATGAATATTTATTTTTTTTTTTCTTTCTATACAATTTGTATAGCCGCTAATTCTCTTCCTATTTTTTTTTTTTGTTTGTTTTATTTTTCAATAATATTCTTGGTTCATTTGCTTTCTAGCTTTAACATTATTAGAATTCATTTTAAGTCGAACTTGTTTGAAAAATCTCTTGAGGTTCATCGTATTCAGATTAAAAATTTTTTTGTTGTTGATGTTGTCAGTTTTGAATGTTTTTACTTTTTATTTTCATCTTTTTCATTTTTTCGTATAAGTTTTCCTTTTTTTACCTTTTTGCTTTTGTGTGTTTTGTTTTTTGGTTTGTTTTTTTTTTTAATAAAAGTTGGAATGGTTGTTATACATCATTCGATTTTGAATTTTTTTCATCCATAAGATTTTCTTTTTTTAATCGAATGATTTTTATTTCTTGCTGTATCATAGTTTACTATAATGACTTTTAAGTTTGAAAAAAGAGATTTTGTTTTTTTTTTTTACTTTTTAACTTTTTTTTTAAGTTAATATTTTGTTCATTTAATATATTTATATATGTATTTATTTTGTTTGTATCCTTAAATTTAATTACTACATCAATTTCTATAATATAATATATTTTTATTTTATATAGTATTGGTAATTATGTATGAATGTTGTTTTTTTTTATTAATTTTAATGTTGGATTTCTTTAAATATTTGAAATATTTTTTTTTTATATTAAACTTAAAAATAAAAATTTATAATAATTTGTTATATCCACCCAGCTGTCAATATTTATAGTGAGGAAAATCAAAAACATGTTGAGACAAAAGTTTTGAAAAAAAAAAAAATTAAAAAAATGATTCCTGCTCAACAAAAATATATTTCCGGAAATGATTTCAACCGCCCTCACCGAGCCCCTAATCGACAGCTGGTTGAGTAGAATTTTTTTTTTTTATGTTTTTTTTTATTTATTTAATTTGTTATAAGTATAAAATGCACTCGCAACCATATTCCGGGTAAGATTTAGAGTGACATTTATACCTTTTTTACTCCTAACTCGCATTTTTTAGAGTGATGGAGTAGATTTTTGTTTTGCAAAGATAATTTGCTTTTATCATACAAATTTCTATTCTACTTAAATTTAAAATAAAAAAAAACACAAAACTTTTCCTTACAATCTTAAAAACGAATTCCAAGTAATGAATATTGAATAAATAGTAAATTATTTTATTTATTTATATTTATATTTTTCATTCTTAATTTTAATCTATTTTATATATATTTAATAATTTGTATATAGATTTTAATCTTAATTAAAAAAAAAAATTGATTCAATTATTTCATTGCTTAGAAGAGTTTTTTTCCATTATACAAATTACAACCGTTTCAAGTATTTGTATGATATAAACAAATATCCTTAACAAAGAGAGTGTATTTATTTTTTTTATTTTTTTCTATGTTTTTTTTTAATGTTCTTTTAGAACAACAACAGAGAATATTTATACTAATTGCACAATCCGACCCTTATTTTCTTTCTGTTATTTATAACATTTTTAATGTCTTGCATTTCTTTTTCTAAGAGAATAGTTTTTTGTATAATTTATATAGTTCGTCCCGCAGTTATTTTTTTAAAATCCAAAAACTATGCAATGTTTTTTATTTAAAAATTTAATTTTTTTTTTTGTAAATTTTCCTGAGTACACATATTCAAATGAATGTTGTTCATGTTCACAATCGGTTTGCAGTTTTTTGTTTGTTTGTTGTTTTGAAAAGCCAATTCTATTCAATTTACTTAAAAATGATTAAGTTTTTTTTTTCTTTTATTTTTACTTTTTTTGTCCGTCATATTTTTTTTTTTTAATAAATTTTACGAATGAACGTTATTTAAGTTTGGATTCCAATATTTGTAATTTTTGTTTAAAATTCATATTACAAATTATTTCTTTTTGAATATATCTGTATATATGGACAGGACATAATATACAAATATTTAAACACAGATATTCAATCTTTTGTGTTTTTTTTTTTTTCTTTTAGGTTTTTAGCTAGTTTTATTCTTAAGAAATATCTTGTGATATTTACTTATAAATTGTAGTATTTTTCTTTTTTTTTTTGTTTAAATATTACAAACTAGTTTTGGTTTGATTTGCATTGATTTTGTTTTTTTTTTTTGTTTTACATTAAAGCATAATAAAGAGTATCTAAATTTTTTAAACAAAATTTAAAAAATAAAACATTTAAAAATATTATTTCTTGAGTAAGTAATATAGTTTTCTGTTTTTTTTTTTTGTTTCTTCTTTTTTTCTAATTTAACAATTGTGGCTTTTTCCATAAAGTAAATTTTTTTAACAAGTGATTTTTTTTGTTTTGTTTTTAGATTTGTTTGACACATGTTTTGCTAAATTATAACCATTTAAGGTGAAAAGCGTAGATTAAAAAGAAAAATATAAAAAAAAACGAAATTTATTTATATATTTATTTTTTTACCCGCTTTCCAGACATTTTTTTTTGTATCTATTTTTTTCTGTTTGTAATAAAAGCCATCAATTATCACGTTCTATATTTATTTTTTTTTATATAAATATAATATTTTTAAAATAAGTCAGGTTTAAAATATTTACTTAAAATGCAAAGAAAAAAACTAATGAAAACCAAGTCTTTGTCTTGATTAAAATAAAATATGATGTTTTTTAAACTTGTATTAAAAAATATATTGTCATTTTAGTGAAAAATCATTCTGATACAAGCTCGACTAAGAATGATGTTCGAGAGTCAAGAATCACTGGAATTTTTTATTCGCACTATAAAAAGTTTAATGTTTAAACCTGAATGAAAAGACATTTTTTTTTGTATTGTAAAGATCAAGAAAAATGACATGAAAAATGCATCGGCGGAATTGCAATAGTTTGATAATGTAAATTAAATTGACAGGTAACACATACAAGTTGACACATGTCAAAATGAGAGAGAGAGAATTGAAATTTATCTTGGGTTCAATGCAAGTTTGTTATTAAGTCAATAATTAATTTATTTAAAATCATGATTTACCTGTAGCTGTTAATAGACACAGCTCGTAGATCAGGGACTTAAGGTTCTAGTATAGGATTACTAATTTAAAACTTGTATTGAACTCAGCCAAAGCTATAACTAACTGAATAAGAGTATTTGATTGGTCAAATGGTCATGATAAATGGAATTGAAATAACCATGTGAGCAATCAGAGAATCAGTCTCCCCGGTAGACGGAGAGTTAGTTTTATTAAATTGTATTAAATTAGGTCATTTTGGTATAACCGTAACAAAAGAAGCTACTTTGAAATTTTAATTAAATTATTTAACTTATTTGCTGTCAAAATACACAGTGCTCAAAAGCTCTCAGTTAAAAGCGTTTTTTTTTTTTAAATTATATAATAAGTATAAACAAAAGATTGCAATTTGCCTCCGAAAAATTAAAGATTTCCCTAATAGTTCTTCTCTAAAGTCCAGTTTATTCAATTTCCATTAAATTGTAACTAACTATTACAAAAGGTATTTTCTTAAATTTTCATAAAACTTTTATTAATTTCCCATTTTTAATGGCGAATATAAATTTAATGGAGATAGTGAATTAAATAGGGCTAAGTGTTTTAATTAAAATGTTGACGACTTGAAAAAAAAACAAAAGCTTTACACAAAGCTTTCACTAAGGTTTTTTTTTGGTAAATTAAAAATAAAATTCTTCGTATCATTTTTTTCTGATTATTCAAACCGCTTTTAAGGAAATATGAATATAATAATTATTTTGTTAATTTATACTTTGTTTGTTGTTTTTTTATGTATGTATTTATTACAACAACAAAAAAATATCTTTACGAAAGTTGTGCAGATGGCTGTGGTTTGATTTTTATTTTTTTCTAAGACACTATTTTAATTAATTTTTTTTTTCGTTTTTGCTGTATTATTTTTGTTTCTTTTTTTTTTTTGTTTTAATTTTACTCTTTGTTTATTATACACTTATTTTTCGGTGGAATTGATTAGATTTTGATTTTACAAACTATTTTATTTTTTATTTTTTGTTTTTACAAATATTTCGTTTGAAATGAAAAAATATTTTGAGTGCATTAAAAATTAAAAAAAAAAGTTAAAAATAAAAAAGTATTTTATATGCCTGTATTTTAATTTACAATATAATTTATATAGATAAAATTAAAAACATGTTAAATTGTTTTTAGTTTTTTTGTTTTGTTTTTGTTTAAATACAATAGAGAGCAACTATTTTAACGGTCTAAAACAACATCATTTTTTTGTCAATCATGGAAAAAATTAGGGGAATAACATTAAAAAAAAACATTAATAAAGTTTATCTAATTTGTTTTGCCGATATATAAGTTTTTTTGTTTGTTCAATTTGATTAGGATTTTTGTTTGTTTGTTTTACATGTTTTTTTATTTTTGTAGGTAGGTATAAAATGGGCACACATTCATAAAATGGAGATAATAAAAATGAACATAAATAATTTTGTTTTTCGTCACCAATATTAAAGAAGATGTACTTTTATCATGCATGCCAAATGGATTACTCTGAAAATTTTGAGCTTTTAAAGCTTAAAGCTTAATAATAATAATGTTTACGAATGTTTTTATGTACCTACAATTTTATTTTAATAAGGATGCTAATGAAGTTTTTCCTTGCACAGAAGATATTTTCACTAACAAGTATTTTATTACATTAAAAATAAAAGCTTTGCTGAAAGCTCAGATCCCAGAAATTGTGAATTTTCTTCAGCGATTATAATGGTTTAGTTTTTGTCTCAATGACATTTAACTTCAACCTTTGATAAATTCCATTCACATTGCTTAGCTCTCCCAAAAGCTCTCTTTCAAAGCTTTCATATTGCATAGCTTTCTTTGTGCTTTGAAAACTGTTTACGAGTATTATATCGATTTTTGGATCAAAATTGTGTTTTGTTTTGTTTTTAATTGTTATTCAGATCAGAAATAAAGCTTTTGGTAAAGCTTTTCAAAAGCTCGTTTCAATTTGTATGAATCTGTTCATTTGTTTGCTGATAATGCCATGTACTTCTAAAATATTTTGCATTTTGATGAGAAAAAACAACAGAATTTATGAGCTTTTTTCTCATCCCAATTAAGGAGCGCCCCAAGCGGATATTTTTTTTTGTTTGTATTTCTATTTTGTTTTATTTATTTTATGTGTAAAAAATGGGTTTTACATTTACTTTTTTTATTTTTTCATTATATAATAGGTCGTTAAATTAGTCGCTCGCTATACCATATTCAGAAGTCCGTATTATTAGCTTGATCTGAATTATTATCTTCCGCTGGTTGTATGGCCAGAGACATTTGTGGTGCACTTGTTCCAGCCACTACCATTGTTGGTTCAGTGTTGCGACGCTTCATTTTGCTTTTGTTCTTTTTAAGCATGGTCGCCTATATACCCGTCCGGTCCGGGATCGATTAGTATACACAGAATTATTTAATGTATACCCATATATATATTTTTTCATATATTGAATACATATGTGTTGTTTATAATTTTATTAAATGTAAAATTAATGCCAGTTTAAAAAATATTTGTGTATTTTGTGTAAAAGATGTCAAATATGAAGTATTTTTTTTTATTATTTTTGTACAGATGTTTTAAACGTGTATTTGTATTGTTATTTTTTTTTTTTTTTTTTTTTTTTTTTAATGTCAGCGTGAAAATGAAACGAGAAAAATATAAAAAGGATTTTATTAAATATTTTTGATTTATATATATATTCCTTTTCAATATAGTTTTTTATTTATATAGTTTTTGTTAAAATAAATCAAAAAGAAACAATTTTTATACTGTGCGGTTAAAATTAATGGTTATTAATAAAATTTTTGAAAGGAAACATTGAAAATTTTTAAGTTAAAAATGAAAAAAAGCAAAGGGTTAGTTTTGTTTGGAAATAAATTAACTGTTAAATAAATGAAATTAATTAATATCATCTTAATCTAATTATGTAATTAAATATGGAATTTTTTTTAGAACAACAAAAATGCTCAAAAATTTAAGATTTTAATTAAAGGTATAGCAAAAAAGTAGTTTTTTAAATATTTTAATAAAATTTTTAAACAAAATATAGCGCAAATGCGAATTATTATGGTGATTTTTCGTTAAATAAAAATGTTAATTTTGAAACTACACTGTTAATATAAAAATCTTATGTCAACAAAAGAAAAACTAAATGAATTAAATATATATCAATCGAATATATAAATAAGAAATTAAACAAACAAAAATTGCAGGGATTAATAGTATGTATTCTTTTTCTTAATTTGTGGAGGAAAAAATAACGGTTTGTTGATGTAGTGTGTGGTGTAAGAAATTGTAGTTGATGGGTTCCCAAAGCGACACAATAAATTACTTTTTTAACTTTATATTACATAGGAATTAATTTTGTTTTTAAAACATTTATTTTTATTGGTTATTTTATTCTTGTAGTTTATTTAATGACTTTAAACTATAACTGCTTAATTTTTATTATGTAATTCAAACACTAATAGCAGTTACAATATATGTATGTAGGTATAGTTACTGTAAATAATTCATTTAGATAAATTTACAACAACAAAAACTTAATGAGTGCTTAGGTACTGGTGGGGGTACCATAATGCTGCACTGATTCAAATAAAAATAATTTTATATATAAAATTAAAATTTAAAAATTAAAAGTATAAGAATTTATGAGGGTTTAACGTTTATTTTTTTTTAATTTGTTAAATATTTTGTGTGTGTCTTAAAGTCTTGTATCAATATTAATTAAATATATATATTAAAGAAAACAGGAAAAAAGAAAACTAGGACCGGACGGACGGGATCTCTATGTGTTATAGGGCTCCTTATCACGATCTCCATTTTCGGGCGGTTGTTGTTGTTGTGATGATCCTGTTTGTGCTGATGATGATGCAATAGCAAGAATCGCTGGTGAAATATGCGGTTCGGTAAGGCGTCTTTTACTTTTCGATTTCTTCAGCATTGTTGCCTGAGCGAGGTAAAGTATGAATATAAGTTTTTGTTTCTTGTTGTTGTTTTGGTTGTTGATTCGTGTTTTAATTTTATAAAGGACTTGTTTTACAATGTCATATACAGCAAATGTATTTTGGTGATAAGTCCATAGGAAACAATTATAATAGTGACCAACACAGGTAAGCCAAAAGAGCTGTGTCGACTTACATAATTAATGACCAACAGCACCAAATTGTATGTGATGGATGATAACTTCATTTTGACATTGTTAAACAAGTCCGTATGTTATAAATACTAACTAACTGATTTTCTGTTGTTTTGTTTCTTTAGGTACTTAGAAATTTCAATAATTTTAATGTTTTGATTTTGAAAGTTTTAATAATATTTTTTTTATTATTTTTCTTTTAAGCACAATAATAAATGATGCTCCATTTAAAAAATTTACAGTGTTTTTTTTAATGGGGAAACAACTAAAAATATTCATTTAATAGGCGCATTACAGTTTAGTTTTAAAAATCTTTTTTTTTTTTTTTGTATTTATTTCTACCAACAAGGGGAAAGAAAGCATTATAAAAATAAAATAAATTGGATGGCGCAACGTTTCAAGCTTATAACTTTTCTTCAATAATTTACAAAATTCCTTCGAAATGTACGGAAAATTTCATTTTAAATTTAATTAACGCGACTGCAGAAACAATTTATAAAAAGTTAAATTGATTTTTTATTTCAAAAATGACAATTTTAACAAGAACACACTTGATTTAAAATTAATGCAGATATTTCTTGACTAACTTTCCAGTCACTTTCCAATAAAAGTTCCCTTCATTTGAAGTCAATTTTTGAAAGCTGGCCAATCACATACTACGAGTAGAAAATTGCCTTACTAGCAAGTGCCCTTTTGTCTTTTGAACGCAAGGTACATAATATAACAGGTAATATCACTAGCGTTTTCATTTTTGTTCACTTCTGCGCATGTTGTCAAAATCAATAGTAACAAAATTGAATTTCAAACAATCACCAAAAATTTGTTTTTGTTTACTGTGTACTTACACAAAGGGTAGACATCTTGAAAAGATATTAGTTTGCGTAGATTTCAATTTTTTAAGGGGCAGTTACGATTAAGACCTACTAAAAAATTCAAATCAGTACATAATTTAAAAATATTGAAAAAATTTACAGAATTTTTTTCTTGAAAACATGTTAAGGCCAAATTGTGTGGTTTTAAAGTTGTGGTTTGATAAACTTTGGCTAGGTTTATTTCTTTTTTTAGCATCTTTAATAATAAAAAAAATAACAATTTGTCAAATGTTATATTTTACGATGACATCCTAGAAAACTTTCTTAAATCTACTTAAAATGAGTGGTAAAACATATTTTTTTTTTTAATTTATATTTCAAAAACGTAATGCGCCTAGAATTGTTTCTTTAATTTATTTATCACAAGGAGACATTCAATAAATACAAATACATAGGATAATGATAATAAAGTTTTGTTTTTAAGAGGAAATTTTCTTTTGTTTTTTTATTAATAGAACTTATTTTTGATTTTGTTTTATTTTGACCATATTATGATAATCCCTCTTATCCAATTAAAAACAAAGAAAATTTCCCTTCAAATTAAAATTAATTATTCTTCTTACGTTTCGGTGCACGGGGGTTTTGGGAGGGGTTCTTGGTAGGTATAATTGTGGTATACAAATCAAACTCAGATTAAAACGAAAAAAAAAAAAAAACAAAAAAAAAAAACAAAAAAAAAACAATTTAAATTAATAATAATTTTATGGAATGAAAAATTAAATTTTGTTTTACATGCAAACAAAAAAAAAACTTTGTAAAAAGGTTTCAACAAAATTTCGATATGGTAAACACTCATGCAGATAGTTCGTATTGATTTGTCATAAATTTAATTTTTCAGAAACTTCAAATTTGAAATTAGTAAAAATTTGATCAATGATATTTACATATAACTAAAATTAAATTTAACAATGTGCATATAAGCATTATTTATATTTAAAAGTAGTATACAGCGCAAAATAAAAGATAAGAATAATAACTCACCTTGAGGGCAGACTTCAATACAACAACCTCGCCAGGAGTCTGTATCCAGGGCTCACCATCTACTTGAACGGGCATTTCAGAGTGTATGTGTATTTTTATGTGGCCACCCTGGTGATACAAAATAATATTAATTGGTGTTTAAAGTTTTGTATGGCCTGATTTTAAATTTAAATTAAAGAATTTATAATACATAATTTTATTTAATTTAATGAGTTTTCTTTGTCTTGTCCACTTATTTAATCCTATAATAAAGTATATGGACATTTCCAAATATTTTTGTTTTTTTTTTTTAACATACCTGAGCTATTCTCATCGCCGTTCGAATACCCGATTGTATTTGCCCTAAATGCACAACACCAGTAACGCCAACAATCTCAAGACAACCATCATAATGATTGGGCGTTGTAAATTGATCATCTTTGTCCGGTCCCCACGGATTGGCTCCACTTCCCCAGCTTAATAATATTTACAATGTTTTAAACAAAACAAAAAAAAAATAAAAAATTGATTTAAATATTTTTATTAATTAATTCATACCTTAAAATATTTAAAATAATTATCCCCTCGACTGGTGGTAGTTCAACAAGTTTTCCATCAACTTCCAAACGCAATTCCTTATGTAGTTCCTTAACCGTTTTGCGACCAACAATTTTTCGAAGTCCCATTTTAACATAATAACCTTTATTATGCAATCGTGAATTAAATTTATTAGGATTTTCTTCGCGTGCATTATGGAAATCTAAACAAAGATCTGCATCCAATCCGATTCCGAAATAATTATTCATAACATATATTTGAGAATTATCTTCGCTTTGTGCACCGCCACCTACAAAAATTAGTACAATCGAAAATTTAATTATAATTGTTTAAATTTAATTAAAAATTTTAATAATTATGTTAGTTCAGTTTTAGCTCATTCAAAAATAAAACTAACAAACTTTGTTTTTTTTTTCTCTCGTTGTTGATTTTATAAGACCAACAAAATCCATAAAATCTTGCTTTAAGAAATACACATGCAAATCAGGTTTTTATTTTTTATTTATTTATTAAAAAATTCATTCTTTTACAAATAAATAAAAATAATAGAGTGTAATCTGTGTTGATATTTTTTTTAGATTCGATTCCTTTTAATACTTTGAATTATTATAACATTCATTATATTATGTATATAATAATATTATAAATTAGTCCTTATACGATCAAGCGTTTCATTTAATAATTTATTATATTATGTAGGTTGATAAAATAAAGAAAACTGTATGATGATGAGCATTACATGCTCATGGTTAAAGTAAAATATTAGATGGCCCTATTAGTCCAGTCAAATCGTCTCCTGAAGTGCCAGTTTCAGGAAAAAAATATAGATGTTTTTTTCGCACCCGTCTTTTATGTTTAAGGGGTCGCTGAATCCGAATTTCAACTTTGCTACTTCCTACGGATATGAATTCACAGCGAAAATGCAAAAAACCTCACTATTTTTAGCATTTTTGCAGTTTTTCACCGAAAATGACAAACATCTTGGAAAACACAGTTCTCGGGTTAGATTTTTTCTTGTGACTCAAAAACCATGCCCGTAATTGTTCAAAACCTGAGCTTCTGCTTAAACAACATTTAGTTAATTGATTATAAAATTCATAAATAAATTGGCGAAATTACGGGAAACGACTAATGGGCTATTGGACCCAGGGAAAGGATTTTGCTAACTTTGCCTGTTTTTTTCCGTGATCGTAAGAAAGTATCGACTTTATACAAACACGATTCATGTCCTCCTGATTAAAAATATATGCATTTTATTTTGCCTTTTTTTGCCTTTTTTACCCGTTAGTGCTTTTGTTTGCCTTTTTCACCCGTTAGTGTCTTTTTTGTCCATTTTAACTTGTTTGCTTTTTTTATCAAAGTTAGGTAAACGAACAAATCTTCAAAAAAATTCTACAGATACAAACTGCATCTAGTTTTTCCATTTCCAGTTGAGATTATTTTACTTAAAAAAACTTGATCTTAACACAATCTAAAGCGCTCAGAAAACACATTTGCTTGCCCTCAACATACAATAAAAAGAAAGCAGGTAGATAAAAACTAGATCTTTGCATTTCTCTATGAATGATCGTGCATTGTCTTGCACTGCAAATATCAATAAAAATTTGGAAAAATCGAAAGGACCAATAATTAATTGCAAATAAAGTGTGGAAAAAGTTCACTACTGTTTTTATTGTAGTTCGTGGACTTAAAACTGTTGACCGAATGGTGTAATAAATGGCGACGTCAACTCCACACTTTCCGAAAACGTTGAAGCGAATGATGTAGAGACCAGAGAGTTTAAAATGGGCTCCACTCGATTCTTCTCAACTAGAAAGGTCCCTTAGCTCATTTAAGATGCTTCTTAGAGACAATTGTAGAAGGCTATTACCTGAGAATTGGCGTATTCAAAAATTTTTAAGTACATTATTAATGTGTTAAAATAAAAAAAAAAGTTTCAAAAAAATGCAAAAATGGATATTTTTTTTTATTTATTTATTATTTTAACTCTTCAGGTATAGCCAAACACATTTAAAAGCGGGTTTTAAAAATTCATAACTTAAGAACGAAACATTATAATGTCAATTTCTTTTATATATCAAACACACACTCAAGGGGTAGTGACTACCCTTAAAATGTTATAGAAGGCACGAGCGATTAGGTAGGTTGGAGAGGATTTAAAAGGAGATACCGATGTAAATTGGTTTTTGAATATATGTAAATCATTCGAGCCTAGCAAGGACGTACGCCGGATTTCGATTAGGGCTGAATTTTATATATTTTTTTTTTTAATTTAAAAAATTGGGCCTACTTAATTAAAGCTTCCAATAAAAAATCAAAAACATAAGCGGTTAGAACCAACCTTTCTGAAGATATACTTGTCGAATTTTCACACTGGCAATCGAGATGCTAGTTTTTTTTAACACAAAAATATTAATTTCATATTCAAACATTAAATTTTATTTAATTCTATAGGCTTCAAGTGCAGTAAGGCCCAGTTTTTCTGTGCGACATAATCCCATTTTCTATGTTAAGTGAAACCCAACTCTATAGATTTTTAACAACTGAAAATTAAAAGAACTTACACCTTTAGTGCCAATACAAACATTTCTATTGTGAATCAAATATTTTAAACTATGGATTTCAGCGAATTAACTAAGGTTCAACCACGGTTAAAGTTTAGAATTGGCTATTATGAACCTCAGTTAATCTGTTGGAATGGGTGAGTTTAAACTTCAACTTCATAATAGTTCAAAGGCTGAACCCTGTTTGGCCCTCCTATAAAGGACTAAAATTTATTAAAAAAAATAAAAACAGAAAAAAAGAAAGTTCAAAAAAATAAATTCTTTATAGATAGCGAGTAACCTACAAAAGGTGTTAAAAACACCATGCCTGCTTCCATCTAGCTTAAACGTAATATTTTATTCGTTTTCATTCCTTTTTTTCCTTTTATTTGTTTTCTTTTTTCTATTTTTATTTTTTTTTAATAAATTTTAATGTTGTATTTTGTTAAAAAAATGTTAAGTATTTTTAAGAAAATAAAATGGGCTTTCATAATAAAATGGAAAAGATGCCCCTTAATAAGGTGTGCTTGTGGAAAAAATGACACCGGAGTCAAAAAACAACCTAAAAATGCCAAAAAATAGGTTTGGTATTTAGTTGTGAGAAAATCGTTATCCCCATAGAAAAAAAAGTATAAAGTTTTTTGACTTAGAATTAACTCAGGAATCCATAGTTTTCCTCTGGGCCGATGACGATGGGACACCCTGTATAAAATAGTCATTTAAAGTCTTTTTAGTTCCTACAAACAAAATTGCACCAGATAAATTTCAACTAGGGGGGGTAACTGCCCCCCCCCCCCCCCCCTTTCGTACGCCCTTGGAGCCTGGTAGAGCATTCTACATTCGTATGGTGCGACTAATAAAAGAATATCTGTAATTAACAGTACGTCAGAAGTTGGGCTCAAGGTTAAACTGATGGGCATTCCTAGAAGCATAGGTATTATGGTTGAATTGTTGTGGAGGAATGTAACTATTTCACTGCTAAACGAAATAGCGTTAAAATAATGAAAGACATGAAACGTTGCGATGCACGTTCGAGTTCTTTTGCCTATCATTTTTAAAGCTCTCTTTTTTATTCTATCCAATAGAATCAAGTGAAAGTTGTACTCAAGTTTTGGACAAATATAGGCTTTGTAGATCACAGCCAGATAAGAAGAAGATCTACGGAGAAAACCTTAGCACTTTGCAGTGTTTTTGACGACAAAAATATGTGGAAGGCTGAAACTATTCAGTTTCCTCGATACAAGTGCCGCTCATGGATAGTCGGGTGAGCATTGGGTCTTGGAAGCATTAAATTCTAATCGGTTTTGATTTTCCATTAGACAATTCTGTCGAGATCAGAATTTAATGAGCTTTTCAATCACACACTGCCGTTTAAGTTCCACATTCGAAAAGCTCAAGTAGGGGACACTTTCTGGCAATGTTGAATTAACAGCAAACTATGCCGCAAGCGAATTGGCTTCTTTTAGTGTCACTAATTTAGTGAGCTGACCAAAGGTTCGGCATTGTCGGTGAGTGTTGAAATCAAGGACGGCGCGGCGTAGTATTTCTAATGTTTTTTTTTTTTTTTACAAAGGACAGGATCTTTAGGACATTTGCCTTAAATTTTAGTCATCATTGGTCAAAAATGTTGATCTTTCGAATATATTCCGGCTTCTCTCAGAGGGGTTGGGTTTATAAAATTATATATTTTTTTTTTTCTTAAATTGCATATTTCCAAAGTGATAAAGAAAAATATCAGAAAAATGGGGTGATTTTAGCGCTTTTTTTCATTGTTTCATTTTTCCTGTAGCGAGCACAGGTTTTTCGCAGCTACAAGCTTAGCTACAGACTACTCTAGCATGCTCCAACAACATTCCAAAAATGCAGAACTACATCGCGCTTTGCGATTTTAGCCCTTTTTTTGTAATTATTGACTGGGCTTGATAGGGACTTCCGAACACATTTTCCGAATACATTTGTCAAATTAGCTGTTATTTATTCAGTTTGATTTGCCAAATAACCATGGACGGATACAGCGTTCAACAACACGTGCAAGTGATAAAATTGTTTTCTTAAAATGGGGTTCCCCGGCCTTTTGCAGACTACATTTTGGCCGTGAATTTTGCGTCGTGAATTGATCCTGCATCCCTATAAAATTCAACTGTGCTAGGAGCTGCAGGTAAACGACCATAGACACCGATGTGTTCTCTGAATGGGCTCTCGACAAGTTGGAAACTGACCCTAATTTTCATGATGAGGCCCAGTTCTGGTTGAATGGGTACGTCAATCAACAATATTGTCGAATTCGGGACGATACTATAATCCAAATGAGATCCGAGAGCGTCCAATGTATCCCGAAAAAAGTCACTGTTTGATGTGGATTTTGGGCTGGCGGCGTCATCATCGATCCATTATTGCTTTGAGAACGACGTTGGCCAGACCATCAGAGACTTTTTTTGTGGGGTTTTCTGAAGTCGTAGTCTATGCGAATAAGTCACAAACCACAGCGGCCCTCAAATCCAACATTATCCATGACATCGGTCAGAATCAGCCTGATTTAAAGCCAGTCATTAATAATTGGAAAATGCGGCTAACATTTGAACGATGTTATAATTCATTCATAATGTCATCAATAAGCTTTCAAACGAATACAAAGTTTCGATGATATCTTACACACACTTTGTTTTATTTAAATTTTTTAAGATAGGAAGCACTTAATGAAAAACCCTGTAGATTTTAGCCTTGGCAAGCATTTTCTGTAACTGTTACCTTGTCCACTTTTTCTTAACGAAATAATGGGATTATCCTCAAACGATTTTAAACTACTAGGCCAAATAAAATCTGAAATTATCTCTTTTTTTTCAATCCAAACCAATTCTCATTTCCAATTGAGCTAGTATCAACACGAAATTTGGTTGGAAATTAGGTGAGAATTCAAAAGCTTTGAATAAAACGAATGTACTAATGAAATTTTAAACGAAATTAGCAAAACTGATAATGAAAACACTGAAATTACTTGATTTCGGCTGTAATAAATTTTGATAGAAATTTTTGATTTTTCAAATCATGTTTTCACTTGTTTTTTGATTTTGCTTTTATTGAGAAGGGCCGAAAGAAATTCAAATATTTCCGAAATAAACTACATATGTATATCTTATATTTAAAAAATCTATGTAATCTTTAACAATATCAACCATCCATATTCATCTTTGTGAATTCTTTTTTATTATTCCCATCAAAAGGGTTTTATTTTGAAAAATGTTTCTGAAGATTAAGAACTTTTAATTTCAATGCAACATCATTGACCCGACTAAACCAAGCTTTAAACTTCCACCCGTATAGCAAAAAAAAAAAATACTAGCAAGTTCCCGGCTGGAAACATGCCAAGTTTCTGTCTAGTTTAAGCAAGACACTAGTAAGTTTTCAGTAGGGATAATCTAGACGAGGAAAACTTGTCAGATACTTGGTAACCCCTTGCTGGTATTCTGTACCAACAATTTAGACGAGGGAAACTTTTCAAACACTCGTGAGGACCTCCCTAGTTAAAATTTGTTGAACATGTTTCGGTATCCCATCAGGAATGTCTCAAGCGACACTATATTTTTGTGTTTTATTTGTCTTATTTTTCTTATCACACACACAGATCAGAACAGCGCCGCAAGTTAGAACAGAAAGTTGTCTAAGTTGTTCTACACCTAAAAAGCAAGAACAAAAAATCCTGTTCTATTCTGTATGTATTTATTATGAAATATGGTATGAGACATTAGAGTATGGAACTTTCAACATTGAATTTTTGTATAGCGAGTTAGCCCAGTGGGGAGCGCATTGGACTGACAAGCAGAAGAATGCGGGATAAGTTCAAGTCCTTGCCAGAATCTACGAAAAACTCTCTAGTGCCTTGTCGAAAACTAGATTGTTTTTCTGGGCGGGTTGATTTCTTTTAAAATACAAGTCAAACAAAATTTTGTGAATCTAAAATATCTATGTATATTATTCGTGTTTTATTGCAAAAGCCACCCATAGTTCAGTACAATTTTACATGCATTACAAATACAATATCGCTAGTAGATCTACAGCCGATAAGCAGCTAAAGTAGAATCCTACTGTGGATAGATTTTTGTCGTTTATTCGAGCCTCTATTCTACTTTAGAGTCTTATCGCCTGTAGAGCTACTAGCGATGTTGTATTTGTAATGCATGTGAAATAGTACTGTTCTATGGATGGCTTTTGCAATAAAACACGCCTATTGTATATAATGCAGCAATTCAAAAGGGAATGAGATTTCCATGCGCTGTGAACTGATATTTGTTGGATGAGTAATAATAAATACTGTGTATATTGATAATTTTCAAAAGCGTGTTATTTACAAAAGCTCTTTTATTTCAAAATCAATAAAAAAAAAATAAACAGGCAATCCAAAAGCAATGTTATTAAACATTAAATAAAAATAAAACAACTCAACAACATGCAACTACAGAGTTAAGTGTGTTTGTTTGTCAAAAATAAAAATCTAAAATAGTTTTTTACATTTAAATACACATCTTACCTTTAAGTACATTTTAGTTGATTAATACCACGTGAAATAATAAAACATAAAAATACAATAATGACAACATTTTGTTTTTTTTTTCATGATCATGCAAATTATTATAGCAAATCATCTTTTCACATCGAACTTGCAGCATAATCATATACCAAACTTTAAAGTTTTGTCTCCGGTTTTTTTTTTTTTTTTGTTCATTATTTAAATTATATATATTTTACTTTACAGATTTGTTTATATTATATTTTTTAAGGCAACAATTTAAAAAAAAAAATATTTTGAGAAAATTAAGTGCTACATGTATGTAGAACTTTTGAAATATCAAGTTATATAAATCATTTTTTTTTTTTTTAATATTATTTTCATTTTATATATTATATTTTTTTATTTTTATACACGAAATATACAACAATAAAACTGCATAGCAAAACTTCTACACACATAACATTTAGATTTTCGTTAAGATTATAAAAAATTAAAATATTTATATATTTTTTTTTTATTTAATTTAAAATATTAAATGCAGTTTAGGACGTTAGCAATTTATGTATATATATTCTTTAAAATTATATTATTAAGTTTGCAGTTTACGTGTGTTTAGAAAAAAAAAATTAGAAAATCAAATGACCTGATATATCACTGGCAAGTAATAGATGATGCTGTTGCGATAGATGTGCTTGATGAGCCTTCTTCTTCTTACCAGTGGAATTTGAAGGCGCTTTAAGCGCTGTTTCATCGGGCTTATCATCCGAATGAAATACCACGGTCCAACGATCTAAGCGTATTTCCTCGGCTTCAATGACATCGCGTAGTAAATTTAAGGGATCTTCACCGCCGGTATAACCAGAGCCCCAGCAAAGGACCCGAGCTAAGTCGTTTCCTGAAAGAAAAATTTGTAAGATGTAGATTTCCATGTTTCAAACATTCATTTTGTTTTGCTTGTTATTAACATTACCTGTTCCTAGAGGTACAATTGCACAAGGTGGACTTGAGCACTCTGAATCCTGACCAACATTGTCCAAGCATTGCAATACCCAGCCAATAGTTCCATCACCTCCACAAACCAAAATTTTGTAGTGCTTGATTTGACGAAATACATACAACCTGATGTTTTGGAAGAAAATTTCAAATGTCAAAAGGAATCTTCGATGATTTCATTGAATAATTTGTATATATACCCTGGCAAGGGACCACCATTATCAAGATCGAACACTTGATAAGGATTTAATAATTTTCTAAAGCTCGATATCAATTCCAGGCCTTGACATCCACCTGATTTAACGTTGACAAACACAAGCAAGGGTCTCACATCGGATGGTACCATACTTGGTTCGATGTTTGGAAGTAATAAGACAAGTAGTTTCTTATCTTCAATAACAGTCTCCCGAAGATTATAAAATGCACGAACCTTTAACGAGAATTAAATGATTTTCTTTTATGAAACTGTAACATTATGTAATGCAATAATCTGTATTCTTATAGATTACGACATCTAGTAGATGCTTTTTATAGCCCAGGAAACAAAAACATGGCTCCACACAAGTTTCTAAATTTTGGTTATAGCTTTGATACTTACATATATGTATTGTACCTTATAATATTATACAACTTTTCAGAAATATCCTGACTGTAGCTGTTGAGCAAAAAATATTAACGGGATTTTAGTGTGATTTTTTTTTTTAATTTTTGGGAATTCTTCGTTTCATTAAAATTTTATAAAAAATCCGTTGACTGTTAAATTGGAACGATAAGAACTGTACACAAAAATTGCCAAATTTTCACATCTTCAATGTTTAATAAAATTTTAACAAAGACACTTTTTACAAAAAAAAAAAAACAATCTTTTATCTGTAGTACGAAAATAAATGTAATTAATCTTAAATGTAACTAGACCATTAAGTATTTTATTGTTTAAACACCCTTAGTAAATATATTGTCATGTGATGTCACCTTTATGTAAAAAAAATCTAGAATATTAAATTAAGTAAAATCGAACAGTCTGTCACTTTTGAAAAGGACGCGACGTTTATAATTAAATTAACTTCGTTTTATTGCTAAAAAAGTATATTTAGCTCACATATCTTATGTAATATAATTTTGCGTAGTTTGATGTATTTCTCAAGTTTTTTTGGATGAGCCGTTATATTTTTTTTTTTTGTAAAAACTGCAAGCATCCAGTTTACATTTTCACATTTTCAACTCTTGCTAAAATTTTTAAAATTTAAGGTTGTAATATACAGGGTGTCCCAAAATCACCGCCACAGAAGAAAACCATGCGTTCCTGAGGTCATTTTAAGTCGAAAAACTTAAGAGGTAATTTGCTCGTCCTCGCTCCGTTTTCGACTTATAACGGTTTTTATGATTATTATTGGTTTTCCCTTTAATTTGCCAAACTACAACTGATTTTAATTTTTTTTTTATTTAATCAAGAACAGTTAGAAATTTTTGATAATTTTAAATGTATTTTAAGGTTACACATTTTTAAGAGCACAAATTGGACTTTCATTATAATAATAAAAAAAAAAAAAAACCTAATAACGTGTTTTTGTGAAAAAAAAAAATCATTTCGAAGTCAAAAAAACAACCTAAAAATGCTTAAAAAATGTGTTTGATAATAAATTGTGGAAAAACCGTTATCCCCACAGAAAAAAGTTATATGACAGATAAACATTTCTAACTGTTCTTGATTAAATAAAAAAAAAAAATTTAAATCAGTTGTAGTTTGGCAAAGTAAAGGGAAAACCAGTAAAAATCATAAAAGCCATTATAAGTCGAAAACGGAGCGAGAACGAGCAAATTACCTCTTAAGTTTTTCGACAAAGGTACACAACACAAGCTTGTAAGATTTATCAAACGACGCAGAATTAATTGGTCAACAAAACTGTATTCCTAGTTTTTATTTATAAAGGGTTTTCCAATAGGGACAGGTTGATTTTGACAGCTCGTGGCGTTCTTTCTTTTACTATCTGTCAAAATATCGTCTTTAAATCAGTTACTTAAGACAAATCCTCATTTACAGCGTCGAGCAATACGTGCAAATGATAAAACATTATTATCAAAATGGGTGTTCTGTTGATCTCAATTTTGGTCGAAAAATCATCTTTAGCGATGAGGCCCATTTTTGTTTAATTGGGTAAATGAATAAGCAAAATTGCCGCATTTGGGACGACACCAATCCACGCGAGATTCACGAAGTGCCAATGCATCCATATAAAGTTACTGTTTGGTGTGGATTTTGGGCTGGAGGCGTCATCGGTCCGTACTTCTTCGAAAATGATGCTGGCCAGGCCATCACCGTCAACGGTGATTGCTATAGATCGATGATCACCAACTTCTTGTGGCCTGAATTGGATGATATGGGCACCGAAGACACATGGTTTCAACAGGATGGCGCTACGTGCCACACAGCTCAAGACACAATCGATATTCTGCACTAGCCGTTTCATGGCATGGTTATCTCGCACCGGCCGAGGCGACGTGAAGCGGCCGCCAAGGTCGTGTGATTTGACCCCATTTCTTGTGAGGCTTTCCTAAGTTGCAGGTCTATGCGAATAAACCTCAAACCACCGCGGCCCTCAAAGACAACATAATCGATGCCTACGGTAAAATTCATCCTGATTTATGCGCCAAAGTCATCAAAAACTGGACCTTTCGAATCCACGCCACCTAGCGAAGTCACGGCGTCCATTTGAACGATGTTATATTTCACACATAATGTCATTGATAGGGCTCTCAAATAAAGATAAAACCTTATTGTTATTGATATCTCATATACAATTTTAAAATCGACCGCCCTTAATAGAAAACTTTTTATGTGTTAAAAATTGCATTTTAACGGAAAAAACCCCATACAAAATGTAAAAAAATTCAATTTTTCAATTTTGAATAAAGTTTTGACTAATTTTTGGTTTTATATCTATAAAAAAAATGTACTATGATAAAAAATTTAATTATGTTATTTTTAAGATATTTTAGAAGTTTGTACAATGTACCGTTATATTTTTTTGTTTTTTTTTTTGTCATTACCAATTTTTTTTTTTAAACGCTGACTACGCGAATTGCTCAACAGCTAGAGGGGGATAATTCCTGAAATACAACCCATCAAAATCCCAATCTTTTTACCAAAATTTATGATTTTTGCACAAAATTCCTGGGCTATCGATATTTTCCGGGAAAAATTATGAAACTTCAGTTTTGATGTTACACCCCAAAGTACCAAGAAGTATTATTTATGTGGCGGTGAATCAACAAAATTTTGTAAGCTCTTAACAAAATTACTCAAAACTTTTCAATTCATTTTCGCGCTAAAGAGAAAATTAAAGTAAATAAATCAGCACTTTGTAAAAATGAATTTTTTTCACTTCGGCCTCACTGTGTGTGGCGGTTGGTGCCATGCGGTGCGGTGGTGGCATTTTTTGCGTGTGCCGAATTATGGTAATCCGTTTCCCGGATTTTGCATTTTTAAAAAAGCTGACAAAAACAGACCATCAGAAATTCTTAGAAAGTATTTTCTTAAGCTTAAATCATTCAACTAGTGCAAGAAATAATGTGAATGACATATGAAGGTATTAAACTCAGTTTTTGAACACTTCTATTTAATTTAAAAATCGGTAAGACAAATGTCAGTATTTCTTTTTGTAAATTTGTCAATACTTAAAAGCTTTTAACGTTTTAACCATTTTTCCCATGATTGTTTTTATAATGTTTCGTCACCAGCTAATTTTTATTTATCAAGTACCTAACCTACTCAAACTCGCAATCTTTTTTTTTTTTGGTATTAAAAATTTCAAAGTAAAACATCAAATTTTTACTTACAGCTCTCTGTGAATCCTCAAATGTCAACACCACCGATCCATACTCATAGTAAATTGGACCAATAGTCATGAATTTATTCTCCTCAGTTAGGTATCTTCCCAGAATCTGTTCGTAATTCCTTTGCGATAGTCCTGGTGGTAAATTACCAACAAACAATGCAATATTCGGTCCATGTGGATCCTGTTTGTGTTGCATATAAAAGCGCATTAATTCCATTTGTCGTATTGAGTCATTTCCTAATTGTTTCATAATATCCCATGGACGTTCGTTCCATGAGAGAATTCTCTCGGAGACACCACGGTCTAGCAGCACTTCGGAACATCTAAGAAATATTCAAATTTAATAATCGTTTGTAATTTGCTTGTTTTTTGAAGTTTTCGCACCTATAATCCTGAATTTGATTATCTTGCAAACCAAATTTATCAAGTGCATCACGGATCAAATCCTTAATGGTAGTTGAATTATCTACAGGAACACTAACGTATGGATCTTCGAGCGATGACTGCAATTTGCCAGGATAAACACGCACAAAACCATTATCCTTATCATGAAACCGAAGATAAATAGCGGGTCGTTTGCCTTCGAGGTGTGTTAAGCTGAGAACTGGTGATGGATCAGCCAGTGCTGTGTCCTCATTGCCAGCCGTGGCATATAAATCGGTAAGGTAAAATGCCTTTGAATAGAATATGAATTTGTATTTAAATAGGATTGTTAATTTCATTGTTATGATGATGGTTTAATCCTTACACTTGGATCCCTAGTAATGTGAAATGCTCTCAATGAAGTCGTTAATAAATGTTGTAAAGTACATGTCCTAGCAATTGTAATGACACGGTAAAGCTGCCGTCTCAAGGAACTATTTCCATCGAACACTTTTATCATTTCTAAAGAAAATCAAAAATAAATAAAAAGAATCAGTTATAGGAAGTATAGACATTTAGATATTAAGGACATGTAGAGAAGCCTACAGGTATTTCAAATCACTGAGTTTCATTTTAACGAAAGTGAAACGCAATAAGGAAAACTTTTGAGGATCTATCAAATATCTAATATCAAAACAAATTCTTACCCAGATCACGTTCTTCTCTTTCTTTTTCTTTCTTCTCTTTATCTTTGTCAGACTTGTGCGTTTGTGAGTCAGCACGATAGTGTGTGGGTCCAACGCCACTACCTCCTCCAGTTGAACCACTGCCACTGGCTGCTGGATCAGTTTTACAGAGTGGTTCATCTTCCTTCGATTTAGTTGCGTCGGCACTACTAAACTCTTCAGATATACTTCGAGCTAAAAATCGGGTCAAAAACATAGTTATTTATATAGTTATTTTTTATCATGGAATATTGGTATGTCGTTGGTTAGAAAAGAATTTTGAAAAACTAATGGAATTTTTTACAGTATGTATATTTTTTTGTTGATCTTCCCTAACAAATTACAGTGCAAATCCTTTTTAGATCTTTCAACTGCAAGAGATTTTAAATTAGTTTTTTTTTTATTTTTGTAAGTAGATTTGATTGTTTCTGACTACGAATCCAAAAGTAAAATCTGATGACAAATAATGCAGTGGACATTGGAAATACAATTGTATACATCTTGTTTATGGTATTCCAACACTGAAGATGTAATGGTTATCAGATAATTCATTAGAAACTGTTGGTAACCAATTACCTAAAGTACTTGTTAAGATAAATTATGTACCTACCAACCCGACTAAAATAAAATTAATAAATTTGATGAAGCGATTTTTGGGATTGGGACACAAAATGCCAACAAAAGGGATCTTGTTGAATATGCATAAATCTTTTAATATGAGATGAAAAATTGTTAAAAATTAACATAAATAAATTGATAAAACAATAACTTTTGAAGTAAATGCAAATACGGACACCTACCATCTGATTTCTCTGTAAAACTAAATTTATGAAAACAACATTTTAAAATCGATCAAACGGGTTTTTTTTTAATTTAAATTTTGTTAAACAATTTAAGAAAACAACTTAGAAAACAATTTTAAGAAAAGCATTAGCTCTTTTTTTTTAATATCGGATTTCAAAATTTTATTTTCCTCTAGGTCATACATATGGATTTTGATTTTCCAGCCTCTATTAAGGGTTGTTCATATTAGGCAAAGGGAAATAAAATATGATTAAAAAATATTAAGAAAAATAATATGTTTCTCAAAAAACTTCTTTTGACATGAACAAACAAAAAAATGTACCTTAAAAAAAGTTTTGACTGAGTTTTGGAGAAGAAGACAAGTAAACTCTCAGGAAATATTATAGATACAAAAAAAGTCAAAAAAAGTTACTTCGCGTTGTTAAACACAAATAAATACAGCGAGACAAATTTTCAAACGAGGATAACTCAAAAATGTGGAAGATCAATTTTAAAAGCAAATTTTGACTTAAGCTAAGAGAACGTTTTGCGATTGATCATTAAGTAAGTAAATTGTAGGCTATTTCATTTAATAGAGTGTTCGCAATCAACACTAAAAATGAAAAAGTAAACGGTTTATTTGCAGAAAAAGGCTACCGCTAGACAGTTAAATTTACCCCTTTACACTCATTCCTTATAGTCCAATTAAATTATCCAAAAAAATCGAAAATATCTACAAGAATTAGGGAGGAGATTTTTTTTGTACTATTTTAAATAGTATCTATTGGGAAGTCTTAAACCACAATTTTCCAATAAAAAAACCCTCTGCCTTTACTCAATTTTCTCAACCGCTATTAGTTGTAGAGTAGTTATTTTTGTTTACTTTTGTAGGTTAAAATGTTCCATACAATTTTTTTTAAAAAGGAAAAAAAGTCGATTCGAAGAAAATGTATGTTTAAAAATAAAAAAAAGAAAAAACAATCAAAAATAAAATAAAAATAATTTTTTTCTAATCGGCTTTTTTTCCTTTTTAAAAATCTAAACTTTATTTCTACTGGTCAAATTTTTAAGATTAAGATCTCAAAATTAAGCTTACAAATGTGGCAACATTTTTAAATAAAAATCATTTTGGAGGGGCAAAAAGTTTGGTAATAAAAGGTTGTTTAAATGTCCCGTCAACTTTATACATACTACTTTAAATTCAAAATATTATGCAAAATTTTAAATTTTTAAGAAACAAATTATACACAATTTGAGGTATAACCTTTCTCTACAGATATGTTAATAATTTTATTTTTGTTAATCTAACAGGGAACAAGTAGCGGCAGTTTAATAAAATCAATCTACACTTTTTTATATAGTATTAGGAACTTTGTCGTGCTATATCTTGAAAGTTTTTTGACATATGAAATCTTAATAAACAGAAATTTAGTAAATTTAATGATCTTTAGAAAGTATCAAGGGTGATTTTTGGTTCAGATGGACATTGATGGGTGAGATAAACTTGAAAACCAATTTTCAAACCAGGGGCCCTACTCTGTATTTCGTTCCAAAAGTCAATTCTATTCGAAATTGTTTTTTATTTCGTTAGACACAAAGAAAATGCCTATCTAAAATCGAAACAAAATACAATTTCGAATAGAATTTTCTTTCGGAACGAGATACAGAGTAGGACCCCAGCAATCGAAAATTTGCTAGTTTTTTCACAATAACTTTTTTATAAGAAGGAGCTACCAAAAAAAAATTTTAATACAAACATTGTAGAGAACATGTCAACGTACAAAAGTAAACAAAAATAACTACCCTACGGCTAATAGCGGTTGAGAAAATGCTTTTAAACACCTTTTTCAAAATGGCGGACGAAACAGAGGGTTTTTTATTTTTGAAAATTGTGGTTTTAGAATCCCCAAGAGGTTCTCTTTAAAATAAAATCCTCCTCCCAAATTTTTGTAGATATTTTTGCTTATTTGATTGGACTAAATGGTTCATACTAAAAGAAGAAAGAAGGAATTAAAGGAGACTGCCCAAAAATGTATGGGCGGAAAACCCAAAATCGATTAAGAAAAATCATATATTGTTTGAAAGGGCTTTAATAATTGTAGATAGCAAATATGGAATTATTTACTTAAAAAGTTATCCTCGGGACTGGCTATGGCAATTTAAAATTTATAAAATCAAAGTGTTTCTTTTCATGTAAAAAAAGTTAAAAGTGACAAATCTTTATATTGTGGTTGATCCATGTTATTAAATAGGCCCGCCATAAAATACTTAAATCGGCAGTCACAAAATAATGTTGAACTTGTTCATAAAATGGCGGTTTCACCCATACCGTTAAACAACAGTTTCGAACAAAATGATGATGTACCTAAGCATGCCGGACAATAGGTTGGAGGAAATAATATGTGCGCCTAAGAAATAAGTTCAGCTTATAAATCATTATCATTCTTATAAAGATCCGCCTTTTCTTTACTATGTTACTTAAAAGCCAAAAACGAAAACTAAGAAATTTCGAACGACAGTGGTGAAGTTCCGGAATGTTTCGTTTTTATAATTTATTTATTGATTTCTGGGACAAGAGACCTCTTAATATATTGACGAGACTATTGATATACCAATTTATAAAAGTTAACAGATCTTTTCATTAATATAATGCAATATTCAATACACATGTAATTCTAAATTCTAAAAATAATATAGCGTCCGCCACCCTTGTAACAATTTTTTTTCGAAACCTTGTAATCTGGTGATAAGCCTTTATGAAACTGTTTTTTTCTTTGTTTTTCGAAACTCTTGCGGATAACCATGTACCAAGTACATATAAAGGTATGTTTTCTAATTAATACCGGGTTTTTTTCTGTATTACCCTTGGGACTTGCAGTCCCGGGAATAACTTTTAAAGAAAATAATTTTATATTCGATATCTAGTCAAAGTCCTTTCAAATCATATATGTTTTTTTCTTGTCGGCTCTGCGGGTTTTTTTTGTGGGCACTCTCCTTTGAATACAATTTAATTATAAAAAATCCACTTAACTTATCTAATGGAGCCTAAAACGTGTGTATTTATATTCGCTGGACTAACTCATGTTATATTAAATTGGAGTTTTAAATCAAATGGATTAATGAATAGATTTCAAACTAAATTTTCTTCTGTATTTATCAAAACATGAAAACATGAAAAACCATAAAGAATACAAAAATTATAAAATTAATTTAAACTTTTGTGTACTTTTAACTTAGCACCAATTCAAAATTACTTTTTGCTTCAATACCTACAAGCTACAACCCATAAACAGAGCAGCTGTTTTTATTATATATTTTTTTTTACATTTTCTTATGTAATTACTTAATTACTTATGTAATTACTTAAATATCTTTATCTTACAACATCTTCAATATTAAGTACACGCGGCTTGTATTAAGAAGATCCCCTTTCCTTTTTATGGTTAAACAGAATTAAAAAAGAACTTACCGCTCTTTTTAAATAATTAAACGTTTCTAAAAAGGATTTTACTGTAATTTTTAGTTTTTTTTTGGAATAAGTTTTCACATATAATTTTTACAATATGACTTATTTTGTTTTAATTTTAATAATATTTATTTTTATTTGTATAAATACTAAACACAAAAGCAAAACACTTACATAAAACATTATGTCTGCATGCAAGAAATTCATGCATGCCAGCATTAATGTGCGATTTTTTAAATTAAATTTGTTTTTGTTTATTTTTTTGTTTGTATTTTTATTAGTTATTATTTTTTTTTTTTTTAAGAAAGTGAGTAAGAAACCAAAATAAGAAAGTTTTGAAAAGAGAAAAAAGATTTAAAAAGTTAAAGCTGAATTTAAAAAAAAAAATTATGATTAAATATATGCAATGCAGAGAATATTTATTCAGAGTTAGTCATATTAATGTAAAAAAGGTGTGTTAAGGTGTTATAGTGGTAAGATTATTTTTGTTTTGTACAGAAAATGGTTTTAAGAGTAAAAAAAAAAATAGACAAACAAAATTAAAAAATATACAAAATAAGATCAACTATCTAATAATGTACAGTACCTTTCTATTTAACAAATTTTGTACCCCTTTTTTCCCGAAATTAATTTAGCAAACTTGTTTTTATTTTAAGCACTTGCCTACATAATGTTATAGCTGCAACTTATTTGAAAGAATTGTTCTTGACAAAAGTACGTCGAGTAGGGATTTTTTTTCTATTTAGAAATAAACTGGGAGATATAGCTATCAGAAAATAGTTAAGCATTCATCACAGGCTCACAGTCATCCGAAGAAAACTAGTTAGGTCGTTTCAACAGCTTTACTTTGGCGTTAATTGAGGTGGGAATGAAATCACTGGTCTTCAAAACTGAAATGTTTTTCTGTCCCAGTTTATACTACCCTGGTTTGCTTCACAGTGAATAATAATAGGACAATATGATTATTTTTTTCAAATTAAGGACTTCACAATTCGGACCCAGACTATTCTTGAAATGTAAAAACCTGAATGAAAATGTTTGGCATGGCTGTAGAGATATACATTTGATCTGCTAACATCTTTGTAAAGTTAGCAGGTCACTCGAACCACTATTTAATGAACAGCAAATTAGGGAACATAAATGCAGAATAAAACTGCAAACCACTGCCTTGTTCCCATTTCTCTGTGAGTGAAAGCTGCCTGCCAACTTCACAGCCGTTCCATAAAGTCAGTAGTGTCAACAAAAAAATGAGATGATGGGTTTAAGATCGAACAAGCAGTCAATGTCAATGGTCTACAGTTAAAGCTTCATAAGTTCGATGAAAATAATTCACAATAAAGGGGATCGTCTACAATACCTACACAAAAACTCAGTATAGGTATAAGTTCGTTTGTTTTTTGTAAACGACTGAAGTCTTACTCTTCAGGTTCAGTACACATTGCATCAAATCCTGTAGAAAACTTTAGAATTTAATGCCGATGACCACTACCATTTCATCGATTTCAAAACAAAAGAGAGACACTAAGCCTCTAGTTTTGTTGTCTACTTCAAACTGATACTATATAGATATCAAAGCAAAAGAATTTGGTACCATTTCGATTTCATTAACATTGTGCTTGAAAGGATATAGTGCAATGCCTTCAATGGTTTTCCCAGCTTGATGTAAGAAGCGACCAAAATAGGGTTTTTTATAAATGAGAAAGAACAAGAATATCTAATAAAATTTGATCTACAAGAGGAGAGGCTGTATAAATCTGCTGCATTAAAAGTCACATAAATGCTTGTTTCATTCAAATCTTAAGAGATAGAAAGTTTTTCAACCCCTAGAAGGCCCTTGGTATTTTATATAAATTTACAGTAGACAAATTGTGACAAGTAAGAAGTTTCCAAATAAATAATTCAATAATTACTAGCCGTGTTTTTGAGAGAATGACTAGCAACTCGGTAAAAGTTTTAAACGGAAAACACAATCAAAATTCTCTATAATAATTTATTTTGTTATTGTTTTGCTGAATTGCTAGTCACTCTCTTAAAAAACACGGCTTATATTTTAAAAATTGGTGGGAATCTACAGCAATACACTGACTGGAAAATAGAGCCGAGTATTGTTCCGATTCAAATGAATCAAATTTCATTTGAATAGGAGAATTTTGAATCCAAAAGGTTTGTCAAACATTTCTGCGAAACTAAAAGCCTTTCTTTTCATTCTGACGCAAATCTCACTATGACGGATTCTGTAGTTTCCATCTAACGGTTCATCTGAAATTTCTGCTGATGTTACAATTCTTTTCAAAATATAAAAATGTATTGTGAGTATTGTAGATGATTCTTTAGCAAAGATGCCTCAACATGGGTATGAGCATTGAGAGGACAAATTTCTCATAGTTTTTCATTTGACAAAATTGTCACAACGACACCGACAAAATTTTCAAAACAAATTTGTCATAATCTGACAATGACAACATTGTCAAGGCCAATTTGTTTTCGTATTCAACGGTGTTCATCACAATGGACTCACTTCATGTGGCTCATTTTGACATCTCTTCATTTTCTCTCACTCCAACTCCACAGTACGAATGAGATAGCTAAGTGAGACAGGATTTTTTTTTAATTTTTGGCTATCTCTGTTTCACCATACGTGGGAGTGAGATAAAATAAAGAGACGTCAAAATGATTTGCACTGAGTGAGTAGAATTCGAGAACCATCTTTAACTAACAGTTAACCTGTCACTATTTGATAAACGAAACTTTTGTCAGAAAAGTAAGACTTATTTTTAAAATTTTCACTTTTCATTTTTGTCACACAAATTTGACTAATTCTGTGAAACCTATGAGTTCGGAGATCTCATTTTCTTGAATTTCCCCTTTAAAATACGCTTTAATTTGTTTTGGTTGTCAGCTGAAAAAAAAACTAAAACAAGAAGATTGTCATCATTTTCTGAAGTTAAATCTTTGAATCATATATATAAATTAACAGTATAGAGTTGAAAGGTTGTAATACCTTAACAAAGTTCATATATCGTCTCTCTTTTGCCAAAAGCATGATGTGCAAATTATATTTATTTTAAATAACTAGTTTGTTTGTTAAGTGTTTCGGTATTCCATGTCAACCCAGGACCATTAATGCGCCATTCATCGACGAAATAATATTATCCAAGAATGTTCATATGGTTATTAGGTGAATTAAGACTTTATTCTCATAGAAGGTGGCGGAAAAGTTGATGTTCTTGAGATGTGCTTTCATTTTTGTTATCAATGAAAAACTTCGGTTCTGCTTTTGGATAATGTTTATTGAATGCCTTAATTTGTTACATTAAGCCGGGAAAAAGATACTGGTTTATTTATTGGCCGCCGACAGAATTTATGGCCATTCGGGCCCGATTTATGGCATATTCCATAACTCTTGTCAGAACTAGAGACGATAGATCCTCGCTTTCTTAATAGATATTCTCGATTTGTTAAACAGATTTGCAGCGTTTTTTTCATGCAGCGAATTTAATTTACACAGGTTCTTACGGGAGCAGATTCACTCAAAGTCTGCATGATGCGCATCGCTGCACGATATCTCTATTTCGAAATTTGCTGCGCAGCATCGTTGCAGCCACAACAGCAAAGAAAAAATCTTAAATAATTGGTATTTGGCATTACTCATACTGACATCACCTGTCATTCCTAAAAAAAATAGTTTGTCTTGGTGTTTTTTTTGAAGAATCCATGAAGCAAGCGTTGCCACAATTAAAAAAATCGAAAATTTCATTTTCAAGCAACGTGAAATAACACAAGTTCTTCTACTTTTTCTAAAAAAGTCAATTTAAAAACGTGGTGAAGCAGGTACCTACAACAAAAAATACAACTTGAACCATTCGTTTCTTGTCCAGAAATAGAAGTTTCTACTAATTTGTAAGTCATTTAAACAAATTTTCATATAATTTTATCAAAGTTCGCACTTATTTTGTTAAAAGGTAAATTATCGTCAAAGTCAAATAATGGAGATTATAAAACTGCTATATTGAATTTCGTGCCACCTTCCAACGAAAAAAATATCGTGTCACATCGGCAACGTTGAGTTTTCATGTTTTGATTTGACATAACTATGCATCATGAAAGTCAGAAACTATGTATCATGAAAGTAAGAAACTATGCACATGTGTTTCATGTGAAGCGCTGCTGCTGCATGCATAGATGCGTGCAGACTTACTGCACATCTGTTTAAGCCATAGAAAGATTCAAGAGCTTGAGGCTTGTTGAGACTTCCAAAAACCAACAAAACGATTTTAATCGGACGATCTTGCCGGCCAGAGCAAATCGTCAAAACGAGAGATTAGACTATCCGAAAATGTAGCCCTCAGAATTTCAATTGTTACTCGTGCAGTATGTGGCGTTGTTCTATGTATTTTTCATCTTTTTACTTCACAAATGTCAAAGCAGAATTGACACCACCATTTGCAAAAATTAAAGGGTGATGACTTCTGTGTCACATTGTAGAAAATTCAAAAACCAAATCGAAAATTTGGCTATTTTGGACATTAATTATTCTGGCATAAGGGAAACGATAAACCATACAAAAAGATTACAATCAAAGAGCACGTTGATGTTGAAATTTTGAAGATGGCACCAAACTCAGTTTATAACAAAATAAACTTGGCCCAGCCAAGTTCTACTACACCCTTTTTACAGGATCAAACTCAGGAGATTTTTGACCTCCTTCTTACTTCATTACCAATATAGTCAAAAGAAAGAAAAACTTTTCAAATTTGTTGCAAAAAGAAAGACATTTTACCTTACCAAATCAAAAAAAAAAAACATCACTCATATTAATTTACAAAATAGAATTCAAAATTTACTAAAAAGGAAACAAAGTTAAAACAAACAATAGAGAGACAATAAAAAAATAAATTAAAAAAAGAAAAGTAAAACATATCCATATAAGAAAAAAAACGCATGTCAAAAATAAAAATTATATAGGTATTATTAATCCGTCATCACCTCTCCGTTCTCTGTGACGTGGTCTTCGCAATCCGAACGATATTCGCCGCATCCTCTTCATCAACCGACTTAACAAATGATCATTATCGATCCTGTCATTATGACTATGACATCCATTTTGCATTTGCCGATTATCACTTATCGCATAGAAATTATCATCATACGGTTGATAATTACCATCTTCATCCTGAATTGTTATCTCAATATTCTGCGAAACTGTATCTAGATTTAACTCACTCTTGCAATTATTATTGCTACCATTATTGGCATTTTTTCGTTTGGTGAAAAATCTAGCGTATCGCTTACATGCTGGCACCTTGGTATGACCGGGTTCTTGGAACGACTTACTTCGCCCCACCGACGATGACTCACTTGAATTCGGTGAGTAGCTTGAAGTTGTCGTTCCGCCCTGACGTCCACTTGAGTTAGTCGTCGATAGATATGTACCAACTACCCCACTGTCGTGTAACTTCACACTTCGAGCATCATGCCAGTTATTGTCGTTGCTGTTTCGATTATCAATCGATGTATTACTACTATTATAGCTTATGTTACTACTAACTAAGTTCGTACTAGAGTCTATGTCGTCGGCTGTCAGATCACCACCGGTGTCTGAAGTTTCATAGAAACTTTCATTAAACACCGGATCAAGATCATCGGCGGAACCGGATAAAGCAGCAGTCGCCAGCGCCGTTACAGTCGCAGTTGCATCCCCATTGTGATACTCCTCATCAATATCATCGATATCATCTTCAGTCGTGTTCGAGTTGCGGTGCAATTTCTGCCAACTTTTTCGATTTATCACATTGATTTTTCGAAAAATATTCGTATAACTTCGAGAATTACCGCTTGAGAGACTTGGATCAGTCGCTAGCGCCGCCGGTTTACCGGCTGCAGCAACATCATTATCTTTATTCATTGATTTCTTGTGTCGTGATTTCTTGTGATCTGACGATTTCTTCTTAGCATCTGACGAATGTAAAAGGAGATGAAAATTCAAATTGTTTTTTGTGCGTTTTCTACGTTGCAATTCTTGTCTTATTGATAAATCACTGTCGGTGGTGGCCTCACATAAACCTATTGTTCTTAATTCCGCTAAATAAAAGAATTTGTATGTTTTGTTGGTTTGAAAATAATATTTAAGGAAAATTAAATAAAAGTATAAAGAAATGAAGAGGAAGATTAAGATTAAGAACACAATATAGACAAATTTAGGTTTATAAATAAAAATAAAACTAATAAACTGAACAAATATACGTAGTTAAGTTAAGTCAAGAGTGTAATGTATGATAAAAAGAATATAGTTTTTCTTCTGAGGACCAGAAAATAGCTTTTGTTGTTATTAGAATATGAGTATTATAAAATTTATTTTTAATTTAAGAATTAAAATTTTTGTTGCTCTCCCTGTAAACATAAGACAACGATATGTAATGAAAATGAGAAAAAAAGCTTCAATCACTGCAAAATAAAGTACAAAAATAAAGCAAAATTTAAATTTATGTTTTTTATTTTGATATTAAAGTAATATGTGAATTCTTAACAAAATAAAGGATTAAATGATGAGTGAATATTAATTATTTCAAGCGAAGTTATTAAAAAGGACAGTTGGGAGAAAATTTACGATATTGCCTTCCTGTCAACAAAAAATCGAATTGGTAATGCTACCCGGCTGGAAGAATGCCAAGTTTATGTATAGTTTAGGCAAGGCCCTAGTAAGTTTTCAGTAAGGAAAATCTAGACGAAGAAAACTTGTCAGAAACCTGCTCAAGCCCTTGCTGGATTTCAGAATCACTTATTTAGATATGGAAAACTTTTCAATCCGTCGTGAGGCCCTCGCTAGTAAAAACTTATCGGATGCAATACTTATTTCTCTCTTTCCTTTGTCTTCTTTTTCATATCACACTTTTTTCTATGGGTGTTAGTCAATTGTATATTATATGGAGGTATGTGTTATGCAATATTGTATGATGTATTAAACATTAGAGTAAGAAACTTATTCACTTTTGACAGTGAAATTTTGTAAAGTGAGTTAGCCTAGTGGGTAGCGCATTGGACTGACAAGCAGAAGATTGCGGGATCAAGTCCCACAAGGTCCTTGTTCTAGCCTTAGCTAAAACTTGCTAGCTCCTTACCACAATCTAGGTTAAACTCTCTAGTGCCCTATCGATAACTAGATTATTTTTCTGCGTGGGTAGAATTGTGTTACATAATCGAAAGAAACACCAGAAGATTTGTAGGTTTTGAACACAATAAATTACTGTGTCGAATGAAACACCAGAACTAAATTAAAAAGTACAAGTGACCTCCGGAGTTGAGGTCCGGAAATAATTAATTATTTTAATATTTAAATTTCTTCATCTTCTTATGAAACACCAGAACATTTGTAGGGTTTGCATTTGATAAACACAGAAATTGTTTTTTTTTTTTTTTTGGGATCTTTCATAACCATAATGGAAAATTCCAAAAAAGTTCTTACTTATTTCATTAAAACTTGTTTTACTTACTCCTTAATTGCAAGAAATCTGTTTTTGAAGATCTAAGCCAAAAAATTCTTTAAATCGAAATAGGTTCTTGACGTTATTTTTAGAAAATGTTTCGATTATTCCAACCCATGCAACTATCTGTATACAGGATGTCCCAAAAGTCAACGTCGAAACGAAAACGGGTGATAGGTAGTGACAGTAGTTATCAGAAAAATAATAAAAAAAAGACGGTCTTTCAAGCGCTGTGATTACAAATCTTAATTTTTCTCATTTTTTTTTGTGTTATGGAACCTTGAATAACCTTGCTAATAATTGCATTAAAAAATTTAAACACATCTGCATCAGTTTTAAAGAAAATATCATTTTTTTGCCCAACCAAGTTCTCAAAATTTTTACATGACCCCAATTCAATGGACTGTAGTGTAGTGTAATGTGTTTGATAGATTTGTATTGACCCAAGGAAGGACACAATGGAGGAATATTCCGGAAATGTCTAGATGTCAAAGTGATAGGTGTCACAGTGACAGATGTTCAAGTGACACATGTCAAAGTGACAGATGTTCAAGTGACACATGTCAAAGTGACAGATATCAAAGTGACAGATGTCAAAGTGACCGATATCAAAGTGACAGATCAGATGTCAAAGCGACAGATCGCAAGGTGACAGATGTCAAAGTGACAGGTGTCAAATAACAGGTGTCAATATGACATGTCAAAGTGACAGATGACAAAGTTGCAGATATCACAGTGACAGCTGTCATGGATTTGATCGAGTCGTATCAATGAATGTATGCAAGCACAGAGATGGCAGAGAAGATAACGTCAGGTAATCTACTCGATTAACTACGCGTAGTTAATTGAGTAAACTACACGCCTTATTTGTTTCATTTACTACCTACATTTGTGACGTGTGCTCCCTGCACATAAAACGTTAAATTTTAAAAATAATTTGAAAACAATTAACGAGCAGACAACATTGAATGGCAAAAGAACCAAATGTGTTTGCATGAATGGGTTAAAATAAGGTTTTTTAAATTCAATAAAAGAAAAATGCAAATTAAATAGCCATCCGATTTATTTCTATCGTTCATGTTCCTAAGAGTAATATTAATGTCGATAAATATTTTTTGATATTATTTCAATTTGTCAATTTTGAGGTTGGAATGACAATCCAAACTACATTTTGACGTTTAACGCTACGTATACTACATTTTACTGCGTTAACTACATTTAACTACATTTACAACTTATTTATGTAGCAGACGTAACAAATGTAGAAAATCAAACAAATTGGCATTTTTGCCATCTCTGATGGTGGCATTTTCTTTCTTGGTGATTTCAGTGGAATTGGAATTTTTTTTTTCTGTTTTCACTGATTTTAACTACGATTCGTATGAGATTTAAGATTTCTTTGGTATTGGCTTATAAGGGGATTGATTTTACGTTATAAAAAGGGGATCAAACCATTCTGCATTGAAATTGCCATTGAATCTGCATTTGGTTGAAGAACTTACATGCAACATTTCAAAGAAGTCTGCGATGGCGAAAGTATTGCAACAATGTTACATTACCAGCTACGACATGTGCTTATTGGATGACAAACGTGGATGGGAAGCCCTAAATCGCATGTTGAAAGATATACGAAATGATGAAAGACGTTTCAGTGGCGCAATGTTTATGTTATCAGGTTATTTTCTTCATAGGCTGCCTGTCATTTCAACATAAAATCGGACAAATATGTGAAGAAATTGCAACCGAATTCTTGATGGATGAAAACGAAGGCACAAACTATAGCACGAAATTTGCCATTCGAGCGGCCTGCCACTTGCCATTCGTATTTAAGCGTCTCGCTTTCGCTATGAGAATTAATAAGTCGCAAGGACAATTGCGGGATGTTTGTGGCATTAATCTTGAATTCCCATGCTTTTCGCATGGTCAATTGTATGTGGCGTGCTCACATGTCGGTAAACATCCCGCTTTGTACGTGTACCAGGACGAGAAAAAACGTTGCTTACTATAAAGCACTTCAGTAAAAATCGGGTTGTCACGTCAATCAAACACGTCGACATTGTTATACTTCAGTTATTTCCGTTGCATTTTTTTTTTTTAATACAGATTTTGAATTGACCGACTTAAGCACATCAAGCTGAATGTGTCAGGCTCGGAATTATTATTTTTATAACATTAACAATTTGGGCGGAACGGAGTTAGCTAGGTTATCTAGTAGTAAATAAAATGACTCTAAGACTGTGAACTTTTATAAAAATTGTATTTTGGGATTTTGAGACTTATTTGTTTATTAATTTCGGATATTAATTGATCATTTCTATTTAAATGATAGTGAAATTACCTTTCATTTGATATCAAAATAAATATAAATGTGATTTTATTTGTATGTAAACGGACAAAACCCATCAGACAAATCGACAGACACCAATAAGAAATTTACACTAGCTCAAAATCCCCACATTCGATCTTCTTAACACTTCACAGTTTTAACGAACTAGTAATCAGTATTTGTAAGCTACTTTTATATTATTTCCCGCCATCTCATCGAATCAAAGCCGTATTTTTTTGTCAGATTGTTGACTAGAAAGCTGTCAATTTTCCTAAAGCTGCATTTAGATTTTTGGTCTTACACTCTACGCTATTTGTTATTGGCCCTTCGTGGGACAGTTAATATTAAAATGATACAATTGAACAGGAAACACGAAAATCACTCCAGTTCAATTTGAGTTTTCAGTACACGAGCCACCTTACTCAAACAACGACAGAGGACTGAAATATTTAAAAAGAAGCTTAGTTTGTAAAAATAAAATTTCAGCGTTTTGAACTTTTTGGCTGGTCAAACTGTTGAACGTCAATGCCCATTGTGTTATGTCACACTGTGTCAATTGAACTGGGGGAAAATTAACATATACAAATTGTGTTTATTTTAAAGCAAAAAAAAAATACTACTACCAATTAAAATAAATGTGTTTGGTTTTACAAATCAAATAAGTTGAATAAATGTGTTTATAATTATTTTCCCACATATTTTTAATAACTCAAAAATTAGTTTATAGCAGTTAATTAATAATTAGACGAAACAAAAATATGATTAATAATTTGTAGGCTTATATGTACATGCTAAGATAATAAAATTATTTTGCAGTGATTTTAGCCAATTTTATAAAAATAAAGATAATGAAAATGATTATCCTACAACAAAAAATTGATTGAAACAAAAAAACAACAAAGCTGTGCATTGCATAGCCCTGAAATTTAAAAAAATGTATGTTCTTCTTTTGTTATTTTAATTTAGCATTCTATTTCTTTTATAGTTTTTTTTTATCTTGAAAAAATTGATAGAAATAAGTTTTCTACACACATCGAAAAAGAAAATAATAAAAACTTAAATGAAAAACCAAATAAATTATAAAATTTCCACAACATTTAAACAAACATCATATTGCAGAAAACAAAGACATAACAATTTTTTCACAATAAGAATTTAGTTTTGTTTATTTTATAAATGTATTTTTTTTTTTCTGTGGAAATTAATGCAAACAAACAACATTGAAATATGTAAAGTCTTTACAACTTTTTATTTTTTTAAACAATTGACTTTTTTTTTTGCCAAGTTAAACATCAAATGTGCAAATATAATTATAAATATAATTTGTATTTCTCTATAATTATAATTTTGTTATAATTTTTATACTTACGACAAGAATAATCTCGAACTAATGTATTCTTCGACTTGACTTGCACTCCAATTATAGCTTCGATTGGAACTTCTGTTCTTGGTATTGAAACAGAATGGGGTGGCAAATAGATTGGTTGCAATATTCCAAAATTACATTCAGTTGACAGGTACATGCGACATCCTCCGTGTGTTGTCATTCCGCACCATTCGCAACGGTAGCCTTAAGAAATAAATTATTTTGTTTATTCAGTTATTTTTTGTCTTTTTAATTTGTTTGCCAGCTAAAAGCCCTGGTAGCTACTAGCTTTAAGTATTTTCCTGTACATTTATGCAGAGTTTAATAAATAATAATAATAATAATAATTTTTTTGTGTGTGTAAGAGAAATAAGTTAAATGTCACTATACAAAATATCTATGGGCCAGTTTTTCAGTGGGTGTTAATGTTAAACCCGATATAACTCGCCAGATTTATTAAGTTAAGTCTGATTTACCCAAAAAATGATTTTGATATTTTATCTTCCGTGTTTTTTAAGCCTTTCTGCATTCATCCTCTGGTTTAACTTACAACAGTTTCATTTACTACCAATACCTAATTTGTTGCTAATGTTTTGAATCAGCGTATTTCCGTAATAGGAAACTAAAACGATTGCGTTCAAACTACGATATGGTATTTAGTGTTCTCTTTGTACTACCTTACATTTTTAGAAATATTTATCATATGAGCAAATCAAAATCATAGAGAAATAGTACGTTATCGCCACAGTGTAAAGACCCATTATACTGATTTTTTTCAACGTAAATATGTATGTACTTAACTTTAGTAAATGATTAATGCGAATTTTCTTTGAACACATTTTTTATAAGGGATGGTCTTCTTCCCTCCGTTTATACAGGAGAGGAGGGGTGATTTTCTTAAATATTGACCTAAAATGGATACAAAATTATTAAAAATCAACGGCAACACCTACGATACAGTGCTCTGTTTTTTTTTTAAAGCCGAAAGCCTATTTATCAATTTTCTAATAAATCAATTTATAAGTATAAATATTTAAAACAAAATGCTTCCAAACTTAAAAACTAATAAAATAAAAACAAGAAAAAATAATTTGTTTAAGAAAATAGTTTTGTGATTTGTAATCTTTTAGTACTCAATAATTCATTTATTTGTTTTTAGTCAAATGCAAAAATTCCAAAGCTCTCAGGGCTTTTAGTTGCTTAGAAAATTAAAAATTAGTTAAACTGCCTTTTTCTTAGACATTTTTTGTTTTGGTTTTAATCCATTCAATGAAATGAAATCTTTTAACACATCAGATTTTTGGCGTTAGGCAATAATGCCCAAGGAGTTGTCAGTTGGTGTATGACAACATAGGCGCCTGCCTGGCGACTGAGCATACCCTAAGCGGAGCGACGGAATCGCATGAGCGGGACAGAGGACCCAAACAAGTAGTTAAAAGCCGCGAAGCTGGCCACCTTAGATACGATACTATTGTTGAAGAAAACTATTGACAATGAAATCCGTTGAAATTTTGCTTGGAAAAATCGCCCGAAATTGAGGAAAGAACCCCTAAATTTTACAAAAACAATTTACATGTTCAATTTTTGGGCGATATAAGGGTCAAAAAATTTGTTTGGGAAATACTTCGATTTTTTTTATTTATTTTTGGGCAATAAAATTTTTTCTGGGCGAAAATTCTAAATTGATTTAGGGGCTTTTGCCTTGGGCGTTATTGCCTATCGCCCAGATTTTTGATTTTTTTTTTTTTGATTTCTAAGGCAATCGGCATATTTTTTCCAATTATTATAAAAAAAACGGTTTATTTGGCACCACTGTACTAATGGGAACATGTCTTGAAAAAAAGATTGGAAGCACTTGAATTCATTCCCATGCAGAGAACACATCAAAGAAAACTGATTGTTGACTGAATTTCCGATGTGAACTGTGATGTTAAGGATTTTGTTGCCCTTAACGTCAGAGGCTATCACCTCTTCCCGTTCATTTGGAGAAAGTTTATTTTATAGAATAAAAACTGCACAACTTGATCGCACTTGAATACTTTTGTGATTGAAGACTGTTAATTGATTAAGCAAATTCACTGCTCCGCTTAATATATGTTCAGTTGCGAGCCAGGCACCAATGTCAACATATTTAATGAAAAACAATACTTGGATGCCAAGTAAATCTAGCTTTTAATAAAAAACTTATGCAGAAATCTGAGAAATAAGTTTATCAACCCAATACTTGAAAAAAAAGTTAAAAAAAACTGCTGTACTAGATACTATATGGCAAGTTATGGATGTTTAAGAGGCCGCCTCCACAGGCTATGAACGATGCGATGGCAGGACTATAAATATGTCTAAAAAAATCCAATGGAGTCCAAAAAATCCATGTCCATGCAGCGACATGTCGAAAAAAATAATGTTTTGAACAAGGAAGGCTGTTCAAAGCTTGGCCATGATGAGATGACGTTTCATGTGCGTGTGAGTTTTTTTCTGGTTTTTGTTGAATGTGTAAGTGGATTTTGTTGGAAAAAATAGAAATACTGGTAAAACGTTAATGAACGGCATGACATAATTTGCCCAGTGAGTAAAAACGCTCTGTTTGTTGATTGGATTATGGTTGTGATGTTGGACATCTGTATGGCCTGTGGAGTCAGCCTGTAAAGAAAATTGTACTCGAAAGTTTGATCAAACTTGCTATTACAATGATAGCGAAGACGAAAAAAAAGGGTATCAGAATTCTGTCTGAATCTGAATGCCCTCACGCCTACAGCCTAAACGGCTATATGGATTTCTTCAAACTTAGTGCTTTTTCCTTTTCATATATCCCCACAAATTTTTTGATTTGTTTTTAGGTCTAAAAATAACGGTAACTGACATTCATGTTTTTTAGCCAAAAAAGGAAGTCTTATTTTTATCATTATTTTTTTTTTTACAATTGATATTTCAAAAACGATCTGATCAATATTTTTGAAACTTGATATTAAGTGATTTTTGACATTTTCTAGAGCACTATAAAATCCTATTCTTAAAAACAAAAATTATGGTACTTACCATACAAATATTGAAACTTATTTTCCTTGAAGACGTCTCCATGAATTTGGATAAGAAAATGTGTGTGTTTTTTAATAAGCGTAATCTACTTTTAATTAAAATACTATTTTATTTTGCGTTCTTATTTTATTTTCGATTTTTCATTAGGTACTGGATAAATCAAATTCAATCATCATACAAATTATTTTATTTTATACAAAAGCTTCTACAAAGCATATAGTATAGGGGCCCTATTACTTATCATGAAACGAACGGCAATTAAACGGCAAATTAAAAGTTAACGATAGTCACGACAGACAGTGATTATGTAAAACGAGAAAGGCGGTAGAATGATGTTGCCAATATAAAACGAAAAAAAATATTTTTTTTTGTTGAAGCGCAAACAACTTCACCCCTATTAATGACTGTCACAAGTCAACAAAATTTCATTGTTTTGTAAAAATTTTGTTCCATTGCGATCTTTTTTGGATATTGATGAGGAATCCGAAGAGGAGGAAATATGTCAAGAAGACGAATAAAATTTGACCTTAAGGTATTTTTTTCAAATTCTGAATATAATGACATCAAAACAGACAAAATAAGGATATCGCCTTATAATAATAATCCTAAAAAAAAGTTATAACTGACAATTTGACCCACTCATTTTGCATTTAAACATTTCGCATAATTAAAGACACCCAACCGAAAAATAAATGATTTTATCTTAAGTGACCTATAACAAAAAAAAACTTTAGAGAAACTGCACAAATTCATTGGTAAAAAGAAATTCTGAAAAGCACTTAGTTATTATACAAATTGTTATATTCTTGTCTATCAACCTATCCTTAAGTAAGTCCGAAGTTCTGTTTTATCATTTTGAGGTACTGGACTATAATAACGTATGCAATACATAATTGTATCGAAGGTTATAAAAAAATTACCTGTAAGGCATTCCGATGACCAGCAAGTTTTCTTGCAGTAGGCGCATTTTGATGTTGGTGGAAGATTCCCTTCTCGCCAGTGATGCTAATTTTATTTAAATATTTTGTTTAATTAATATAAAAATAACAACAAAAGAAAATTTAAATAATAAATACCTGATGTTTAACATTTAATAATTCCTTGCCAGGAACATAGGTTGCATTTTCTGTGCAATCGGGAACAGCAAAATCTTGGCACTCAATATGGGCGAAATATTCGCAAACTGTTTTTAAATTGCAAAAAAAAAATATGATTATATTATAAACATTTCAAACTATCTTTTTTATGTTTCATTAAAAAAAAAATTAGTACCTAAACAGTGAACTGCGGGTGTTTCATCCAAACGCTTTCGGCAAACAGTGCAAAATTTTTTTCTGTGATGTGTTGGCTCGGACCAGCAATGGGCGACAGGATTCTGAGAATAAAAATAAAACATAAAATACAAAGACTTAATTTTAGTTTATAAATATTTGATGAAATTTACCTTTATAATACATGGAGCTATTCCAGAGCATGGAGTTACAACACTCGTTACACATCTCTCGTGGATAATGAAGTTACAAACTGGAAAATGAAATAAAAATATGTATATTATTGGTCGACAAAAAAAATTGGTGTTATTCGGTTTCATTTAAAATTTTAAAAAGGGATTTCATTTAAGGAATTAAAATGTTTAAAATTATATTGAACAAAATACAAATTTAAATAACGTAGGTATGTATGAGAAATAAAAATTGAAAAATTATGAATGCATTTTGATTTCTAAAACTAAATACAAAAACTACACTGTATTGATGATATTTTTTTAATAACTGCACCTTAAATACCAATGGCTTAGGAAAGAGGTGTTATGACTTTTAATTTGAAAATTCCCAGAAAATTCCTATTCATTCTGATTTTAAAAGGCACAAAAAAAAAATAGGGCAAAAACTGTACAACGTAATTGAAGCTAAGAACGTTGTACTGTAGCCCATATTTTGTTTATGATAAATTGTTTTAAATCTTTTCAAAACAATAAGCCACAATTTTTAAGAAGTTAAACCAAAAAGCAAAGATAATTATTATATATTAACAAATATTATATATTAACAAATAGAAAAAAGTATAGGGCACCTGTTATTTTTGATTTAATTTTATTTCACTAGAAAACTTCTTAACTAGACACATGATAGATTCGGTGTACGATTTTTATTCTTAAATAATTTTGTCAAAATATCAGTTTGACAAAATGAAAATTCACCCCAACCACGCATCATGTTTTCGAAATTTTACTTCGCTAAGACCACGTAAAATGCTTAATAAAGTCAACCCATTAGTAAGAATTGTGTTTTTTTTCGATTCTGGCGTCCATGATAAACAGTGTTAACTTATTATGTAAAAAACAAAACAAAATACCTATACGCCAGCTTAGCTGACTCTTTATTATAGCCAAATTAAGTACAGAGGTACATCCCACTAATTTGTAGCAGGCAGGACTCAGTATTTTATTGTTTTAGCATAACACCATTTAAAATCCAAAGTCAGAGCTAAGCATTCGTTTCTTACTTGTATATTATACAAAACTTATTATTTTACGATAAGAAATAAAAAAATAAAATTAAAAAAAAATATCACGTATACGCCACAGTATCCCATTTTAATATGATGTACTTTTACAAGCTTGCAGAGTAAAGAATTAAAATCACAAATAATAATAAAGTTCTGATTTGTTTATAAATGTTCTAAGGGATCGTTAAAGTAATCTATTTCGAAAACTATAAATGCTATAAACATAAGAAAAAATCGGAACTATAATACGCGTCACGATTTTCGCATTTTCTTGTAGGATTTGACTGGAGAAAAAGTTTTAAATTGTATGCCTTTTAAAAAATTGGTATATTTTGTATGGTATACCTAGTTCATCGGTTAGTTATGTAGCTTAAGTTTCTAAACAACCAAACAGACAGACAAGAAACGGAGTCAATATTAACGTTTCAAAATCCCGAGTAGCTTAGTCTTTATTTGGCTATTAAAAATTATGAGTTTGTATGTCGCGTGATATAGTTTATAGTCCAGTGCATGAAACAAAGAAATAATAAAAAGAATTTAAAGGTTTTTTCTCGTGATAACACTTGCAGTTAGGCTGCATATAGCTTTTCGCTCCTTCATATTAACATTCAAGGTTTTAAAGGTCCTCTTAAATAGCTTATATCTTGAGTTCTATTGGTCGGATTACCAAGATTATGACGTTTGGACTTAAAGAAAATGACAGAGGATCACGGTGTATATTTTTTTAAATTTATTGAAGTGGTGGACAAACAAATTGGAAAATCGCTATTTTGAAACCCCAACCGCCGCTTAAGGCTGAAAAAGAAACCTAACAGACTTTTGTTTTTGATACCACGGTATATGCACCTACAAACCTTCATACTAATATTTTGGTTATCAATCCACTCCCAACATTTGCTGTGGGCTCTTGGATGTTTTTTTTTTGGTGTACAAGAGACATTCCTGATGGGGTACCGAAACATGGCCTCACGAGTGTTTGAAAATTTTCCATCGTCTAAATTTTTGGTACTGAAATTCAGCAAGGAAGGGCTTGCCAAGTATTATTTATTTATTTATTTATTTATTTATTTATTTATTTGTTTATTTAATGCCTTATGAGATATGCAGATCTCGTAACAGGCTATATAGTTACAATAATCATTGTTTAGATAAAATTTTTTTAATTTAAAAAAGGAATAAAACTTAAGTACAATATATAAGATTTTGGCAAGTACAACAAAATGACAATGAAAAAGTGGAAAAAATCATCAAAACAAATAAAAATGCAAAAAAAAAAAAGGATTTATGAAAAAGAACAAAAAAGATATAAGCATTAAAGCAGAGAGACAAAAATGTAGGTATTGTGACACTTTAAAAATTAACATTGTTTGAGTTAAGATATATATATATCTACTTAGCAGAAGATTTTTGACATGTAGTTTAATATTTTTAATATTGTTTTTTTTTTTTACTTTCTTCAGAGTACCTATTATAGATTTGGATAGACTTGTATATGATAGAGTTTAGGCCGAAATTCGTTGAATGAATTTTAGCAAGATGGATATTGTTGCAATTCCTTAGGGCATGATCATGAATGCTGCTTCTTGTCGTTAGTTGGGTGTTGGTATGAACTTCTGACCTCGTTATTTTGTGGATGTGTACTACCATATTTATTTTTATTTCAACTTTTATCATTAAAATTTTAAAATTGTTATAGATCCATTTGGGTTTTGTGTACCAGTTATTTGTAGAGTTTGTTTAAGACATTGACATGCCGTTCCCCAGATGTTAACTCCATAAATCAAGTGGCTATGAAACAATGCAAAATATATTTGCTTTTTAAGATTTACAGGAACATTGCAGCGAATTCGACCTAATATTCCAGCTAGAGACGTTAGTTTCTTAGGAAGTTTGGTTATGTGCTTATTCTAGTTTAATCTTTTGTCAACCCAAAGTCCAAGATATTTAAACTAGTTGACTTGTTCCACATCGTTTTCTTGGTACGTTACGTTTAGCGGCTCATTTAGATTGTTGTTGAATGCAATAAATTTAGTTTTTCGGGCGTTTACACATAGTTTTTGTGCATTCATCGAAGAATCAAACTTAATAAATTGCGACGTACATTAGACTTATATCGTCTGCGAACAAAACTTGAAACCTGCTGAGAGTCATATTTGTGAAGTCTTGAATATACAGGCAGAAGAGTGTTGGCCCTAGTATACTTCCTTAAGACACCCCCATCTCAACTGTTTTTTTCTTTTCTTTCCACTTGTGCAGTTGTTTAATGATATGTATTGGAACCTATCTTTTAGGTATGATTTAAACCAATTGTATGAGGTTCCTCTTATTCCAAGAGCAAAGAGCTAACGTAACAGGATTAAATGGCCTACTGCGTCGAATACTTTTGACAGGTCTATGAAGAGTGCACTTACATCCTTGCCTTGAGTATTTTTTCCATCAGGAAAAAATAATCAATCTCATAATGTTTCAACTTTTCCTGATGCGTTTTCCTGATCAGATTACTATAACTGGCACCTTATTCATTATTTTTAACATCTTGTAGCTAATTTAGTGTAATACGAGAATAAATGAATATAAAATTAAATACCTACATTATTTAGATAGTTTACCAACTTCTTATGTGTCTCTCAATCTTTAATAACTTCTATAATGTTTGTAATTATCACGCGAACAAAAATATTTTAACTCTTTTAATTCATTTTGAAAAAAAGAACACAAGCCCAGCCAATGTTAAAATCTTTAATTTTTCTAGTTCATGGCCTCAAGAATGATGATGAAAAGACTGCCATACAAATACAAAACTCAATGCCCATGCAAAGAGAAGGCTATACACATAAATCCTTGAATGGAAAAATAAAATAGAAAAAAGAAACCTACATCACCTTGCGCTTGCAGCCCTTCATATTCTGCTCAGATTCAGTTCAGACCAGCCATACCTCTATGCCTACCTATATACTACTCGTATACTAGCTAAACTACCGCTGCCAGTGCACTACTGTGTATGCATCAGTATGTAGTATGCAACATTGCACAATGAAAATGTGTACAAAGCACCAGAAATGACTATGAGCTCAGGAACAGGGTAAGAGGTAGATTGCTGGAATGTTGGAGGACGTTGAAAATATAAACTAGGCCTCTGACCTGATAGTGACGTCATTGGTATTATTTTCCATGCTGCAACAAGCGCAATACTTAAATTTAAAATTCATACACATAAAATGTATCTTGCCACAAAATAAAACTAAAATGGTATCTCCATATATCTAATTATATGGGATATTATGATGTAATTAATCACCGCAGTTTCTTCTGGATAATTACCTATGTTTATACTTTTTGGTTAAGTGGGACATGATATTTTGATTTGTTTCCAAGAAAATAATTTATTCTTAAAAGAAACAAATTAAGATATTTTCATAGAACACCACTAAATTGAACAATATGCATTTATTTGTTTTTTTTTTGTATTTTTTGTAAGTGAAAGGTGATTCATTGTAACAATAATTGTATGTGAGACTGAGAGCAATGGTACAAACATTTCTATTTTTATTGCCTGGTGTATTTTTCGAAAAAAAGAAATGAAAAAAAAAAAAAAGTTGCGCACTAGAAATATTTCTCCTCCCTGTTGAACTTTTGTTTGTTCTTCTTCTTGTTATTTTCCAGGAGAGTAATGAAGAATACATCAGAGGAAATTTTTAATAAAAAATTCAAATTTTTAGAAAAGCTCAAGGGATTTTAATAACAGTTAATTCTTTTGTAATATACATGCATGATGCATACAGTATACCTAACATACCTATACAAATATTGAAAAATAAACATTAAAACTATATTTTTTGATAATAAGAGGAAGGTAAAAAGTAATATAAATTGTGATAAATATCAGCAGGTGCATTGTTGATTTTTCGAAAACAAACATAAGGATAAGGATGTCATACTGAAGATTTTGAAAAAAACAGTATTAAAAAGGAACAACAGCACCAAAAACACCCTTTTATTATTTAAAATAACATGGTTTAGGTACACAAATGTAACATTTTGTTTAGTTTTAATTACTATGAACATAGAATACATATGTATGTACATTGATTTGTAGACAAAAATTATCACAGCAACTTATAAGGCAAAGGAAGAGATTACTGATTGATCACGTACAATGTTAAAATACATATATGCTTTCGAAGGCAATTATTGGTTTTGTGTACAAAAATCTAGAGGTTGTTGAAACTTAACATTGCGATGATGGAGAAATAAAAAATGGGCACGACTGGATCGCACAAAACTTGCTCTTGTAGTTTACAACTTTAAGGTAGCTAGAAATTGATGATGTACAAGTACATAGGTATTGGTTCCAAAATAATATGATATTATTGAAAAAAAAAAAATTATTAAATTATTACTATAAATAACTATAAAGGAGAACCGGCAAAAATGTATGAAAGATGGTCTATGTAGTATAGGCAATAATAATGGCCTTACCAATAACTACAAGACATATGTTTCTGAAAAGGTCTTTTTATGTGCTACAATAGCTACTTGGACGGCACATTCCAAATCGCTATGTGAAAATATTTATTCGATAATAAAGATTGTGATTCGCTACATTTAAGTATACAGTATAGCATACACATTAGAATGCTTATGCTATAAACATCTTCTTTACTAAAATTCACCACATCACAATCTTAATTATCGAATAATTTTTTTACACAACGATTTGAAATGTGCGGTCTAGGTAACTATTATAGTACATAAAAATACCTTTCCAACGACATATGTCGCGTTTTTATTGGTTGGACCAACATATTTTTGCCTATACTACATACCTACATTTTATGATAACCAAATTCAAATTTTTGTTGGCCGATAACTTTTTTCAAACAGCGATTTGGGATGAGCTGCCGTAGTAAGTATTCATGTAGAAAAAAAATACCTTTTCAACGACATATGTCTTGTTTTTATTGGTTATGTAGAACGTTTTGTCCGGTTCTCCTTTGAGAGTAAGAGCTCAAAATTAGGTATGCCATCTGATTTGTTTGATAAATATGAATTTATAAAAAAAAATAAAAAATCGATGGAGCGGTTTTCTTAAAAATTGAATTTTTATATTTAAAATTGTTCTCTCATTTCAGAAACCAACATTTAGTATGTAATAAAATACAATTTTACACAAAATAAAAAAAAAAACATTCATTAGCCCGTTTTCAAGATACTGAAATTTCACAAAAAAAATCATTTTTTTTTTTAAACCAAAAAAATTGTTTTTTGAAAATTTGTATACGCAAAATTATTTGAATTGCGAAGGAGATCTTGTATCAGAATTTTTGTTGAAATTGGTACAGCCGTAACGAGAAATTTGAAAACAAAACAACTAGTTCCGTTATTAACCGTACCGTTATTAACCGTTATTGGCAACATATGTTTTCATCAAAATATGGACTATGCCTTTAATAGTAAACCCACATTTTTTTATCAAAATTCTTGGAGCCGTTTTAAAGAAAAATAAGTTTTTTCTTAACATTTTTTCAACATTCGTATGGAAGGTACCGTTATTTTTGAATTTAGAAACATGATTTTATTAAGTATTCTACAAAATAATAAAAATTTATTTTACACCTCGTTTCGAAATTATTGATCGAGTCGTTTTCAAAAAAAAAATTTGATTTTTTTTTAATTTTCAAAAAAAAAAATAATTTTGGTTCACAATTTATAGTTTTTAGAAGTTTTACCATAAAAGAAAATGTCAACTTAACTGTTTTCGAGAAAATCAAAAACCGAAAAAATGGCTGTACCGGGGGTACCAAAAATACCTAACCATTTTTTGAAAATAAAAAAAATTATCAAAAAGTAGTTTTCTCTTATTTAATTTTTTGAATTTTTTTCAACAAAATCCTCGGACAAGTTTTTGAGATAAACATCATTTTCCTTTTGGCGAAAAAAAAATCGTATGGCAGGTACCGTTATTTTTGGTCCTAAAAAAAAAAATTTTAAAAAACCTGTGGGCATATTAGTCAAAAAACACTATGTACCAAGCTTGAAGAAAATCCCTCTAGCCGTTTAGGCTGTAGAGGCGAGGACAGACAGAATTGCGAGACCCACTTTTTTCGCGTTCTCTATAATCGTAATGTTAAAGAAAATTAATATCTCAAGTTCGATTTTTGTTTACGAATCCATAACTTACCATATAGTACCTATATCGCAAGTAAAAAGTGATTCGTTGAGTTGTATGGTTGCTGAATTTCGTCATTAAAAATAATTTTCCACGCAAGTTGTTAACAAAAATTTAATACACTCATTTATAAACGATTGAAAAATTGGCTGTATTTCTTTCATTGAAGTGGGAATAGAATGAATTTACACATTCTTTTGTCAGTTTACTGACAGTTATAGTGCCAAATCTATCGATTCGTATAAATGCAGCATTATTCGCGTGACAAAAATATCATTATTATTGTCATTCACCCTTATTCCACAAGGAATTATATTAAAACACCCTGGGTCTAGAAGCGACAATTGGCTTTCCAGAAAAACAACTTAAGTACTACGAGTAATGGTGAGAAGGGTGAAGAGACGAGGTACCGGAGAAGTTTTACCGGCACCTATAATGCCCAGCCAGGATCAAACTAAGGCGATTTTCTACCCCCTCTAACTTCAGTTCCAATAAAGTCAAAAACTTCAATTTCATAGTGTCTGCTAAAATCATCAATCACAGACGCCTTGCCAAATTTAAACTTTTAACCATAAACAGTTCCTGAGATATATGACTGAAAAAATCTCAAAAACCGAAACTAACTGACTGACTGACAGATCATCAAAATGATGGAACACTTCCCGACATTGTAGAATCTTGTAATATGGCACAACGAATGGCCTTGTGGTGCATACAAGGCCCATTCAGGGGGTGTGGTACCCCCTGAGCACTTCTCATTATTGCCGAATAATGAAATTCAATCGAGCGGTAGGACTTGAAGTGAAAGCAAAGGCAACATTTTAAAATTTGAGATTTTACATTCAGGGGGCGTTGCAATCACCCATTTCGAAGAATTAGTATAAAATATATATAGAGAGCACTTCTGATTAGTACAGAATTATGAAATTTGGTAGAGCGCAGCGGTTGGTTTTGAGGTATATACAAAGAAAAATAGAAATTATTAATTTTTTCATTCAACGGGCGTCGCGTCGGTCGTATACACAAGGCACACATTAAAAACATAGCATTAAAAACATAGATTTTCTTATGGTTTTGAGGTATATATAAAGAAAAATAGAAATTATTAATTTTTCATTCAACGGGCGTCGGTCGTATACACAAGGCACACATTAAAAACATAGCATTAAAAACATAGATTTTCTTATGAGACTTTCAGTGGGCCTTTATTCTATCCACTTTTCCTGATAAAAAGATAATTTGCTAATTCTAGATTTCTAATTGTCATTGAATTGACCAAGTTTGACAGTTATCAATTTGGCCTTTGAACGACAAAAATGCCAGTTGATTTTCACTTGAACCTTTAATGAACGGTGTTTACATTAAACTGACTCCTCCGATTTACAAAAGAGAACGTCAAAAAAATCCACAAATTTTTAATTTTTTTTAAAATGTACTTCTTTTCTCCCTTTCTTACTATGAAGTAGGACTGAGATAAATTTCAGATAAGTCAAAAACAGTCGGAAGAGTCAGTCCAATGTGAACACCGTTATTGAAACAAATTAGTTTGTCTTTTCGAAGACAGTGAATTTTAAATTTTGCCTGTCAGTTTAATGACAAGTATTTCTACTTGGATGTTGGAATTGACACTTATTTTTAATAAATATACATTTTCGCAGCTGACCGTAATATTCGATACAATTTGTGTAGAAGTGCGTAGAAGGAAATCTGCAAAAACATAAATTTACATAAAGAAAATAGTTATTATTGGTTTTTCAAAAGCTTAATATCTCATCAGTTAACTACACATGAACATTAAAGAATTAATTTTGGTACCAAGAAATCAGTAATGAAAATGCAATGACTATTTAAAATTTTAATTTATTTTCGTTACACGCTTTCATTCAAAAAAAAAATTAGTAAAACAACTTTTCTATTTCAAAGAATTCCTATACTCAAAATCGATCCAAGATCAAAAATTGGTATATGCTACACAAAATTTATTTTCTTTTTTTCAAGACAAAGTGACATTTCGTTGGTCAGTTCAGTTATTTCCACTTTCCCTTTAAATTTGTTTTCTTTTTTATTGACAAGCAGGGTTTTTTTTCAAATCAAGTACAATCAATTTCAGGGTGTTTCCAATTGTAAATAAATAAATTGGGTGGCGCAACGGCTCGTGAAGAACCAGGGCAGTAACTAACAACTCGCAACCATTTCTGTGTGCGCGTGTTGACAGAAATAGAAGGGACCTATAGCACTTACTCATGACATGTGATACTCTTGGAGGATTTGTCAATTCCTTGCAAGGCAGTAGCCCTGAAAAAAACTTTTTAGTTTTTAGGTGGACGAGGCTGGGAAGTGAACCCAGACCTCCAGCGTGACAGTCCATCGCACAAGTGTTTTCACTTGTGATTTAGCTAAATGACGCAAAAATAGGTCTTTCATCAGTAGAGTTGGTAAATAAGTGGGAACCACATCTGAGATATGTGGTGTATTGGGGAGTGGTTTGTCGCTGGCGCTACAGTGTAATTCATGTCTGGTGGAACCATATTTGTCTCGTGTCTTATGTTGTTGTGCGGCGAATGAAATGCTCGAGATATAATGCTCGAGACAGATGTGATTCCGGCTTAGGTTAATATATTTAGTCCGAATTAACGTTTACCGAGCAATGTTGTTTTCCATTGGCCATCCAAAACTCCTCAGGTTTCAATTCTGAAATGATCCCTAGAAGCATTTCCCCACTTTTGGGAAGGATAATTATTAATTAAATCAATTATTGACCAGTGTCAAATCTTTCATACAATCTCCCACCTTACAATTGTCCAACGAATTGTTGGTTTGTAAATCGTGTACGGAGAAAAGAGAAAGAACCGTCATGATCAACAACCAACTAGTAAAAATGCACGCTGCTGGAACCTGGAAGTATGAAAATCGAATTGCAGCCCTTTCTATAGCTTTTTCTAGGGGTAGGTAATGCTTCTTGCAAGAAAATGACTAATACTCCAACAAAGCGGATAGCCACACAGGAATGGTTGATACTTGTACCTAAGTCACATAGCTGTGGTGCATCTAGAACGTCAACTGTGAGAATTCTCTATCTGTTGTCAGATTTATTTACAAACAATATTTTGAGGTCATGTCATAATTTAATTTGTTGACAAGGGGTTCGTTGAGGAGACTTAAGGGGCTTCATATCCAGACAACTACATCCATTGAACGCTAATCTGCCTCAAAATCACTAACTTTTTTTAACATCATGTCATTATGTCAAGCTTATAACTAACCTTCTTATAATTTGCCTAAAGTTCGTTTAGAAAAAGAGAATCCTCGACATGGATACAAAATTACGTCATAATGTACGGAAAATTTAATTTTAAATTTAATTAACTCGACCGCACAAACAATTTATATATTTTTAATTTCACAAATGACAATTTTGACAAAAACACACTTGATTTAAAAAGTGGGCTGTTGGTCAGCCCGCTTTAACCATTAACAAAATTATAGAAACAAAGGTCACGAAAATACTTAAGAACTTTTATTAACCCGTTATTCATTAATTGGTTATAATGGTGAGAATTTTAATGAACCCTCTTCTTTAACTTGACGCAAATTCCTTTTTTATTCCTTCATTGACAATATGGCACTTACGAATATTCCTAAAATATCACAGTCTTTTCTATATTTGGAGTTTGCTTTTGTTGCATCTCAAATGTCGTTTAACGATTTCTATCAACAATAGAGCCAGCAACAATACAATGTACCAGCTTCGATGTGCACTTGTAGTTCTATTGAAAACACTCAAGTATACACTCCATTGCTTTTCCATGGGATCAACTTGCAACACACAGAAACAAAAAAAAATGTAATAAGAAAAAGAAAATAAGAACTATACGAGTAGGTACATTCTATTGAACTGTTCCGTCATATTGACATTAAATAACACGATGACGTACTTTTTGCTACCTTATGCTCAAGCTTATGCTTCAACTTATTTGCATTGTTCTTGCGCTTCCTTAAATGATGTATACGCCCGACCGCCTCGCCTGTGCCGTGCCACTAACGCACGCCACCATGCCGCCACCAATACTGCAGCACTATTGTATAAAGGCAAAAGAAATACCTATATGTACTAGTGGCAGGCTATTGTTCATTATAATCTATTATTTTTACTTATCGGCGCTAAAAGGATGTCAACCAAGCACCCGTAACGTAACCAAACCGAGCAAGTTTGTGGCAGGTTTAAAGTGTAGGTGGCTCTGATTGCTGCCTGTTATCCGGTTTTGCAATGTATGGGGTTCGATGGAGGGAAAGGGATGTAGGTAGATTTTCAAGCCTATACCCGACGACAACCGAGGACCGACAAAGCCCTCGTCACGTTCATCGTTGGTTCAATGAGATGTTGAAGATGTAACATAAAGCTTTTGGTTCTACACAAAAGAAAAGATGTGACACTTTTAGAGTGGAACTCCCTCAGCACAGTAAAATGAAAAAGTTCTTATCTAAATTAACAGCATTATGCAGTTGAAGTATGTACCTATTTAAAAAGAGCATTATATTGCATTTTTTTCTATATATTATTTATACTTATAAGTAGTAACAATATTTTTTGTATTTTTCTTCTTGAAGTCTCTTCAGTTTTAAAAGAATAACTGCACAAATATATGTAGTAAGAGAATAAAGTGTAGTGAGCGAGGTGAAACTGAACAAATTTCTCACTTTACACAAGTGAATGAAATAAAGTATTTGTAAATTCTATAGAGTTTTATCATTTTATCTTAAAGATCTTAGCAATCTCAGAAATCTGGACAAATTGTCGATAGTTTTTTCCAGAAAACTGTCAAAATAATGCATACAATCAATGCTTTATTGACATTCATTTAACTGGTGATCTGGCTGTGGATGCCCTGCCATTCAGTATTTTACGGATATAAGAAACACTCATATGAGAAAAACTCGCTTATAAGAAATGCAGTCCAAAACACCGTGTCTTTTTCTTTAAATTCCCTTTGAAATTGATCGCACAAAAAAACTCGCCTTTAAGAAAAACATGGCTATAAGAAATCGTTTCTTTGCACATATATTAATTTCAAGAACAAAAAAGTATGCATATAAGAAATTTACCTCATCATTTTTAGATTTACCTTTGCCAAAACTAGTTTGTGCCCATAAATATGGTTTCATTGCAGCAACAGCTTACAAAAAGGCTAGAATACTCAGTAAAAATGTTTTATTGCTTGGTTTTTTGTCTGTTTAATTTCTGTATAATAAATTTCTTCTCTTATATCCGTTGTTTGCATATTAGAAAAACTCGGATATAAGAAAGAAATTTCTTGGATTATGAGTTTCTTATATCCGTGTTGTACTGTAATGGCAAGAATGAGCAGATTCATTCATTATGTTAGTCATTGAGCCTGATTACACGCCTCGTTGTTTCATTGGTTTCGTCTATCGTCTTTTTGACAAGGACGTACTTTCGTAAAAACACGGTTCGGAAAATACGAACATATGTATGTACTTATACTTACTTACTTTACCTACTTACTCTAGATGGCGCTCACAGGATGAAGCCCACAGGACGGGCTTCGGCTTCAACTAACAAGCCCCTACAGCCAGCTTTGTCCTTAGCTAGCCACTTCCAGTTGCGCACACCGAGTTGGTTGATGTCGTGCTCCACTTGTGCGTGCCACCTGGTATGGTTTCTTCCTCTGCTGCGCACACCATCGTCATCGGGGTTGGATTCGAAGACTCGTCCCGTATAGCCCGTATAGCTCGTCGTTGAATCTTCTCCTCCACACTCCTTCGATACACACCGGACCGATAATCACACAAAGAATCTTCCTATCAAAGCACTTTAATAGATTTTCATCCGATTTTTTCAGTGTCCATACTTCTGCACCATAGAGGACGGCCGGTATGATTAGGGTATGTATGTACTTTCTTACTTTAATTTGACGTTCATGGAATTTGGGGTTGTTTTGTGGGAAAACAATCGGTTTTACTAATTAAAAATGTTTTTTAATCACTCTTTTCTCAAAAATACTCCTGTACTACGTACATATACACTCCTCGTCAACTGAATACGCACAAACATTTTTTAATATACTTTATCCATTTTTTCCAAACAGTGATGGTTATTATGCCATCTGTTGATGCTAACTATTCCCTTAAGATGTTAAGCAGATAATTCCGAAAGAATTATCCAAAAACAACCGTGAGTTTTTCTTCAACCACTTGCAAAGTGTTTTATATGCAAAGTAGGAGTTTTTTTTTTAGTCAACTGAATAGGTACAACGCCATTTTCTTCGTTGTTTATAAGTTTTTTGGAGTGCTTGACACTTTAAATTAACGATTTTAGTGTTTTCAGTAAAATTTAATTCGTGATTTCAAATTTTAAGAAAAATGGGTAGATCTACTTGTCTTAACAGTGTTGAAAAAGCTAAAATCGATTTACTTAGAGACCAAGGCCTAACTGGACGTGCAATAGCTGATAAAGTTGGCCGAAGTTTTAATGTAGTTTATTCTTACTTGAAAAATAAAGATGCATACGGCAAAAACATGAAGGGAGGTAAGAAAACAGCAACAACAGCAGCTGAGAGACGAAGAATTTTAAGATGTGCATCAAATTCTTCTGATTCTGTGGCAAAAATAAAACAAAAAGTCGGCGTAAACGCAAGTTGCTCAACAGTATTAAGAGTAATCAACAACTCAAGCCATCTTAAACGAATGAAACTTAAGAAAAAACCACCACTTGACGAGAGACGGAAAATGTTGCGATTAGATTTTTCAAGACTTCACATGAGTTGGAAAAAAGAATGGTATCACGTGGTTTTTTCAGATGAAAAAAAGTTTAATTTCGATGGCCCTGATGGGTTCAAGTTCTATTTTTACGACTTAAGAAAAGAAAAAAGATTTTTAAAGCGCCATCATAGTCGTGAAGGAGGTGTCATGATATGGGGAGCAGTCAGTTATTATGGAACAGTTGAGCTCGAGGTTGTAACATCAAGAATGACAGCAGCTGGGTATAAAGTAATTTTGGAAAGAAATTTTCCTAAATTTTCTAACATCTTTGGACCCATAAACTGGACCTACCAACATGATAATGCGCCTATTCACTCAGCGCGCATAATAAAAACATGGATAGAGGAGCAACAAGTGCAGTTGCTTCAATAGCCGCCGTACTCACCTCATCCATACATCATAGAAAATGTCTGGGGATGGTTAGTACGCAAAGTTTATGAGGGTGGTCGTCAGTTCGAAGACAAAGAAACCTTAATTTCTGCAATCAAATTAGCGTGGAGCGAAATTTCGTTAAATTACATTAAAAAGCTATACGATTCCATGCCGGATCGAATTTACGAAGTAATTAAAAATAAAGGTGGAAGTACCCACTACTAAACTTAAACAAAAACTTGTTTCATTCCATTCCAATACCAATTTTAATTTTTGTACCTATTCAGTTGACTCAAAAAAAAACTTCTACTTTGCATAAGTTACACTTTGGAAGTGGTTGAAGGAAAAACTCACGGTTGTTTTTGGATAAAACTTTGAAATTCTGTTATTTATATGTTACGAAAATTTTTACCATCAACAGATGGCATAATAACCATCACTGTTTGGAAAAAATGGATAAAATATATTCAAAAATGTTTGTGCGCATTCAGTTGACGAGGAGTGTATGTACATTCACTTACGAAAAACCATTTTCGAATACAATAATTTTTGTTTACATCGTGTTTTGCTAACATTGAGCAGAATTGTGGTTGTCAAATGAGAAACGTCAAAGTTCAACCAGAAAAAGTCTTGAAATTTTCATTCGTCTTTTCGTTACTTCCTTCGCGTTACATTTCAACACCCCTCGCTGAATCTGTTTGTCGTTAATAGCAAACAAAGGGAAGAAATAATGGAAATTTGTCACATGTGTAAATGCGGCATAAGAACTTGATCGCGGAAAAAACCAAATAAATATTTTGCCCAATGAAATATATAAATATTAAAAATCAGATTTTTCTTGATGTACATACCTAATCGTAGATCAAAAACAGTTTGATTTTATTTAACCAACAAAAACGCTATCGGAAATCAATGCCTAAAAAGAGTTTTTATTTTTATTTAAATGAACTATCTAACATGAAATTTGACAGATTTTGCTTATTATCACACTGAGGTAGTTATGGCTTTGAAGGGAAGTAAGAATAGTGAAATCTTTTCTCAAACCTTATAGGACACTAATCATCCATCTTGCAATAAGTCATATACCCCGTTTACATGATGTATTCGAGCGAGCTTCAAGCTCGCTTGGCTCCGTTGTATACCTGCATTGAGTTGAAATGAGCTTTAACCGACTCGGTTCCACTTCAGGAGCGGAGTCGAGTCGAGATTTTCGATAAAAAAAACCCGAGTCGATGATTGGATTTGTTGACGACTGTGATTTTTGCACATTTGCGAGTATAGTTATTTATTTGTTTTGATAGCTATGGAAAGTATGTACTAAAATTCATCACATTTTAACTGTTTTTGTGTGAAATAAATATATTGAAGCCATTTCTTCAACTGTAATCTCAACACCATATCAACTCAACTCTGAAATGGGGCTCTCAACTCACGTGATGAAAAACTTGGGTCTAAAATCCGACCCTAATCCAACTCGAGCTTTCGATACTGCATATAAACGGGGTAATAGTGATAGAGAATTATCGATTTCGGTTGTTAAAAAATGAAATTTTCGCGGGCGATTTTTAGTCGCGTTAATATAAAGTGGAGGAGAAAAAACAATAACGAACTTCACGGGATGTATGTATGTATTTGTATATACATAGATACTGACCTATCCAAAAAAGTAAAAAGCAAAGGAGTAAGATGGTTAAGTCATTTAGAGCGAACGGACACAATTATTCCGACCCTGAAAAAGCTTCCACTGCTCTACTCCAAGGGAATGCACAGTTAATGAAGACTCCAGGTTAGGGACCGGACCAAGACCGCTATCAACAGTAAATATTGTCTGGTTTATTCCTGCTTACTTATTCGTGTTCTTCATGGTAAACTTAAAATTGATGTTAAAAAGATGAAGAATGGCTTTTGATTAGTGCAGGATTCACCCATACAGATACCAAACCTAAGAATTGAGTAGAAGCAACTTGCTCTGTTCCAATGGATTTCAAAATTATTGAAACCTTGAGTGAAACCAATGGAAAACGGTATTAATTACTACAGTTCCCATTAGGGCAAATGAGATATTTATTGCCACCCTTTTTCCTTAATGAAGTTTTACTTTAAAAAAAGATATATTGTAGGTCACATCACAATACGAAAGATGAGCTCTCTAAAATAAATATTTTTTGTATGTTATGTTATGTTTTTTACATTCAATTTGATAAAATTCTAGTTGAACGTTTTGTCAGCAAACATGTTGATAGTTCCAATATTCAAATATCATTGGATTTCACGACTTTTCAAGAATTACCTTAGGATAAGAGCCTACGGCAACAACTGAACAACGATAATGCTACACTACACTCGAGTAAAACCCTTGGAATTTGGTGAGTTAAGTTTACTATAAAACTCGTCACTGAAAAACTGGACCTAAGGTGCCATAAGTTCAATTTGTAAGTAAGTTACTTAATGGAGAGGGAGTATTCGTACACCCTTGACATTCAATGTACTAAACTCCCATACTATTCTCACTTTAATTGTACTCCAATGGAAAAAAGTACATAACTTTTGAACACCATTCTTCAACTATACAAGCTTAGTAAGCTTCTAATACGAAACGTAAAATCCCATGCAAGCATGACGTAAAGCGTCTGCAGTACGCTATTAAACGAACGAAATTTATAACTAAACCAGATTATTTGAAGAAGTCTCCATCCTTTTTTCACAGATTGTTGATATTGATTGATAAAAATTGTGACGTATTTTTGTTTGTATTTGTTAACATACTAGCTGACTCGTGCTTGCGTTGCTTCGCAGACTTAAACAAATTCAATTTTTGTTTCTATAGATATGTATATTAAAATAAAAGAAAATAGACTTCGATTTTCTCCTCTTCAAGTTATGCTGAACATACAGTAATCTCTGTATAAAATGGACAAGAACTTTTGTTTGGATTATTGTTTCTTTCACCTTAATCAATATCAATATAAATTTCTAATTTCAATAAATCCATACCACTCGAGGAGCACAGATATTTGTATGGACTCTTTTGATTCAAAAATGTAAGAATTTTGTCGGCAAGTATGTCATATTTTACCTGGACTAATCAACTGGTTGCTGAAATGATCATTCAGTCGAACTCTTCTTAGTTTTATAAAAAATCTGGTTTATTCATTTTTTAATATCTTGAAAAGTAAAAGTCCTAGAAGCATCCAGTTTTCAGTGTTTTACTACAAATTGATAAATTGAATAAAAAAAAAAATAGTAAAATAGTTTAAACATTTTTTTTAAACTTTTTTTTTCAAAATTTCGAGTTCGAACATTAATATTTCAAAAACTATTCATTTAAATAAATTTGTTTAAAAAGGAAATGAAATAAGAAATTTCTGTCCTTACATAAAATATAACAACAAGGCATTGTAAATGTTACCCTAGTTTTTTAACAATTTTTTTTTTTTTTTTTGTTTAAAGTCAATTTATTAGAAAATTGCCCCTCCCACCTAAAAGACGCCACCAGGGACTGTATGGCTTGCATTTATTTCATTATCCTAAACACACCTTTTGACTCATATCCTTTTTTTCTGGTCCACTATCACACCTAAAAATTTGCTGTGGGGTCTTCGTATAAGAAGTTTGTTTTTAATCCTTCCGAATTTTCAAAACGCCAAACATGTGAACTAAAATTAAGGCTAGAATAGGAACTATCTAGAAAACATTGTGTAAAAAGTGAAGCCCTCAAATTATGGCCAGGAAAGCACCGTGTGTTTCAGAAGAACTCGACTCCAGCCAACAAATCGAAGTCCACTTATGCATTGAATGTTCCCGAGTTTCATCAGTGCTGAAGAAAATGGCCTTCTGATTTGAAATCTTTAAACTAATTGCCTATAATTTCAGTTTAGATCTCCGAAATGTTCCTCCCTCGTCACTTTGACTATATTGGAGGAGAAAAAATCTCTTTAAGATGAAGTAAAAAGCGCTCTCCAACTATTATTTTATAAATTTATCAAAAGCGACAAAAAATAATTTACCAAAAAAAGTTGGCCCAGCTTTTTGACAGCAACTTTACCTAAGAAGTTTTACTGGGGAATAACTTTCAGATTTCTGAAATTGGTGAGATCTCGGAGAACTCCATAAACTGAATAGTGTTAATATATCCCTCTGGAATTTATTGACAAAAAAAACGACAAAACCGACACTTTGATGAAACCGACATTCCTTTGTCTAATAGCGAATACCTACTTACTGGAAAAGTAAGATTATTAAATCAAACTTATTGAGCACAAACTTCTTTAAAGATAAAAAAAAGCTTTAATTTTTAATTGAAAATTTACATCTGTCCGTTTCATCAAACACATGCTTGTCAATTTTGACGTTGAAAGATTCGTAAAGTTTCCTATTCTCACCTATTGGGCCTTCGAGTGTCAATCGATGTTGAACTTAAATCCCGCAATAAGGCTTTCCAAAATGACGGGAAACATTCGCTGATAACAGTTTTTCGTAGTTGTTTAGTACAGTCATAATATCTACAGCTCTTTATGAAACTGTCAAACTCTCAAAAGTGACAGCTGGTACTATTGTGGTTATTGTCAATTGCATAGGAATATCCACAAAAAGTGATGAATAAACGCTTTTAAATAATCTAGCGAGCGATACATATTGATAATTGATAAAGAGTCCGTTTGTGTACCGTTAATTTTTGTCTATAGTTGCGAATATTTCGTTACAGTTTTACGTTGGTTTGATTTCATTAAAAAATATTCTCTCTCGCTGAAAACAAATATTTAACTGGTTTCACTTCACAGAATAGCTTGAAGTATTGCCAAAACCCAATAAACATAAAAAATTACAATCTTCCAAATTTGTCAAAATTTAGTAAAAATGTAGTGTCGGTTTCGAGTGGACAATTGGAATTACTCCTCCTACTCCGAATTTCCATATTCGATAGAAATAGAATTAAATGAAAAAAGAGTTACTCCGGACGTCCAAACGAAAATCGCAAAGTAAGTTTAACGTTAAACAAATAATAAACTAATTACTAAAAAAAATACATTTGAAATATTTTCTGAGATATTACCAATATTTCAAAAATAAAACAAGTTTTCAAATGAAATACTTAAAATAATTTTCCTTCAGTCATATGTAAGAAATTCCCCAAAGTGTACTTTTATTTGCACCAAAGAAAACATAACCTAAGAAGTTTTTGCAAAAAAGGATATTTTTCTGCAAAATACCCACACACACATTTACATACATACTTATATAAATTTATTATTTCCATTGATATTGTATAAATGGAAATATTAGAGAGCTTCTGCGCATTTCAATTTAAAATACACATTTTAGTGAAAGAGACAGATAGAACAAACAAATATGTAAAATGGCAAGAGAGAGGGAATGCGTACATTATGTAGGTACTCAAAAAGCAATTTTATGGCGTAGTGAAGTTTTCTCGTCCTTTACTTGTTTAGATTTTTAGACAACAATTTTATGGTAAAAGCACTTTGGAAAATAGGTTTTCTATGACGTCGTCGTTTTGTCATACAGAATATTTCCCCTGGAAATTTCTAGGTTGACGTGTATTTGTTTTTTTTTTTTTGTGTTAAATGCTATTTCCATTATTTTTTTGTTGTTGTTTTTAATATTATGGAAAGTCATGTTCGGTTATTATTGTTTGCATTGGAATCTTTTTTAAAGTACCTACACATAATATTTTCAAATTGAAATAGAAAAATTATTTTGCAAACACAAGTATGGACTTAGATATGAAATAACTGCATTAGGATGATCGAAATTATTTTTTTTTTTTGAATTTTAATTTTTGTTTTTAAATTATAGTTCCGATTTGTGAAAAAAAATTGATTATTTTTAAAAATTAGGAACTCTCTTATGCATGTATCTTTAGATTTTAATTCTCGGTTATGAGATAAACAGCTTCTTCTTTTAATAAAAGTGTATTTAAAGGAGATATGTGCCGGTGATTATAAAAGTGAACAAAACCAGTGGCAACACTTTCCAAATAAAAATAAAGTTATTAATAACATAACTGTTGTTTGATGGATCTATTTTTTCTTATTTCAGATTCTACTGATTGCAATTTTGTTCCTATGTAGAAAGAAATGATGTTAGGTTCCACCAAATTTTGTGTTCAACTTAATTGATTTTTTTTAGCTGTCTTATTCCAATTTCATCATCACTAGCACAGACATACTGCACTTCATCTTAAGGTATTTAGAGAGAATTCAAAATCTTAACTAATATATAAAAGTCTTTTTTTGTTTTCTTGTCAGTTTGGCTGTACGGGTGTCCAAACTAACAACAAAACAATGAAAATACTAACTTTTTTTTATGGCATCAACAATGTCTATCCCCCTGCTATCCGATAGATAGCTTCTAAAATAAAATAAACTTAAATTTTTTTAGAAATCTTTAACAATAATAAAAAAATGTTGCCTATATGAAATTTGTTTTTTAAGATTTGTATTAATATCTTTTTAATTAACAGTCGTAGAGCTTTGCAATGTAGTAATGAATTATAGCTATATATCTAAGGAACTTTTCTTAAAAAAAATTATATTCCTATTGTACCGTTGAGCTGAGAAATTCACAATATAATATTGTTCACACATATTACTTAATAACATGTGGCTGTGTGCATGGATTGATTTATTTTTTTCTCATATTTAATCTCAATAGAATAGCCATTAATTTGATACCTCACTTTTTAATCTACCTCCTATATTAGCGTCACAATTGATTTTTTTAAATTCATAAAAAATCGAATAAAATCCATAGAAATGCTCCGCTTTGTTCATTGTCAACAATCGTCTACCAGTCAGTGGAGAGCACTGTTATCTCAATTGAATTTCTAATTGGAGTTCTTGTACTATAAAAAATCATAACTTCATTTCTACTCAGACGATTATTAAAGTTTTGATCTCAGAATTTAGATATGAGATATGGCTAAATTTGTGTATAAAAATTATTGAGGGGGGTGAACAATTTCATACTAAAAGGGTGTGTAAATGACCCGTCAAATTTATATTACATATATTAAATTCAAAGCTTGATGAAATTTTTTTTTATTTCAAAAAGCTATTGATGTAAGTTTATAGGTGTAACCTTCTTCTATAAATATGTCAATAATTTTGTATTTCTAAATCTAACGGGAAAAAAAGTATGGGTAATTTAATAAATAAATCACAAAAAAAGCTACATTTAGAAAACTTTAGAGGTTTCAAAATTGAGCAAACCTTAATAGTTCATAATAAATGATGCATGAAATTTCGATAGAAATTTATAGCTTAAGCTTGTGTGTAAAAATTATTGCAAAATATTAAAAAAATGTTTACTAAAAATGCGTTTTAATGAAAAATCAACTTATTTTTTCGTAATTTAAATTCAAAAGTTAATCAAAAATATATATATTTGAAAAAAAAAACAAAGGATGCACATTTATAGGTGTAGCTTTCTTTTACAAATATGTGATAATTTTGTATTTGTTAATCTAACGGGAAAAAAGTAGGGGCAATTTAATAAAATAAATCACAAAAAAGCTCCATTTAGCCAAATTAAGAGGTTTAAAACTTGAGCTATACTTTATAGTTCATAACAAATGATACATGAATTTGAGGTAAAAATTTATAACATAAATTCCAGTGTTAAAATTTTTGCAAAATCTTAAAAAAATTCATACTAAAAATATGATTTAGTGAAAAATCAATCCAATTTTTGGTCCTTTAAATGCAAAAGATAATAAAAAATTGATACATTTTTAAAAACAAAACTGACACACTAATTGCTCTAATCCTCTTCTAAAATATTGCTAATAAATGTTTAGTGATTATTTCAACAAAAACCACTCTAAAAATAGTTTTATTGATTTATTTACCAAAAAATCATGCCTTTTCAACGAATTTTATTTTTATAATTTCACCACACCCATAAAATATTTTCAAATTTAAAAATTATAAATCCTGAAGATCTGATAAAAATTTTGATATATAAAAAATAAATGCGCATTGCTCACAAGCTGCACAAAATAATTTCAAATATTAAAATTTTACATAAGAAATATTTTTTACAGATAAAATCCAGAAAAAAATTTTAAAATTGTCAATTTGTCTGCATAAAATTGGCTATAAATCGGAAAGTACTAATTCGAATTTCAAAATTTAGATGTCGATGGAAAGGACATTGTCTTACTATTTAAATACATACAAAACATTAATAGACGTCCAAACAATTTTAAAGACTAATACGCTTAAACAGATAAAATAGCATTATTTTGACTAAGCAGTGAATATTGTTACTTTTTATTTAACCGATTATCAAAATTTATATTTTGTAATAATCTATACGAATCAACAATTGTTTTGGTATATAAAACATATTTCTACGAAAACCTAAAGCTTTAATATGGATGTTTAAACATAACTGAAAGAAAAATTTTGCAAAAATCCAGTCTATTGGTCGATAAATTTGTTTCTTTTTGCTAAAATATACACACAATACCTGTAAATGGCCATAACATGGGTAATACTTTTTTGATATTTATAAATGAGGTATCAAATGAAAGGTTATAAGACATTAAAAATTATAAAAATTAAAAATAATTCACTTTCATGACAAAATAAATTGTTAAAAGCGAAAGAATTTGCCATAATGCGAAAAATTCATACCTTTTAAGTGTAGTTACTTAGAAAATTGTTAAAAGTTAATGAAAAATTTATAAATTTTGAAAAACTAATAACACACAATTATAGGTGTTACATTCTTCTACAAATATGTTAGAAATTTTTTTATTTGTAAATCTAAAGGAAAAAAAGTAGGGGCAATATAATGAGATAAATCACAATAAAGCTCCATTTAGCCAAATTTAGAGGCTTCAAACTTTAGTAATGCCTGATAGTTCATAACAAATGATACTAACAAATGATATAGACTACGGTAGAAATTTATAATCTAAATTTTTGTGTTAAAATTTTTGCAAAATCTTAAAAAAAAATCATATTAAAAATGTGATTTAGTGAAAATTAATTCTATTTTTGGTACTTTTAAAGCAAAAGTTAATAAAAAATTGATAAATTTTGAAAAACAAAATGAACACACCAATTGCTCTAATCCTCTTCTAAAATATTGCTAATAAATATTAAGTGATCATTTCAACAAAAGCCACTCCAGAATTAGTTTTATTGATTTATTAACCAAAAAAAATTCAAAATAGATCATGGATACAAAACATAACTGTGCGTTGCTCACAAGCTTCACAATATAATTTCAAATATAAAAATTTTACATTAGAAATATTTTTTACAGATAAAATTCAGAAGAAATTTTAAAATTGTCAATTTATCTGCATAAAATTGGCTATAAATCGGAAAGTACTTATTTGAATTTCAAAATTTAGATGTCTTGGGAAAGGCCATTGTCTCACCATTTAGACAACCATACAATTTTAAAGACTGATTCGATTAAACAGATGGCAAGATTATGAACATGTCCAGAAAAAATCCAATGGAGTCCAAAAAATCTATGTCCACATGCAGCGACCGACATGGCGAAAAATATAACTTTTTGAACAAGACATGAGCGCTGTACAAAGCTTAGCTATGAGATTTGACGTTTCAAGTGCATATGAGTTTTTTGCTTGGTTTTTGTTGAATGTGTAAGTGAATGTTAGAATATTGGAAAATATAATAAGTAGTGATGAAAGGCTAATGAATGGCATGCTATAATTTTCAAGTAAGTAAAAATGCGCTGGTTGTTGATTGCATTGTGGTGGAAGGTAAAACCTTAACCAATCATGTTTGATTTACTCCTCTCCTCTGTGCGTTGCAGGTCGTGTGTCAAAATGTCAAAATCTAAGGGCACCAATCGATTAAGGAGGCTGTTATTACCTAATGTCTCGGCCAGCACTTTAGCACCAACAGAAAATAAGAAATTTCACTTCTCAATTTGACAGGTGTTGAAATGTCAAGATCTGAGAGCGCCGATCGATTTAGGAGGTGGATTTTACCTGTTGTCACGGCCAGCACCTTAAGTCCAGTGGAAACCAAAAAAAATCGCACTCGACAGTTGACAGTGATGGTGGCGAAATGTCAAAAATCCGAAATATTACACCTTTGGCTTTGACAGTTGATAGTTGGAGGCGAGATAGCAAACCATACAAATTTTTCAAATATTTTACAAGTTTTTTTACAAGTAGGTGTCTTTAGAATAGATATTTAGAAGTACGTGAATATATAGTTAAGCTTTTATATTAATAATAATTAACACTTGCACAATATTTCTATCCTTGGAAAATTGAGAACATGAATGATGTTGAAAATTTATTGATGTCGGGAATAAGTTTTCCTGGGGAATCGGGCGGTCAATTCATCGAATTTATTTCAGAGATATTCACGATAGCAGAAATATTTTCAAGGAAAACTATTTTCCACGGGAAATTTTTTTTTTTCAAGATTTGTTAACAAACTATCCATTAACAAAAGGGACCCGGGCAACGCCGGGTGTTTCCGCTAGTTATTTATAAAAAGCTAAAACCTACCTATGGGTCTAATGTTAGTTTCATTAGCGAGTTTTAATAACTTTCTAGAGTTTAATTTTCTGAAAACGCAGATAAGAGCACTCTTAGCCTGAGCCAAGATGCTTGCTAAAAATCTATTATTATAACTGCAATAAATATCAAAATATAGAACGGACGAAGAGTCTATACAAGGACAGCTAAAATCCCTTTAGTGCGCGCTTAACTAAAAAAAAAAATTATAAAATAGATATTTAATACAGGTATCATCTTCAAAGCTTCAAATTAAAAAAGCAAATACCTTCTGTCAGTGGTAATGACTAAAACGAACTCAACCGAGAAGGTTGATTGCAAGAGATCTAATAAAACCAGAGTGGGTCTTATACACACATATTCCTTTTCAAATTATACTAAGTTCCAAAAATTATTTGACTTATTTTAAATGAGTTAAAAATCGTTTTATCTCTTATAGTCATTTATAACCGTTAAAATCACCATATTGCCTATATTATCTTTTTAGCATTGTACTAAATCCAAATGTCATTTTGACAATATTAAATGTCAAAATGGCTGTTTTTTAGATTTTCGAAGAGCAGTCACTGTTTTAGACGTTAGGGCCGGATTTAAATTTGCCGCCATTTAGTTAATATGAGTTGCATGGTGATTTTTTTTGGCAGTAGTCACGTACGGATCTCGCAATTTAAGAATATGTGTGGAGAAGTATTCAAACTAACAACGTTTAATTATTGTAAAAACACAGTTCAACAATGGTGAAAGTTTTGGGGTAACAGCTCACCAATATATGTCATACACATATGGTACATACATTATGAGTTTTTTTTTCATAGATTCAGTAAAATAAATTCTCTTAGATAGAAAGTGTGCCGCAAAAAAATTGGTTTTGTTTTTGCTTATTAACAAGGTAATTTTTTCTGCACTAACTACATTCATCTATATGTATATGTATAAATAAAACAAAAACAACTCAAGAACGGCTGGACAGATTTTAATGACTTTTTACTTGTTGTATTTGTCTCCACCCCGAATAGCAGAATAACTATGAAAATATGGGCTATCAGCAATTGCAGTTGCAGTGTTAGTTGAAATTGCATTTGGAAAAAAAATGCGTTGTGGAAAAAGCTCCATGAATTATTTTAGAAGGGTCTCAAAGTGCACGCACCACGTGGATAACAAAAATTGCAGTTACCATAACAGTTGTAGTTGCACTTGAAAACATTATAAAATCTATTAAATAAAAATCTCTTTTAAAGTATTTCTCAAAAAGCGAATCAAAGTTTGTAGTATACACGCAGTTGCAGTTGCAATTGCTCCTAAATTATATAAAAAATTAAAAGACAGATACATACATACACATATGTTTATATCGTCCTTACATCTTAACTTGAACATTTGTACAATTATTCTTTATGGCCCCGGGAACACCTTAGGATCTAAAAAAGGGGACAGTTTTAGTTTAGAACCACTAACATAGGTTAAACATAAATTTAGATGTTTTTATTGTATTTTTAAAATATGGAGCAAGGTTCGGAAAAAGGTTATGAAAAAAAAAACTTAATAGATGGTTCACTAGCATACAAAATAAAATTAAAAATTATGGCCCACTAGGGCGTATACGTACTTTTTTATTGAAAATTTTGAATGAAACAACAACAACTAAAGTGTTCTACCACTAAGTTATTTGGCTGAAGTTATAGCTATTTCACGAGTGCCAACCTGATCATCAGACTTCTTTGTGTGGTACTGAGTCCTAATATGTTCATTTTTATTTGAAAAGCTTTGCCCGTCATAGGGATTGAACTTACAACAGTGACTGGAATTCGGAAACCGACGGCCTACATACCGCGCTACCGAAACCACATGTCAAGTTCCCATCTCAGTGCAGGTTTTGTTGCTTATCAAATGCATTAGAACGACTAGCATTTTTATTAGAGCACACAAGCTTGCGGTTGTCACAATCGGTTTCTTTCTATTTTCTCCGTACCCGATTCATATGCCAACAGTTCGTTGGTCATACAAGTGGGGAGAGATATGAAAGATTTGACGTTGGTCAAGGGTTTAATTTGAAATTTATTAGGATTTTCACGCTGCGCAGACAACAATTAACATTGAAAATTTTGAATGAAACTTTGTATTTAATTTTTTATGACATTTTTAAAAGTTATTCAAAAATTTTACTTCTTCCAATTTATTACAATTAATACACAATATGTACGGCACCTAATGTGAGTCTAATAAAAAACATTTAAAACCAAAAGAAAAATTTTCTGTTGAATTTTACTGAATAATAATTTATTGGTAATTCGGATTTTCTCATAATCATTATTGTTCTGAACAAGACCATCAAATTTCAACCTGTCCGGTTCAAAACTTTATTTGACTGGACTAAAAATCTTCCTTTTTTTTATTGTCCAATTTTGTTTTAATTTGTGTATATATGTAGAATGATTAAATATAGAGTTATCTAGACTAGGTTTAGAGCATACAAAAAATGATAGGTCGATATGATTTACCTTAACGTGTATACGGCTCCTATATATGTAACTATCAAGAAAGGTATATTGGTATAGCTCTATTAATAATACATACGAACATTTTCAGAAAAATACATATGTACAAACATTTTGGATTTTCTTAAATTGTAAAATCTTTTTTTTTTGTTATTCAGTAAAGTGAATTTTTCAAAATAAATTTCATATTCATATTTTATTTTGATTATTTGGTCAAAAATCATTCAAAATAAAAATACAAAATTAAATTAAAAAAAAAAAACAATTTATTCATTCAAAAAATGTTCCACATACGCAAGAGTGAACGAGTTCTTGTTTAGCCAATAATGATTAAATTTTTTTTTGAATCCGCGAAAAAGCTTGTTAGCAAAAAACAAAATTTATCTAACAAATAATATTCATTACCTTTTAAATCAATTAAGGAAGAAGTAGATAATTGTCTCTTTTTCTTAAAAATAAAAAAAGATTTTTATTTTTACAGATAAGTAAGAATAAATAAAATACACTACTTAATCGCACGGACTTGAACTCTTGGCTCAACGTTTTAATATGGTAAGACATTTAGAATAGATGTATTTATTTCTAAGTATTTTACTTTATTTAATTCAAGATACATCAAAAATAAATAAATAAATCGGGTGGCACAACGGCTCATGAAGAACCAGGGCCTAGTGACTAACAACTCGCAACCATTCCTGTGTGCGCCTTTCGACAGGAATGGAAGGGACCAACAATTTTATGCCGAATCCGAACGGCTAGACGAGAAGCACTTATTCGTGACAAGTGATACTCTTGGAGGATTTGTCAATTCCTAGCAAGAGGCAGTAGGCCTGAAAAAAAACTTTTTAGTTTTTAGGTGGACGAGGCTGGGAAGAGATCCCAGACCTCCAGCGTGACAGTCGAACGCACTAACCATTACATTCAAGAAAAATAATAAAACATTCAAAAAATTCATTAAAAATATGATTTTATAAAATTTTAAAATTAAGTACAGATTGACACAATTAAAATTAAGTACAGATTGACACAAGAAAATAACAACAAGAACTGTTTGTTTCAAAAAAAAAAGTCAAAAATCCTCCCATTTGTTTTGTATTTAAATAAAATTTCTAGAATTTCGGAGTGATCAATTTTAACTAAATTGGCGTAATGGTTTACAAGTTTCTTGGGCCATAACCCAAGACCAAGTAATTTAGTTCAAAAAACGTAAAATCCCTACTTCCGTTCAGGGAATTTTTTGATAAAAACCTGAAAAGTAGTTTTGTTACAATATAACATATTATTACCTTATTTATAATAGAAACTTCAAAACCGTAGAGCTGGCCATACACGAGCGAGCCGAACAGCTCGGAACCAATTTGGTTCATGGATTTTCGACTGGTTGAAAATACAAATGGTTGGCTCCGAGCCGTTCGATTCGTGTATGGCCAGATTAAGAGCCGGCTTCGATCAATTTTGAAAAACCCGGCATTTTTGTATCACAGCTATCCGGTTTAGCTTAGCTAGAATACAAATTCGAATTTTTCTGTAAGAAAATTAATTAAAAACGCTTAATATAGCAATCAATGTTCAATGTTCTGTGGTTGACGTCTGTAAAGTTGGCAGGACAACTTTCACCTATAGACCAAGGGTCCACACAAATTTTGAGGTGCGAAAGTGAACCAAAAAGCAATTATTTGAGTCGAAATATGTGTTAAGGCTTATAAAAGAAATGCAAGTCTTGGAGTCCCTAGTGGCTGCTTCTGGGTGGGACTGCAATTTTCGAAAAAAATTGACTTAAACAGAACACAAATTTTTAAATAAAATTCTTTTAATTGATAATTTTTGAAATATTAATGTTTGAAATCAAAATTTAAAAAAAAAAATTTTTTTAAAAAAGTTTTAAAATATTTTGTTGGCAAAATTTCAGTACTATTTTTGTTTCCAAAATTCAATTCCCTTATCAATTTGTAGTCAAATAATGAAACCGGATGGTTCTGGAACTTTTACTTTACAAGTTTTCAAAAAGTAAATGAGCCAGTTTTATTTCAGCAACCAGTTGATTAGTACAGGTAAAAAAGGACATAGGTAGATGCGGAAAAAAATGCTTACATTTCTGAAAATTGGTGGGAACGTTGGATTTACCATAAGAATGAATAATCAAAAGAGTTCATGAAAATATCTGTGTTCCACGGCTGTTTTTTTTTTTGCAGCGGGAGAGGTATGAACTTACCGAAATTTATATTTATATAGATATAATTTGAACATATTTTGTGTCACTGGACTTTGGGATCCTAAAGAACTCTTGGAGCTCAGGAACGTACATCTGCAGGCCCCTGAAAATAATTCTTGTAAAAAGGTTGACAAAAATTACTCTTGGTAGGAACATTCAATTAAAAAGTAGAGTTCTATAAGTTAATGTGTTTCGCCCAGATATATTTGACAGTGGGCTCTTTAGTTAGTCCGTCATATCCTTGTAAGACACAAATTTAGCTCGTTTTATTAAAAGAACAATGTTTGATTCAAAACGTAAGACCGGTTTTGAACAATTTTGAAAAAAAACGAAATCGGTTGAAAGGCAACTACAACACTACCAAGAACAAAAGGAATGTGTCTGAAACGTACATTTATTTTAACTAAAATTGCTTATTAAAGAAGTAAAAGGAATCGTTGTTATATTTTCTTTGTTTCTATTTATAAATTCTTTGCCATTTAGAAAATCATATTTAAGCAACCAGATTTACAAATCCATGGCAAACTTTTTTTTTTAAACAAAAACTATACAAAACATAAATTCTATTTTTGAACGCTAAATAATAATATAGTTACTGAATTATTTTCGTACAGAAAACATAGGCTATAAGATCTCAGATTCAGGGCACAAAAGAGTGAAACTCAACAAAGAACGCATCGTCCGTCATCATGAGAAAATACACGCAAATAGGTAGTACGTCGTAGATGCCAGATTGAAAGTAAAGTGAAAGGCTATACGAGTATAATGTCGACTGACTGGTGATGGGGGGCGTGGACGAAACGATGGAAATGGAAACATCAACATCAAGAGTAAGCAAAGCCAAAAATATTAAATGAAGGGCTAATTGTGCGTCATTAATGACCGCGACGATATTAACTTATTGACGAGGTTGATTATTTCGGTTCAGCACGGTTCGGCTGATGCTGAATCTGAAGCTTATGCACGGTGCGGCGGTGGTGCGTCAGTGAAAATAAACATTGAAATGTTTTGTAAGAAAACCAATATGTATACAAGTTGTGAAGTTGAGTCCTTGTGTTCACATGCATTAAACAGAATGACAAGATTTAGTTGAATTCTTTCAAAACAAAAAAAAAAATTGATTCAAACGAGAAGTTGAAATTTCAAGGTGGATTTTGTCATTGTTTACATTGGAAACGTTGACCGGCTGTAGAAGTGTTTTCACCAGTGATGTTTCGAAAATCGAATAAAAAACAGATTCTAAAACGTAAATTTAAACTTAGAAACATGTGAAATAAAAAAGGCCCTGTGTTTTTTTCGGATTGATGAACAAATCATCCATATTCTGAAACTTGTATTTGTATTGTATTGTGCACAATAACCATATTGATACAAGACGATTTCGAGTTCGACTTCGAGTATGTAGCTACGACACAAAACATGAATTGCAGAAAACTAGAAACCCTATTCACTTACATTGAAATCAAATGGTTGCAAAGACGATTTGTTCGACAGACATTTTATCGCCATACGTTCCTTAAAAGATTCAATGTCATACGTGAGCTTCTCAGACTGGGTTGCAGCACTTTTATCGACTGTCAGACTGCTAAATCAGTTTGGCCTATCAAATTGGTTCAAGACGAACTGCAACCTCTATTCTGTAAGTCCTCCTTTATGGCACCGAAGAGTTGGAAGACACGCAGAAACGCAAAATTTATACTGGGCTCCTTAAAAATCAAATCAAATCTGCGGATATTCGGTCATGTGTATAATAGCAGGCTAAAGTAGAAGAAGATGCAGCCGTGATATCATTACGAACTATAAACTTTAGGTACTAAGAAGTGGACGTAATCCAAATAGTCAAAAAAATACTGTGACCATGTTACCATGGACAAATTAGGATCTTTGAATTATAGGTTCACGTTCTTAAAATTGCATTGGCAGATTTTAGCTCATAACTAGAAAAGTATTGACTTTTCATCAATAACCACCCTGTGTAATTGAAATTATATACAAATTTCTAAAAATTTCCTTTTAAAAGGTTTTTCTTCACCGACAAACTCTTCGGGCTGTAGCTCCGAAAATTGAAAAATTGAAGGAAGAGATAATTTGAAGATTGCTACCAAGATAAATGGCATAATTATTTTAAAACATTTTTTGGTTATATCGTCTTATTTTTTTGCCTTTAGATTAAGCATGTAAACATACTCGAAAATCATACACCACACCAGATGCATCGAAATAAAATTGAAGTATTAAAAAATGCACTATAAAAACGGTAAAGTCGAAGAATTTTCTGCGCGGCATTCTTATCTTTTCCTGATATTATCTATATATTTATTCCAATTCGATTCTTATTTTCAACAAAAACATTTGTTGCAGAAAATCAATTCCATCTTGCTTTTTAGCTAATTTTGACGCACAGAAGATCCTAGGAATTAAGAATACAGGAACAGTCCTATAATATAAACACGTACTATGTAGGTATACGAGTAGAACAGACTGTTTTTTTTTGTTAGAGGTGTTTCAATAGTCAAACTATATAAGGGTAGGCTGACCCATCTTTTACTTAAACTAATTCCTTCTATAGTAGTACGCCGTAGCGTGATGGTTAGTGCGTTAGACTGTCACGCTGGAGGTCTGGGTTCACTTCCCAGCCTCATCCACCTAAAAACTAAAAAGTTTTTTTCTGAACTACTACCTCTTGCGAGGAATTGACAAATCCTCCAAGAGTATTACTTGTTATGAATAAGTGCTTCTCGTCTAGCCATTTGGATTCAGCATAAAATTGTAGGTCCCTTCCATTCCTGTCGACACGCGCACACATAAATGGTTGCGAGTTGTTAGTCACTAGGCCCTGGTTCTTCACGAGCCGTTGCGTCACCCAATTTATTTTATTTATTTTAATTCCTTTGATAAATTTAATCATAATAATAAGCCTTATCGGGAATAAAATCTCCCCCTTATGAGACTCTCCAATCATAAACAATGTTCGAAAAATGGGAAAAAACTCCAATGAAAAAAGTGGAAAAAAACTAGCCTCAATTTAGTTGGAGAAAAATAGAAGCATACTACTACCTATTTTTGAAGGTTTTATAGTTTTGTACTTGCTCTAAAGGCCAAGTTTTGGTTTCGGTTCAAAAATATAGCCATTTTAATAAAATCCAACATTACGTTTACTGAGAAGTCCATCGGTATTGGTATGTGTGGCTGTACGTCCACTCTACAACAAGCTAGAGCCTTAACGGGGAAACGGCTTGGAGGAGAAATTGGTTTTGTTCTAGCCGATCTATATTTCGTTTTTGTTTCTATACATTTTTATCACATTTTGGAACAAATTTACTTGACACTTTCGGGTTTTTCCCGCTTATATAGTTACACAGTTTTGCACAGAGAGAGAGACAACAACAAAATAGACACAAAATGCTTTTCTCTTCAACTTTTGAATATTTGTACGCGTTTCCATTACATGCGAATTGAATTTACGAAGCAAAATAGGTCTTTATCACCACAAATAGTTCAAATATTTAATTTGATGTCAGAAAATAATTTTCAAACTTTGATAGATAGTTAATTTCAGAATATAAATTCTCTCAGAGTATTTCGAAACTGATTTGAAGTATTTTCCTGGGAGATGGACGATAGGAGTATTTGAATCCTGGGAAAATGAAAATTCGGGGGAGAACAATCTCCCCCGGAATTGCCGATAAAGCTGAATATGTCTGTTCGTTAACTTCCCAAAACTATCCAAAAAAAACTTCAAAGTTGTGTCAATTTTATTTTGTTTATACGAACTTTGTATTAAAATGACAGAAAAGTGATTATTTGGAGAATAAATTAACATACCATGAACACATCATATTTATTCAACCATATCTTAAAATCCTTCGTGATCAGCAACTTGTTGGGGGTGTCAAAAAAAAAGAAATCTTATATGTAATTTCTCAATAATATTGACAAATTTCCCATACATGGTGTCCACTATTTTTTCAAAATAAATTTCCCTGACCAATTTCAAAATTTTCCCTGACCAAAAAATTAAAAAAATATTTTTTCATGAGTAGTTACGTATTAAATTAATATTGAACAAAGTGGTAGAAAATGTACATATTTATTTTATTTTTATTTTTTATTTTATTTTATTTTCTGAAGGTAGGTATACATTACCGATTGCATTGAAAGTGAAAAATAATAACTGCATGAATTTAAAAAAAAAAATTTTTGCTGAACAAAAGTGACGACTATACCTATGCTATGTAGTTCATAGTAATGAAATGACCATTTAAATAAAATGCTTTTAAATCATACATCTTTGCGATATTAAAATTTAATAGTTTATTTTTTTTTTAATCAAAATGTATTAATTCAGGTATGCAGAAACAGAACTTGAAATTTAAACTTGGACGCGTCGTTGGTTGAATCTCACAGTCAAATTAAACAGTTAGTTTTTATTTTTTTGTCTCTTATTGGCCGCGATCGGAAACCTTTGCGATAGCCTATCTAAAGGTCGATTCACAATGCAACGAGTAAACGCGACGAGACCGTGACGTGATTTGCTATCATTTTTGCCTAGTCATACAATCGTTGCCCAATTTACAATGCGATGAGTTTTTTGACAGCGTTAAATTATTTATTGTTTTTGTTCTTGCTCTGCAGTATGCGTTCAAAATAATGAAAACAATCAAAATGAAATTACTTTTATTATTTAATGTCGGTTTCGAGTGGGCGGTTCGGAGTTACCAGATTTTCCATATTCGATAGGAATGGAACAGAAACAATGAAAATGAAGTAACTCCGGACGACCAATCGAAATATTATAACTGTGTTTGTCCATAGCTGGACTGTGGAAACGATTTTCGGCTAAAAATGATTAATATGATTTCATTGTCAATAAAATTAATTTTTTTTTTTGTTAATTTCCCCTTATCTGTTGTTTTCTTTATTATTTTCTACAATTTCACAAAATTCACCATCAGTCAAATATAAAAAACCTCGACAAGAGGGAGACCCACAAATAACCAAGCGCAAAATCCCCAAATACTACAATCTCCATGTTTGGAAAAATTTACAAAATTAAAATCTTTAAGCCCAAAATGATTATATTCTAAATCCTCAAACTCAAAATCCCCCAAAAATAATCCCCAACAATAAAATTTAAATAAAGTACAAAAAACATTGATAACAGACCGACTGACAATATAGGCGCCTGCCTGAGCATACCAAAGAAGTGTTTAGTGCAAAAAACTTTGATAACAGACCGACTGACAATATATGGATATTCTGGTGCTTGGAGATTTGGGTTTTAAGGATTTAGTTTTTGTTGATTTTAAATTTGGAGATTTCGGTTTTGGCTGGAGATTTGTCATCAGCTGTTTAATACACGGGATCCCAACAACACGAACCTATCAGGCACAATTAGTTTGACATATTTTAAGTGTCTGACTCACGTTAGGCCCCACTGTAGATGTCTGGAAAGTGTCCAATAAAGTTAATGACACCATCCCCTAAGACATATCAAAAATTCAGCTTTGATAAAATAACGCAATGTTGCAACATTTGTATGCAACTTTAACACTCGCTACCTCTTAATTGCACCCGGATTGAAGATTCTTAGTATCAATTTGTTCTTAGCTCCCATAGTACCTATTCGCAGAAAAAATCTTAGCTTTTATAAATTGACATATATCTGGCGGCCCTGGGCTCTTACTCTATTAGGTACATAATATTTAATCACGAAAAACAATATTCCAATTCATTCATTTTTGTTTAAATAATTTTTTACTTACACCAGGGAGCATTGTGGTTGCCAAATCAGAAACGTCAAAGTGCAACCAGATAGAGTTTTGAAATTTTCATTCCTGCTTTCGTTACTTCCTACCCTCTTGATTTCTACAACCCTCACAAAGCTTGAACTTAAAACCTTAAATTAAGGATAAAATCATAAAAATACAATAACGGAAACAAAAAATTATACTCGTTAAGGAAGGCAATAAGAGTTGAAAACGTTGATACACAACATATACGGGCCCATTGTTGGTTTTCAATTTTAAGTGTGTAGTGTGCTGTTAAAATTGAGTTGTATTGTAACATATTTTAGCCTATTAGGCCAAAGCATAAGCCATTGTGCTGTGGCCCGTTAGCTCCATCAAAGCCAATCCTGAACATCAAACACTTTCAAAGGGCCTTACCAATAATCAAATTTAGAGATCACTTAAATATTTAAGCGGACCCTAAATAATGAACCATATACCTTTAATTAATTTTCAGCTTTTTTTTCAGCTTAACGCTTAACTTCACTTTAAATTTTAGAGTAAAGAAACGCATGTTTAAAATCGTGATTAAATGTAAAAGCCATGTTTATGCTGTCATTGTGACAAGCAAAGTAGAAAAACAAAGCCTTATCCTCTATGTTTTTCGCTTACAACTGAATTAAATTGCTTGTTCGTGAATTTTGTTGCAAAGTTATAAAAGTAATACGGTAAAAAAATAAACAAATAGATTTATTCCTTTTTATTTGTTTATTTGTAAATTTCAATTTGAGAGTGAATGTCGGAAAACTAAAACTGAAAATCACACGCAGCCTAAAATTTGTTAAGTGACTTTTTTTTATGATAACTAAGATGTCATTGGCCGCGATCAAAAACCTATGTAGAGCTATCCAGATATGTTTTTGTTGTTGTAATCCCATGTAATGTTTAATTTGGTTATTGGTTAACACACAAATTAACTCATCTCTTAAGTTTAACGTGGCTTTTATCTAAACGCTTGTTTAGTCATTAATTATTGGTAAGGTCCAAAAGGTTCAGTAAAAGTTCTAAGTTAGTGTAAAGGACAGGGTATGTGTACCACCGGTGTTATGATGTATTCATCGTGATCGTGATGACATTTTTCCGAAATCGTTCATTGACTGGGTTGACGTCCAACAATAGCAGACAGGTACGAGAAAGAGTCGTTAGCTAATGGACAGTTAGGAGACGACTTAAGGAAGCAGACCTTACCCCAAAATGTCCCGCCACAGGACCAATATTAACAGTAAATCGCCTACATTGCTCAAGATCTCAATTGTGGTGCATAGTGAAAATCGTAGGTACTCGAGATTGACGATGAGTTGTTGTTAATTTTGGTCTCGTGGCGGGACATTTAGGGGTAGGGTTTGCTTCCTTAAGTCGTCTCCTAACTGTTCATTACCTAACGATCTATACTCGTACCTGCCTCTTCTATTGTTGGACGTTGACCCCAGTTAAAATACGAGTTCGGAGAGACGTCATCATAATGAATCCGTATTAACACCGGTGGCACACAGATCCTGGCCCTTACACTAGTCCATCAAGCTGCGTCGTCCACAACGGAAATTCCAAATTCTAATGATGCAGGAATTAAGAGCTTTTTTGGAGCTAATTTAGTACCCCAATCCGGACGGAGCACTAAAATGCCTTCCCACTGAAACCCGTGGACGACCCAGCCTGACGTCAAGCTGCGTCGTCCACACATTTAAAACACAAAAATTCAAAATTCTAATGATGCACGAATTAAGAGCTTTTTTGGAGCTCATACAATACCACAATCCGGGCGGAGCACCTAAATGCCTTCCCACTGAAACCCGTGGACGACGCAGCTTGCCGTCTGGGTGGACTTAAGTGCTTTAACTCCTTAGAAAATTGAAAATTACGAAAACTACTTAGGTATTTCTTAAAAACATGTTTTTTTGTGCATTTGGTGTTTAAACTTGGGATCTTTGAAATTACGAGAATTTTCATGTGCTTTTCTATAGGAGTCTATTGTTTACCCTCTCTTCTACTTAGGTCCTGATCTTATATTCATTCTACGTTTCATATTCAGTGCGAGGGGGTTACTCAACATCTTGGTAAAGGTATTTAAACAATATTATGCTACGGCGTTTGCGTATTTTATTGGGAAGATCACGATAAACAATATCTACCTGCATCTACACAAATAAAGCCTTAAAGCTCTCACATACCAACGTGAAAAATTCGGCGCGACAACGAAAAAAATAGACAAAAAACTGCACTGACACCAAACTTCTACCATCATAAATCTCATAAATTCATCTTGCACTTGAAAAAAATTTTTGTCTAGTTTTTAAATTTATTTTTTTTATACAGGGTGTCCAGTAAATAATGGATAACCTTGGAATGCCTCAAAGTAGACTTTTTGACCGTCCTGAAAACCAACAAGAAAAGATATGTGCATTTTTTTGTTCAGTGCATAATTGTTTGCGTTCCTTTACGTTTTTGAATACCACGACCACAAGTGAATGAATTCTACCGTTTTTTTTTTTCGTAGCAATATTTATATTTGGCCATAAAATAGGCACCAGACCTCATGTCCATCTGCCTGTATCTCTGGCATATTTGTAATGCAGCGGCTTGCACAAGATTTCATACCTCCTCTGAGAAGCTGATCGGCTTGCTGTATTCGATTTATTTAATGCACCTCTTATAAGAAAATTAATTTGGTAATAACCACTACCAACATATTTGATGGTTTTTTAAAAGGCCAACTGAAGAGGTATAATTCAAAACAAGCTCGAAAATGTAGCCGTTTTTTTTTGTACATTGTTAACATTTTTGGTAATGTTGCATTCGGCCCTAGAAGTTAAAAGCTTGAATTTATCATTAGGACAACATTATAAAGACAGGCAATCAATCAAAAATCTACCATGTTCAACGCATAGTATTATTTTCACGTTTACTGTGCTAATTTTGAAAACTTTTGTTTTTGCTAAATAGACTCTCTTGTTGCTGATTTTTACCAATAACTTCCTATTGGTTCAAGATGCAATAATAAATTATACCGAAAATAAATAAATAAAAAATAAATTATTATTGAAATCCGCATTTAACGCGCATATTTTTAAAATAGTTGGCCACTTAGGTATTCATGCATTTTTTCATACCAGAGATGATTTAACTTTGTCAAAAATTATTTTCTTTCACATTTTGCATCGAAAATCATAGTTCAATAATTTTTTTCTCAAAGAATTCCAACAGTTATTATAATTTTTGTCTTCTTATATTTTGGCACAAACAATGTTAAATATGGTTACGAAAAAAAAAAGGTAGAATTCATTCACTCGTAGTCGTGGTATTCAAAAACGTTAAGTAACTCAAAAAATAATGCTCTGAACAAAAAAAATGCACATATCTTTTCTTGTGGTTGGGATAGACTTTTTTTTATTAGCTTTCAGGACGGTCATAAAGTCTACTATGAGGCATTCCAAGGTTATCCATTATTTACTGAACACCCTCTACATATGTACATAAATAGCTTTAAAATTTCTTTGTGGTATCATTTTCTCAAAAAGTATCCAACCGATTTCAATAAAATGTATATGGTTTTGAAAGCAAATTTTTTAAACAAATTGTTTGACTCTGGAGAAAATTTTTTTTCAGGTGTCAATATGAGTTTTTGAGGAGTTTTTGGTCGAATTTCGGCCAGTGGGCGATGTACTAGTATGATGAGATTTCACTAAACACCATTCGATTCAAGTGTTTTAGTAAATCTGTTGCAAAAACCAACTTCTGCCTTCTTGAAAGCCTTCCACTTACCTCAGCCGCTGCGGAACAACACATATATACATAGGACATATTTACAAGTGCAAATGTAGCTTAAAAACGATTTGGATGCCACATGATGGAAGAAAACTCTTCATGGGTTAGAGCCCATTACCACCACTGCTGATGTCCCTCCGAAATCATTGATCAAAACGATTTCCTGCAAATGCAAAACAGATTGTGGGAATATGTGTGGGTGCCGTAAGGCGGGACTTAAGTGTTCTGTCTTATGTGCAAACTGCTCTTGCAGTTGTCATGGTTGAAAATGAAGTTGATGATTTTAATTTGGAACTACCATCGTCGAAAAAGAAATTAAAGTCCGTTTAAATATTAAAAGTATTTTGAAGCCTACAGGGAAAACCACGTCACAAAGAAAAAAAAAAAAAAAAAAAAACGCGCCTAGTACTCTACCTCTACGGTAATGCGGAAAAGTGTTTAGGGTATATCATACCCAAAAGTTTTTTTTCAGGGCTACTTCCTCTTGCGAGGAATTGACAAATCCTCCAAGAGAATCACTTGTCACGAATAAGTGCTTGTCGTCTAGCCGTTCGGATTCGGCATAAAATTGTAGGTCCCTTCCATTCCTGTCGACAGGCGCACACAGGAGTGGTTGCGAGTTGTTATTCACTAGACCCTGGTTCTTCACGAGCCGTTGTGCCACCCAATTTATTTATTTTATTGTATATCAAACATACCCTCCGATAGATTTTTTTAAGAAATACCTAAGTAGTTTTTGTAATTTTCAATTTTGTAAATTTCAAAAAAAGTTCTTAAGTCCACCCGGTTTTCAACAATCGGCTAGAAATTATAGAGAGCGTTAAATTTTAAAATCAAAAAAAATTATTAAATTACGTAAAATTTACATAAAAAAAAATTTTATTTAATTTTTTTTTTTTCAAAATTTTGAGTTTGAAAATTTATTTTTCAAAAACTATTAGCTTAAACCAAATTTTTTAAACACCAAATAAAAGAATTGATATCTGACTTTAAAAAAAGATATTTTATTTATTAACCCCACTTAAAACAGAAGTAATTTCAATATTTTAATATTTAAATTTCTTCATCTTCTTTTTATAGTAGTTAACGCTCATCGTTCTTTTCTTCTTAAATAAAAAGTAACTTTTTTAAGTTTGTCATTGAAACTTTTGGTTTTTACCATAGTAACAAAAATGAACACACCACTAAAACAAATAACGCCAAGCACTTAAACGTCATTGACCCAACATTTCGTTTTGACGTTTAGAAGCTATGAGACAGAGATATATTGCTTTTTTTCTAAATAGCCCTATAAAGGCATTACAAAGCTTTCTGCAGTTCTAATAAATTCGCACTAAAACAGGCCCTGTAGTTAACTATTAGAAATAAAATTTATTATAAAAAGCTTTATAGTCTTACTTAAGTCTTCTTTCAAACAACTCCATGGAATTTTTCTAAAAGAAAAACACATCATGCACCATTCGCAAAAAAAAAGTAGATTCCAAAAAAAAAAAAATCCACATATTTTGGCACTTAATTTTTGCGAAGACTTAATATTTTTATGCAGCTATAGGACAATATGTTTAAAAACAATGCGTATTCATAAAATACCAACATTATCACACCTCTGGTGACACACAAGATGCAGAGACAAACAACCTACGTTTTTAATTTTAAAGTAGACCGACAAACAAAAATAAATACGCAGCACCGAGTTTTATTTTTGGGATACATTTTTTTTTTGTAAAATATTTTTACAAATGGAAATGTTAAATTAAAATTATAAAAAAAAATATTTGTATGTAGATATCCTGTCCACAAAGGTAAATAAGAAAAACAACAATGATTGAAAAAAAAACGTATACGAACTCATTTACCATTCTTTAGTTTACGGAAACATCTTGCCTCATAAATTATTTATTATTTGTCTTGTTCTATTTATAATTTTAAATTTATGAGGATTTTTAAAATTAAAAGTGAAATTAATTGCATATTTCTAAATAGATTTACAAAATTACATTTTGCAAATTGTGTTATGGTGAATATCTTTAATTTATTAAATTTTATTTTTATTTTAGTTTTCTCTCAAGTGCGAAGACAAATTACTACAGATTCTATATTTGTATTTGGATGACAGTGGTGGGGCAAATTTGGCGCAGAGTGCTCATCATTATATTCCTTGAAATCTTTTCTTCCCCTTTATTTCTGCATAACCTCTCTTTTAATTCCTTATTGGAAAAGTTCAAATGACCGTTAATAGAAAACAATGTGTAACACGTAACTAAGTGATAATTTATTGGTGGTGATCTAAAGTTCATTCAGCCCTGAAATTCTATACTGAAATTCTTTTAAAAATATATTAGAACTCTTAGATTTGTAGTATTTACCTCACTTCATATTCTTTTAGTAATTCAAATCTCTTATAACTGGAAAATGTAGTTTCAATAAACTAAATACCTTGAGCATTAATAATATTTTGTTTGTATACGAACACTTCGTTTTTGACTACTTAAAAATACTTTTTGCTCTATGTGACTAATTGACTATAATTGGTTCTAAAAAAAAACTATCAAAAAACTATTTTCTGAATTAAGATCTTAAATAAAAAGGCAAACTATTTTTTTACTGGTTAACAAAAAAATATTAACTTCATGCAGTCTGGCAACTCTGTAGTGTTAACCATTTATCTTAACAACGCGACGCTTTCAGTTTTTGCATTCCATTTGTCTTTTTCGATCCTTAAATAAATTCTAATATACATGGTGAGTACCTACATAAATGCCAAAAGTTATTTTCTGTCTTCGCATTCAGTGTTTTGTGGATTGTAACAAAATGAACAGTAAAAAAAAGGAATATTTTTCATGTGCGAAAACTGAAAATGACGCATAAATGCTGTCTTTCTAGCTTAAAATGAATTTATTATAATCTTATATGTATGTATTTACAAACAAATATTCTTGTAAAAAAACAGAGATAAAACTATAAGACAACAAATAAGTGGTTAGTCATACAATTTTGTAAAAGGCTGAATTTGACATTTTATTGTTCGTTAAAGTAAAGAGTCGAAACTTTAATTGTCAAATGGCCACAATAGTGATCGGACAAATAAAAAAAAAACGTATTTAAATGCGTATCGCTTCTTTTCGTTAAGTTAAATTCACTTTTGATTTTCTCGTGTTGACTATTTGGATTGGAATGCTACTTTTCGTTGGTTTATGACACTGGATTCAGTGGGCGTCATTTACCGTATTTCCCTTTCCAGCAGAGCTCCCCGATTTTACTCAATTTGATTTTTGAATCCATTTATATCAATTCCTTATGGTGGCAGCGAAATAATATGTATCCACAAAATGTCCAGCTTGTAATTTTGAAGATTTGTTGTCAAAGGTCAGATTGTCTTAAGTTATGGTTAGTTAATTAAAGCCTATGAAAGTCAAATACTAAATTTAACCCACTGTGAACAAACTGGTCCTTAGTACGATGTTAAATCATTTTTAGTATTCTACTAGGCTAAAAATTATATTTTGCTACTTTTAAACGAGCTTACTATCCTATTATCTCCTAGAATTTTACTTAAATTACCAAATGGCTATTTTTATCTTTTTAGTTTTTAGCATCATATTATTGGTGTTTTTCATTGGTTTCACTCTTTCTGAAAACTAATAGAACACTTCAAATTGCTTCTACTAAGTTTTAAGGTTTGGTATCTGTATAAGTGAATGGTCAACTAGAAATTATTTGCTGCCACACAAGAAGTAAAGCCTAGTAGGTACTCACCTCTGAGTGTAATGAAAAATCAAAGTGGTTTGAAATTCACGTGAATAAGCATTGTGAAAGCATAATTAATTATCCACGTGAAATTAAAGTCCTCAGTTTGAAAGTTTTTAGTACTCACTTTGAATGAAAAAAATAATTTTATTTGTTTGATAGTTTAACAGAATACTGAAATGCTTGAGAAGACTATTTTAATTCCATAGTTGGTTTTAGGCTTGTCGGTTACACTTAATATTCAAAAATAAACGATCATAAGATCCAAAATAATTCTTTAGGCTTTTTTATTCAATTATTACAACTTTTATGTTAATTTATTGACAAATGTCACACTTTTTTTATTTTTTCCTAGTGGTAGTACGTTAGGAAATGAAAATTATGAAATTAAATTAATTTGGAACCGGTTCAAATTTCGCTCTCACATTTGGGTAATCAGCTCTCGTTATGAATTTCATCGCTGTGAAATAAGTGTCACTTTTATATAGAAATTTCATTTTCACTTGAACTGAGTACTAGGCTATGTAAAACACGGGTGTATGAACTCCGAACTTTAAAATAATATTTTATGTTTCTTGATGTTTATTAAACTTTATCAAAAACTTTGATTTTGGATGCACATTAAATTAAAATGAAAAGTTAAAAACAATATGAAGTACATTGCAGTTTGTTTTGACGTCTAAGTTTGTATGTATTAGTGCTTCTTAAGTGGATTCTGATTTAAAATCAAGAATCGAATTTCTCTTCTCAGAATCGTCAGAAGCGTATTTTGTGCGCCAATGGAATGGTTTAGAAGACGCTTTTTGACGCTGGCGCTGTCGGACGTCCAATGGAAAACGGCATAAGTTTATAAATGTCAAAATGAGTGTGTGAATTTTTTGCACGAGCTGTCACTTTTTTTTACGTTTTGTACGTGTTCAGCTGAAGTTTATAAAGGAAATTGGTTCAGTTATGATACTTAGAGCCTGGTTAGTGATTATAAGGTTCGTTCGTTTTGTCTTTCGTGTTTTTGACAGGCGTGAACGTTCATGATTACATCATGGTTCGCGAAAATACGCACGTTCTTCCTTTCGTTATTTTGACGTTCATACAATTTGGAGCTGTTTTGTGAGAAAATAATCAGAAGTAATAAATAAAATTCGTTTCTAATGACTTCTTTCTCAAATATATTCGTATATTAGGTAGGTACATATATTCAATCACGAAAAACAATTTTCCCATTCATTCATTTTTGTTCAAATCTTTTTTTGCTAACATCGAGGAGCATTGAGGTTTCCAAATCAGAAACGTCAAAGTTCGTCCAGAAAAAGTCTTTCATTCCTGCTTTCGTTACTTCCTTCCCTCTACATTTCTACTCCCCTCACCCAATCTGTCAAAATGACGAAAGACAAAATAACCGAAAAAACGATTCGTGTAATCGGACACTTATTAAAAAGTATTTAAAATTTAAGTCAGAAAAATGTTAAGTAGTGTCATACCTAAACCTTAATTTTGACTTTTTATAGCTCTGAAGCCTGATTTGATTATGGAATACGAAGTTTTAGGTGTCGAAATTGTGGTTTCATACTAAAGCTTTTGTTTTCGCTTCTTTCGTTTTAATATTTCGTTTCAAAATGTCACCCAAAGGTGCTAAAATCGCCTTTTCCCGCGATTTGGCAGTCTATGGCTTGACAAATAGGTAACAGAGTGTTCCAAATGTCGTCACCCAAAACTCTCATTTTTCCTAAGCAAAAAATATACTTTTAAAAAATAAAGATTTTTAAGAGATTTTGTTTATTTCATCATAATCATAGCCATCTTTCAATCATATTTAACAGTTGCCTATTTTGGAAATGGTTATAATTCTTGGTTCCTCTTCTCATTAAAAGTCGTGGTGGAAAGAATATTTAATTTTGTATTACATTTCCAACATAAAAGCTACCCATATATCTTTATATACAGGTCTGAACGAGGCCACTGTCTTCTCTACTGGCTTCCCAACTGGCTTCGAAAAAGGCAAGCCAGTTGACGAGCAAGTTGCTCAGGTTTGCACGTGTTAGTAAGAAAATTTAAATGTATTGTAACTTGTAAGCCAGTACTGGCTCGTGTAACCTCAGGGTTAGTTCCGTGTGTAGTATTTGTAAACAAAAAAAAGTTTGTAAAATAAAAGAAAGCCGAAAGAACTTAAGTGAATGAATTTACCAACAAAATAAGCACAAAAACTCTGGGATAAGTTCAACCGGTGAAGAAGAACTTTGCTATAATTTTCTTGAGACTCGCAGATTCGAGGATTCTTTTATATTCTTAAGTTAAGCATTTTGTACATGGAATTAATATAGTCCAGTAAGAATAGACAAAAAAATGCCAAAGAAAGGAAAAAATTAGTTCGAGGCTGAAATTTGGTGTGATCATTGGTAATGGTACTCTTTATAAACTGATAGAGTCAAATGTCATGAAAATGGGTTTTTGGAAAATAACTTGAAAACGGTTGGGTTTAAAAATAAAATGTATTCCAAAAACTTGTAGCTGAGGCAGTTTCCCACAAATCATATTTACACATTTTGTCCATAGCATTTACTATATATACACATTTTGTCCATAGCATTTACCGTTAAAAAGTTAAAGCAGTTCAAAGAATCACTCGGGTCGTAAAATTAATTAATTTTAATTTTTGGTACCGAAATCGGACATGAAGGTGTGTTTTTTTTTTAAGTAACTCAAAAACGGTTTGGTTTAGATGCTCGATGGCTATAAGGATCAGCGAAACAATATAAAAGCTTCCGAGCAGCGTCGTCGGTGTGCTTCAACTCCTTCATCAGCAGCTATTTTGTTTGATGCATCAATGACAGCGTCAGCTTCCCAACAAAAAATTTTCGCTAATGCAAACAACAAAAGTCAACTCATTGCTATGCTTTCTGAAAAGTTTAAGGCTGCTAATATCCTATTGAGGGAAGCCAAAAATGATTCTGACGTAAAGCCAAAATTGAATCTAAATTATATTGTACTCAAAGTTTAGCCACTTACCCAAAATGTCAAGCCCACATCTTATTTTTGCATGCATTTACTGGTTGAGATTCAACTTCTGCTCTCTACAACAAAGTCAAATTAAAATTCTTCAAGCTTTTCGAAAAGAATGACGATCTCTTAAATTATGCCGAAGTGTTTTCCAGAGGCAATTGCCATCCCAATATTACTAATGAAAATCAGCTATCAATTGACTAGGATTTTAGAAATATAATTCTCGACTCGCTTCGGATTGGATAACACAACACAATTGCACTTTTTGATTGATGAATGATATAATCACATGTTGTTTACTAGTTTGACGTCACTAATTCTAAATATACTATCGTTTTTTCCAGCAGCTCTTGTCAAAATTCGCTATAGTACCGTGTTTATTTGCTGCCAATTTAAAAATTATTAAGTTATCTTATTAGGATTTGATATGACATCGTCAAGGAGAGTGTGTGTGAATAATCAAAACCGTTTTTGTTTTATTTGCGGTGAGTATATATTTCAAGAATACCGTTTAAAGGTGATGACGTGCATAAAAGAGGCTTACAAAAATTACTTTGGGCACATTCTTGAAATGAGGAATAAGCCTTGGATTCCCCAAAAAACGTGCGTTAAGTTTCAACGTTTGTGGACAAATAAGAAAAGACATAGTTTTAGGCACTATACTGCTATGATCTGGAAAGAACCCATGAACCACCATGATGACTGCTATTTTTGTTTGGTGAATATAACTGGCATTAACCGAAAAAATCGATCCAAATGGGAATATCCTTCCATACGAATGGCACATAGAAGTGTACTGTGCTCTTAGACTACACCTGAACTCCAAGCTGATGCTTCACAGGAGGACCCAATTGAAATTGAGACGAAGATTAACAGTAGTGATAGTGACTTTCAATATAACCTCGAAACACCAAAACAATTCAACCAAGATGATTTAAACGACCTTATCAGAGATCTGGGGTCTATTGAAGTCTGCTTCAGAAATTTTGGCTTCTAGGCTAAAAGAAAGAAACTTAGTAAAAAAAGAAACTTAAATTTCTTATTACCGCACAAGAGAACAGAACTTCCTGAAATATTTTGCTGAGGAAGATGATTTCGTATTTTGTAAATATGTACCGGATTTCTAGTGAGTGGCGTTTATTCATAGACTCGTCACAGCGGAGTCTAAAATGTGTTCTCTTACACAATGGGAATAAATTAGAATCGTTGCCTTTTGCACATTCTACAAAAGTAAAAGAAGAACATACATCTATTGTTCTGGTTTGGAAACAATTAAATATGCGGAAAATAACTGGATATTGTGGGTTGATTTAAAAATATAATCAACTTTCTTTTTCCAACAAGGTGGTTACACAAAGTATCCCTGTTTTATTCGCTTCTGGGACAGGGGATGTACTAGTTCCAGGACAATAAAACGTGATAGACCCCGCTTTAGTTTCAAGGGATCGTATAATTTTGCCTCCATTGCATATTAAATTAGGCCTTATAAAACAATTTGTGAAAGGTCTTAACAAAACTGGAAATTGTTTCCTTTTTCTATCAAAAAAGTTCCCAAAACTGAGTACAGAAAAGATAAAAGTGGGCATTTTTGACGGGCCACAGATAAGATCCTTAATAAAAGAAATACATTTTATGGACACTATGACAGAGATTGAGAAAAAGGCATGGAGTGAGTTTGTGTGGATTGTTCAACATTTCTTGGGAAATAAGAAAAGTTCTGACTATTCTCAACATGTTGAACAACTAATAAAACACTTTCAAACACTTGGGTGAGCATCAAGTTACACTTTCTTCACAACCATTTAGACTATTTCCCCGCTTATCTTGGGGATCTAAGTGAAGAACAGGGTGAGCAATTCTATCAGGACCTTCGAACCATGGAGGAACGCTATCAAGGCTACTGGAACGCACACATGATGGCTGACTATTGCTGGAGCATTCAGAACAGATCTCAGGCTTCAACTTCTGGAAGGAAATCTTAGAAAAGAAAGTTTTTTTTTCACTTTAATAACTTAATAAAAGTAATCCTACTTTAAACACCTTCACCCTTATACATAAAGAAAAAATAGTTATTTTAGCTCCCGTGTTTAGGAAAACTACGCCATGGAATAAGAATTTTCCTGACTCAAATGGAGCAGTAAGTAATTGCCCTTAGTTTGAGCCCAGAAAAAAATTATTCCATGGTGTAGTTTTCCTAAACACGGGAGCTAAAATAACTATTTTTTCTTTATGAATACGGGTGTAAATGTGTCATATTTTCCAATCTAGAGCTGATAGAGAAATTTCGATCACAGATTTGAAATCGTCATTCAAAATTAGGCTGTAACATAACCCAATCATCAGAAATGATGTTGTGCAGTGTAATTATATAAATTGAGGTGAGTCGAAAAGGAGATATGATATGGAAGACGATTCGCTTCGTAATCTATAATCAGGCCACTGTTTATTGTTTAAATTAATTTGTTAAGAAAAATATTAATAAAATTATAGTCAAATCCAACCTAACTGGAAAGAGAATGGAATTAAGAAGTCGAGTCTTGAAAAGATGTTAAAAGAAGTTAATGTTTTGTTGAAGCTTTCGAAAATACATAAAATTGATTTTCTGTGAGCACAATTGATATCCTAAATTTTACTATAAAAAAAACTTGATAACTCCTTCTATTCTGAGGCTGAAATTTAAATTTCTAGTTAAATTCAGAATTTGGAATTTTTTTTCTGTTTGGTTTTTGTTACTTTATCATAGTTTCATTAAGATTGGGCAAATACCAAGTTATTGTTTCTAGTTTACTTACATATTTCTGTTTTTTTTTTTATTATTTAATTAAAAATCAAGTTTAGGAATGGGATAAGTTTCTTAAGAACCTTTCACTATAAATTCCCCAACATTAATCAAATCACTATATTTTCTTTTTAGAAAAACTTAAAGAAATACAAAACAAAAAATATATAACCAAAATCAAATCGCTCAGTATCTAGCTATGATTTAATTTGGTTAACAATTCCTTGCATATTTTTTTTTTTTTTGAATATCCAATTTGGCAGAGATAGATTTGTGTGTATATGCGCGCTCCAGAGCGAGGGTTATTTTTCTGTACATGTGTACAATTTTCCAGATAAGAATTAACTTTTCCTGATTATCGATCATTTTCTCGTGTAAATTGAGGAGTGTGTACACTTGTCTCGTTCGTTCGTTCGTTCATTTGTTAGTTCTTTGCTAACTGAGAAGAGGTTACCAATTTTTGTTTTTTTTTATTATTTTATTTTATTTTATTTTTTTTTTTTGGTTGATGTTGTTGTTGTTTTTGTTGTAGGTAGGTATGCATGTTTGTTTGTATGTTGTGTGGAAAGTGTGTAGGTATGTGTCTACGATGTCTAGTGAAAAGTTTGGTATACCAATATTATATTTTCTCACAAACCAAACCAGCAATGAAAATTTCCGGGGGTGGTATTGTAGGTGAGTAAGTATAAAAAGTAACACACAAAAACAACAACACCACCAGCAAAAAAAAAAATGAAAACATAAAGAAGAGAGAAAACTTCCAAAAAGACAACTCTACTTGATATAGAGAGGTAAACCTACCCCCTACCCTACACTCCTCATGCCACCCTATACTTATTTGCTTATCCATCTTATACTTTCAAATCTTCTATATAAACAATATTTAAATGTAAAACAATAATTAAAATTTAGATAATCAATGCAATTTGAAATAAAAATAAATAAAAATGGAGAAACAGACAAAGAAATGTGATTGTTTAAGAAGTAGGATTGGTAGGTACCTTCGCATATATATCCTTGTCCGATTAGACCCCACAGCAAATCCGAACAATGGTGGCAATAGGTTGGCTTATGAAATGTCTTCTTCCCAAATGAGTGTCCACCATCCGCCATTTTGTGCTTAAGCTAATTTCGTGTATGGATTCCACGATTCCACACTTTGCTTTGACTGCCTATGGTGCCGAAGTATATAAATTTTGCGCCTATGACTGTCGTCGCTCGTGCCTGGCGATGACTGATGTGGAGGATCTGACCCAGGGCCTGCTCTGATGTGCAAAGCCAACCCGAGAGATTATGCGGAAGAAAACGACGACCTAAACAAGTAGACGAAACTTCACGCTGCTCCTCGGAATGGACTGATCAGGTGCTGATGACCACGACAACAACAGCAGCAGCAGCTCCTCGACAATAATGTTGATGATGATGTAGTAAATGATGAAGATGATGATGTTGCTGATGGTGATACGACATCTTCATCCATTTTTCATCATTTTATCATTTGGCAGAGCAACACTGTTTAGTTTTTTTTTTTTTTTAATTACGCGTGATTTAAGGAGAACAACTCATTTGGGATAGTTTTGGTTTTTATTTCGTTTTGTTGTTATTGATTTGGTTATTTTTGAATCACCCGTTTTATTTTCCGTTTTTTATGTATATATGTATTTATTTTTCTATATGGAAAGGATTCTTTTTTTTTTTGTTATTTTTTATTTAATAGAAATTTTTTAAATTTTATCACTTTTATGCTGTTTTTTTTTTTTTGTATTTTCCTTTGTTGTTTTGCACGATTTTTTTATTCGATTTTAAAGACTGCTATAAGAAAAAAAAGGTTGAAAATGAAGAAATATAAAAAAAAAAAAATTTGTATAAGAGGAATACGCCGTGTAATTAAATTCGTTTGAGCTTAAATAATATACAAATTGAATAATTTATATTTTTTTTAAAGATACTCTTAATGTGTATATTTAAAACCGAAAGAAAAATTAACCCGCACACACACCGCGCCCCCAAAATTTTTGACCGACACAGTCACATAAGTAGGAAAACTCGTCTTCGTTCGTGTTTTTTACTTTCTGTGTTCTCGCTCGCGTTTTGTCCCGAATTATTCTTTTCGTTCGAATCAAGAACAAAACTATTGAGAATTTTTTCCTTCCAGAGAGTTATAGGCTCTCTTTATAGCACCTTTTTTGTCCCCAAATAATTTCTCTCCGTCTCACTCTTTCTGATTGTCTCACACAAACACTCTCTCTCAATAACAAAGCAAGTGCTGGAGTTGTTCTGATTTCCTAACTCAATTTAAGGAGGTTTAAAACGCGGTACTCTAAATTTTTTGATGAGAGTATGTTCCATGAGACAAGACAGGACGACAAGCTTTCAATTTGGGAAATTTCCCAATGACGAGAACGAGAGAGAAAAGTGTATTTTTTTTTTTTGGAAAACTTATGGATGTCTGCCAATGTTTCAAAAATTATTACTATTTTTTTTTTTATTTGCACGATGAGTAAATTTAAAATTTATTAAAAATGTTGCATGTTTAAATTGTTTGTATCCTTTTTGAATGTGTTTTTTTTTTTAATTTTGTTTTATTTTAATTTAAATCTGTATTATCTTCCAAATTCATATATTTTTAGTTATGAATTTATTTTATTTTAGTAATTTTAAATTGGTTATGCATTTTAACGAGTAATAATAATAATAAGAAATATCACTTCTAGCTCATTAAAATATAATGCGAAAAATTTTCTACAGATATAAGATACAGATACACATTGTATCTTATGATTTCTTTTTTTTTTCGGCACAGTAACTTCTTTTTAATGAATAGATATACAATTTCTTCACGAGATTATTCAAATTCGATATTCCACTGATATGATTTTATTTAAATTATAAATCCTTTTTCTTTCACATTATAATTTTGATTCTATAAAACTTAGTATTTCACACTGAAAATTGATTTCGCGGAGATACATATATATGAGTATTCAGGCTAAGATAGGTATATTCGTTCGATTTTAACTAACTTTTCCGTTTCGTGAATAATATTTTATGTATATTTAAGGAACAAAACGATTTTCTTCTTTTTTTCCAATATATATATTTTTAATTAATTTTTCAATTAAATTTATATATATTTATTATAAATTTATTTTTATTTTAAAGAAAACTGTGTGTTTTATTTTGTGGAAAATGTTCGACTAGTTTTTCATCTGCTGGTAGAGAAAAATCGTTTTTCTTTTCTGGTTGTGCCACAGAGAGAGCACACCTTTTTGCCTGGTGATCTATATTTTCTTTCTATATTTTCCTCAAAGAAGGGAAAATTTGGATACAATCAAAAATAAAAAAAAAAAATAATTCACACAGATACACAATACACTCTGGTTGTTTTATAGATATTGGTAATATATGTGGAGTTTACGCACAGACTCTTGTCGGTTTTTCATATTTTTTTGTCTCTATTTTTTTATTGTTTTTTTTTCACGAAAAAAAGTATGTATTGGAATGTATCAATATTGGGAATATTTGGAATAACTTCTTTTTTGTTACTTTGGGGATGTTCGATAAAAATGGTTAAAATATTACTATATGAATGGATTTTGTAGTTTGCTTCTGGATAAGCTTATCGGCCCCATCGTCGTTGTCGTCGGTGGGTCGTCGGCAAGTATATTATAAAAGGAAATAAATGTTTTTTTTGTTCGTGTGGTATTTTTCTCTCTGTGGGGGGTTTATAATGGCACGGATACGCAACGAAAACTAAGATTATCTCAAAAAGACTTTAGTATTGTGTATTTTTATAAATAGTGGAGTATGCGCATAAATATTTTGGGGAATATTTAAGATACAATACAAAAAATATAAGGTAGGTACTAAGTATAGTAATAGGAGAAAATGATTTAATTTTCTATTAGAGAAGATGTATTTTGTATTGGGAAAAGATAGATGGATATAGTATCTATCATTTTTAGTAGGTAATGTGGATGGAAATTGTTTCGATTTAACGAAGAATATTTAATTTGTGTTTTGTGGAATTCATTTGAAGGAAATTGTTTTGATTAGAAAAGTTAGATGGCAGGATAACCGCCACCGTGATGACTGTTTTGACAGGCTAGAGATGATATATTTTATTAGAATCACTATACTTGCGAACAGTCGTGAATGTAGAAAAACATTTCGGGGGTTCTGAAAATTGAAAAGACTTTCATAAAGGGGAAAGGTTGAAACAGTGAGACACTTTTTTTTTAAACGGTTCGCGGCTGGAAAAATGTCTAGTTTCTGTCTAGTTTCAACATGGCACTAGTCAGTTTTCTTTAGGAAAAATCTAGACGAGGAAATCTTGTCAAATATACGTCAAGCCCTTGAAAGTTTTCAGTAAGTAAAATTTAGACGAGGAAAATGTTTCATACTCTCGTGAGGTTCTCGCTAGTAAGAACTTGTTGGACGTTATCGCCATCCTATAAGACTAAGCACTATCGTTATTGATACATATGCAAAATTTTAACTAAATAAATTGAATCGATGAATCAAAAAATCAGTTTTGGTTTCAAAAAAAAAAGTTAAAAATTTCACGCTCTTGCAAATCCTGCCCATATAATCATAGGTATTTACTTTCGAGCATCTCTATTTTCACACCCCCACCAAAGGCTTTTTAAACTTTTTATTAAAATTAATCAAAAATTATAATTTACTGTCTTAAACTAAGTTTACTTAATTCCAGATGGTTCATCTCAAGTGGTTCATATTCGTTTGTTTTTGTGGTAGTTTATATCACGCGCATTTTTTACACTATACTAAATCAAATAATATGATAATAAGAGTATTTTACAAAAATGCCCAGTATCATACTTAATTTGCTTTAATATCGTATTAAATTCATACAAATCTGCGCTATTATTTGTGGCATTTCCCAAAGATCAAAATTAATTTCTACGCGAACAGCCCTCGTAAAATAATTAAAAGTGTGAACACATCCTTAAAAGAAAATCAGAGTCGAACAATACTATTGTAGATCAGGTAGCCGCAAGCCACCAAGTGTAAAATCAGTTCAAGTAAAACGAAGATGGAAAAGTTTCCGTTCGTCTTCGCACGAATACATTATTCTTTCCTTTTTCCGTCTAGCCGCTGTGAAGAGCAGATATCTGCCACATTTTGCTTGTTAGTACAAAGGCTAAATTATTTAGTAGTTCCTTTTTATTATTCGTTAGCTCTTGGTAAAAATAAATAAAATATGTATATATTGTTGTAGGGCAAGAAACGAGGCGACGGAAACCAACAAAAAAAAGGATTTATTGATGACAAGAAAAAAAACATAAACCAAAAGAAACAAAACTAAAAGTAATACCTACCTGTAGCGAGGGAAAATTATTGAGATTGGTAATGAGGGAATCTCGTGAGCTTACAGCCCTGAGAAGTACTAGACAGCCAACTACGCTTAAGACGGCTTTCACACAAGGAAACATAGTTGCCAGAAACTGGCTAGTTTGTTGGCGAGAAGGGTGTGAGGGGAGATTTTTTGACTTCCTTTTACGCCCCTATCGTCAACAAACTAAAAATCGCCGGCAACTCAGTTTCCTTGTGTGAAAGGGGTCTTACAATATCTGCAACAAACTTTACTAACCTGCTCGTTACCCATAAATTCTATTATAAAGAAAGCGACACAAAAATAACCTATATTAAAATAAATCCAGAAATTAAAATATAACTAGACGTTCCTTTTACCCATACGTGAACTACAGTTGTAAGATATCTTTAAGAACGAAGAAAAAGACGATAAAAAAAGGATACAAAAAAAATATGAGAATAGAAAAATTAAGTTAATTGGTAATACAAATATCATTCAGTTATATTAAAAATTTTAAGATACCATATTGTACAAATAATCAATAAGTTCGAGTTAAATTTTAATTAAAACCTTTCCATATCAATCAAAAAAATTTTTTAAAAATCGAACTAATTTCTGTATAGAAAATTAATCAATTTTTATTATATCTTTTATTATATATATTTATTATATCTACTTAAATCTAAAAAAAAAATTGTAAAATAATTAAAGTGAATAAGAAGTGTGTAAGGCTATAAAGAAAATTATTAATTAATAATATTACTAACTAAAGAAAATATCGGCAATCAAAAAAAAAGGGGGGATATAAGCAACAGCAACTGGGAGCCAGAAATTTGTGCACAAACTTCGAGCGGAACGCAGCTGTAAGTCCTAATGAAAAGACCCATTTGAGTACATTTTACGAAGATTTTTTTATGGCTAATGTATGAATATGGTTTAACATAAGAAACTAATGATACCTATTTAATGAATTACTATATAAAACAAAGAAAAATTAAATCAATATATTAATTTACATATTGCCTAACATTGTAACTTATATTAATATCACAAATACTTAATTTGTATAACCAATGTGGGAATAGAGACTACATAATCGTTTGATATATTTATTATAAAAACAAAAAAAGAAGGAGGTTTACTTATACACTTGCAGTTGTACTAGAATTCGAAAATGTGAATTTTTTTGTATTTTTAAGAAAAGGAAATAACATGCTACCATGCACTAAATGAATATAGCATATTAAATAAATAATGGAGTAAATTTAAAATCTTTTTGTTGATCATGTGTTGAACAGTGGTGTGGAGAATCTGAATATGGGACTACTATACACAATTTAAGATTCTGAGCATTTTTAGTAGTCATGGCGCTTATATCTCTAGTAAGCTATGGGAGGGTTGTGAGTGTCTTAATACCTATGATCTCGGATACAGTAAGTTTTGCAGACGTTCATAAACATTACCTACTGGTCAATCCTTATACTTCTATGAACAAAAAAAAATTATGGTTGACCATACATGCACCTATTATATGAGAAAGCATGTGAATATTGCTATATTCAAAAATTACGTATATTTAAAATGACTAAAACCAATTTTTTTTTTTAATTCAATACATTGACACGTAAAATATTTTTGTTAGCATAAATATAAATAGCAGCATCTATCCGCGACCTAATCTACTAAGAGCCGAACACGTAAGCGTGTCACTTGCTGCACAAAAATTCAACTTCTATCGTGAATTAAACTCGAATATGCTTCATATTTTTATTATTCAGGCTTTTATTTTTGATCTGAGTTATTTTACTATCGGATCACAACCGATACTAAAATACCCCTTTGTAATGTTTCTAGCAAAAATATGAACAAATCTAGTTTTTGCTGAAGTGCAAAAGTGTTCATAATCGACAAGGCCCTAGTTTTAGCCATTACTCAGCCATGCTAGGGCCTTGCCAGAATCTATTTAAAATTCTCCAGTGCCATGTCGAAAACTAGAATGTTTTTCTGTGCGGGGTATAATTCCGAATTATTTTGAGCTATGAAAATAATTTTACATATTTCCCCTACATTTTGCCATACAAATTTCATTGACAAAATTAAAAACAACTTTCCCATGAGTTAAATTGTTGTTGAAGGTCAAACTGTCTCACTGTTCGACGGGGTTTCGAAGACTTAGACAGCACACAGTGGGACAGCAAAATATTTTTAATAAGACTCGTCTTAAGCAATTTCTTACCAGAAATATACATGAATTACCTATATTCGTTCAACATACCTATTATTTATTAATTTATAGGAACAAAAAAAAAAACATATCAAGGAATAAGATAAAAAAGACTAACCAAAATGACATTTCAGTTCACATTATTCTTTAAATAAGTTTTTAATAAATCAAATAATTTTTTTTTAAAGAAATTTTGTTGCAATACAAATATAAATAAATAAAAAACATTTTTATGTTGAATTCATTGTGTTTGGTAAAAAAAAGTATACGAAAATAAAATGCATAGTAAGCTATTTAAGGGTACTTCCATAGCTTTTTGGAAGTATAGCTCAAAAAACAAGCGATGCTTTTTGGCGGCTGGTATCGTCACAGGGAGATACCAGCAGCACTCGTGCGATATCCTCAAGGAGGCAACATTTTCAACCAGGGTTTTGTAAGCTTATTGGATGTTCCCTTCCTACGCAGACAAAAAACTTCGGTTTTCAAGCATAATTTAATGCCTAAGGATTTCCAAATTACCGAAACAGCTATATAAAGGAATAAAACCCAATTATAACATAACAAAAATTTAAAAAAATCATGCAGAGGCACAACTACGATAACTTTGGCGGTCAAAAACAAGCATTTTTTTATTATTGGAGGGGGTGTCTATCGCACCCCGTTTAGGACGTAGGGGTATTTTAGAAAACAAAGGACTTAAAATGGAAAAAAAATATTTAAAAACAACGGCAACACTTAAAATAAAATGCTGTACCGGTTTTGAAAGCCAGAAATCTACTCTTTAATCCTAAAGTTAGATTGGATTGTCATGCATACAGTTTTTGTATGCAAACTCAAAAGTTCGATAACAAAAATAAAAAAAAAAGTTAAGACCAATTTTTTCCAAAATGTGAAATAAAGTGTAATTTGGCTTCTAGTGGTCAAAATGCTTATATTAACTCTGATTCGAACACAAAAAATCGAGTGGTTTTATGTCTTCCAGTTTTTAAGAATATTGAAAATTACTAAAATTACTTTTTTATGCAATTTTTATTTTTTTGGTTGGTTACATAAATATAGTATGCTAGCACCCAGCATTCCAGCGCGGCGTTTAAACAATGAGGTATGTCGCCCGAGAATTTTCAGTTTTTTTTTTGTAATAAACAGTAGGTACCTTGGGTGGCCCGCTTCACGGGATCAAGGATTTTAACTCCCTTTTTGGGTCCTCTGTCCCACTCACGCGACTCCGTCGCTCCGCTTTAGGGTAAGCTCAGTTGCCAGGCAGGCGCCTATGTTGTCAGTTGGTGTGCTTTCAGTTTATTTGTAATAAACAGTACCTTGGGTTGGCCGCTTTTCTAACTCCTTTTTGGGGCCTCTGTCCCGCTTAATTTTGAGTTTGAAAGTATTTTTTTTTTTTTTTTTTCAAAAAAACTACTAACGCAAATAACTTGGCTGAAACCAAAAATAAACTAATTTCTGGCGTTCAGAAAATCTTTCATTTCAGCATTGTTAGTGGTGCCGTTGTTTTAATTTTTTTTTTATTTAAATTCATTTTGTAGAAAATTGTCCCTCCCGCCTAAACGGAGTGAGATAAACGCACGGCCCGTAATACAAAATGATTGTATTAAGCCCCTCTATAAAAATCCGTTATGCTTTTGCTTCGCCGCCCGTAGTTATCGTACTCCCTCACATTAATTCTCAAAGTGAGATCACCGTTAATACCAAACAATTATAAAAAAGTAGTTAAAGTAATTTTCAATTTTCTCAAAAACTAGAAGACATAAAAGCATTCCGTTTTTTGTGTTCGATTTAGAATTAATATACATAAGAAAAAGCATTGACTACTAGAAGCCAGTTTAGCACTTTGTTTCACAATTTTGAAACAAAATTGGTCTTAACTTTTTTTTATCAAACTTTTGAGTTTGCATGCAAATTTGAGGGGAGATTTTTTGTCTTCCTTTTACGCCCTTCTCGCCTACAAACTAAAAATCGCCGGCAACTCAGTTTCCGTGTGTGAAAGGGGTCAAAGGTTATTAGGCGTTTTCCTTTTGTAGTTCAGAGCAGAGCCTGAACTGTCAAACAAAAAATTGTGTTTTATTTTTTTACCTCTGAAGGTTCAGAGCTTCAAATTTATGTTTCTTTTTTCGTCCTGAACGTGCTCTGAGCTTGTTCAGAGCGCGCTCTATGAGCTTAGAATAAAACAACTGAGCAGACCGAGTTGAATGCTGAACACAAGCATTTGATAGGTGAAATTGAAAAAAAAAGTGACAGCTTAGTGTTCAGGTGTGTTTCAAAAATAATTCTGAGCGCTCAGAACCAGAACACGCTTTGTTCAGAGGATGTTCAGAGCATGCTCGATATGCTCGGACTCTGTTCAGAACTCTTTTCTGAGCTAAAAAAGAAAAACGCCTATTGTCTGCACCGAAATGTATGGGAATGGGAAGCTAAAAAATAAAATGTCTCACTGTTCGTTCTGTCTCTCTGTTCCAACCTTTCCCCAATATTATATTTTACAACAGTCAAAATATTGACGTGAAGGACCAAAATGTTTGAATTCCGATTAAAATGAAACATTTTATAAAATTTTTTAAAGGTAAGGAATAGTACAGTAAAATTAGCAAAAAAAAAACAATCGTTTTATGGAACGAAATGTAGGACGGCTGAAATTTGTATACCTGAAAGAGGGCTATTAGAAAAGCTTCCAGTTTTTCGGGACGCCATCCCCCTGGGAAAATTCTCTATTTTGGAAAACGCGAATTGATCTATATTTCCGAAATTATCGATTTGACGTGAAAAGTTGTTTTAATCAAATTTGTTGGAAATAAAATAATCTTTTATTTTTCATCAAAACTTTTTTCTGAGTGGACAATATTTTTGAGGTTATGTCGTTTTGTTTTTTTTTTTACTTTTTCCCATTGTTTTTCATTTCGTAAGAAACTTACGTAAATTGTTCTCATGATACAAATTGCAGACCACAAAGTTTAACAAATTTTCATATATTTTTAAAAATGATGCGATATCCCAGTCCAAAGTTAGAGCTTTTGGAAAATTAGCTGCTAAACCTATTGAGTCGATAAAGAACAAAACAGATAGACTTTTTTGTGGAATGAAATATTGGTAAGCTTATTTTTTTTAAAAAGCGTCTGTCCGGATATACACATTTTTGAAGTTTCCGAGGAAACTTACGTGAAGTACTTTCCAAAAACGAATTTTAGAACTCTAAATTTGCAACATTTTGATATATTTTTTAAGATGATGTGATATCGCAGTCAAAAGTTACAGCTATTTTGGTATTTGTATTAATTTTAATAACAATTTATTATTTTATTTACTTTGGAGTTTTCATTTTAGCGCAACAAAAATGGCTGTAACTTTTGACTGAGGTATCACACATCATCTTCAAAAATATGTATATCAAAATGTTGAAATTTAGTGTTCTAAAATTCTTATTTGGAAAGTAATTCACTTTTGTTTTCTCGGAACGACAAAAGTGTGTTTATGTAGGAAAACAAAAAAAAAATAAATATAAGCTTGAAAATATTTCCCGCCCGAAAAAAATGTATATGTATAATGTAAACGAATAATGGTTTAATTGCCTATAAGCTTGGCCTTACAGTTGTTCCTCTAATGGGCCAGTTATAGCTATCATTGAAAACCATCATTGAAAAAGTTAGCTGGTGATTTTGAGACCCTTCGAAAGTTTATTCATTAAATATTTGAATGCAGAAAGATAGCTTACGACTTCAAAATTATTTCTCCCCCAAAAAAAATAATTTTGTCCAACATCTTCGCCATGACGTAACTTTTAATTTTTTCAATGATCATTGGTAAGGTAGTTCATCATTTAAAAATTAAAAGTCATTTTATGAGAAAAGTTGTGCCAAATTGAATTTTGTTTTACCTGGAAATAGTTATTAAGTCAATAAGCTTTACTTTGGCATCAAAATAATCATTATTTTTTTCTTCAAAATCTCTCAAAATTGACATTTAATATTTTCAATGATAGTTTTCAATGATAGCTATAACTGGCCCCTAAGATAAATAGTTTCGGATAGATATAGATCAATTTGCGTTTTCCAAAATGGCGGATTTCCCCAGGGGGATGGCGTCCCGAAAAACTGGACATAAGCTTTTCTAATAGCCCTCTTTCAGTTATAAAAGATTCAGCCATCCTTTATTTCATTCCACAAAAAAATCTATCTTATTTCCTGTGCTAGAAATTGTGTTTCAAAAACTGCTAGGAGACAGGTTTAAATAACTGAATTATTTTCGAAATATCAATTTTTTAAAAAATATAATTTTCTTTAAAAATAAAAATATAATTACGCGAATGATATCAAAAGGCACGGTAGTGTCCAGGTTAGTTCTGGCACTACACCCTTTTTACAGGATCAAACTCAGGCGATTTTCGACCCCCCATAACTTCATTACATATAAAGTCAGAAATTTCAAATTCACTGTATCTGGTTAGCTCATCAACCCTAGATGACATCAGATTTCAACTCTTTGACATGAGAAGTTCCTGAGATATAGGGCTACAAAAATCATTAAAGCCGCAACTTACTGACTCATTCACTAACTCACTCACTGACAGATCATCAAAATTATGGAGCACTTCCCATCATCGTATAATGATGTAATTTTGTAAAACGATAAGCCTTGTTGTGCATACAAAGGAACAAATTTAACATTTTCCATTAAAGGGAGGTTCTACGCCATGGGTGCGGCACCAACACATTTTTATAGAATTGATATTATATAAACTATTTGGGGGGTTGTCTTACCCCCAGTTTCACCGTTTCGTTTAAACCTTTAACTGAGTTCATTTGTTTAACTAAAAGTGGAGTTTAAACTTCCACTTTGAAACTGGGGGTTAGAAATATGAAATTTGGTTGAACGATAGGGCTTGAAGAAAAAGCAAAAGAAAAAAAGTTGAAATTTCAGATTTTTCTTTCAATGAGCGTGGCATCCACCCATTTTCGCAGAATTTATATGAATTATTTTATTGAGCACTTTGGATTGTTGCAGAATTTGTATTGATACAAAATTGGTAGAGGGCTATAAGACTTTTAGTATTGCATACAAAAGGCACAAATTGAAAAAAAAAAGCCAATTTCTTCTATATACAAAAACCTGTTCGCAACAAAGTCAGCCGCACAAAGTAGTGAGATCTAATGTGGATTTCCTTTCAACAAAAAAATCAAATCTGGGAAGGGGAAATTTGATTTGTTTAGAAGAAAAGATCAAATTTTCTAAACAAATCAAATCTTTAATTTCAGAAAGATTAACACCGACTTGCACACACACTAGGAAGATTTGACATTTCTCTGGCTATTGATTTGATCTCCAATAGTTGAAAAGAAATCGACATAAATCACTAATGTCGATTTCTTTTCAAATATTCGAGATCAAATCTTTTTTTTTTTGTTGTAAGGAACTCGCAAACAAAATAAATTTTTCTCTGTGATTGTATGTGTGTGCAATTTGACAGGCCCGAACGCACAATTCTTAATTTTTTTTTTTGAAAATGGAAAATTTGTAATTCTAAATACATATAGTAAAATTTATTTAATTTATTTTATTTTATTTACTGAAGAACGTGAAGTTTATACTTTTACACCACGCAAATAATTTAATTGAACAAATTGACTGAAAAGCCAAACGTAAACAATAGCCAGAGAAATGTCAAATCTTCCTAGTGTGTGTGCAAGTCGGTGTAAATCTTTCTAAAATTATGTCGAATTCCTTACAACCAAACAAATTCGAATTTTTCTGAACAAATCGATTTTTTTTCTAAACAAAATCGATTTTAATGCTGTCAAACAAATCTTGCGTTTTAGCTAGATTTCACATCAAATCGCACACACACTATCAAGATTTGACATTTCTCATGCATCAAGATGGAATTAAATGTTCTCATTACAATTTTGTGATGAAGTTAAAAAAGAAAACAAATGTTTAAGTGTTCTTAATCGTTTAATATTTCAGTGAATGATGAAAAAAAGTAAAAATAATTGTGCGTATCTTCAAGAAACAAAAAATCCCAATAAAATAACATACAATTCGCAAGGAAAACACGTTGCAAAATTATTTTTCTTCGTCCCCTAGTGAAATATTCAGAATAGATCCTCGCTGCTGTGTGTGGATTAATTTTGGATTGTAATTTTTTTACTTGACTACGCGCACAATTGTTTTTGATGTTTTTCAATTATCAGACGAAATATATTTGCTTTTAAATTATCAAAACAACGCGAAAATAAAATACACTTTAATATTTGCTTAGCGCGCACTACTTCTTAGTTTTTGTGCCACAACAAAATACCTGTCAAATTGCACTCACACACTCACAAAAAAAAATCGAATTTGTTTTAAATTCCTTCTACCAAGAAATTTTTTTTAATGAAATCGACTTCAAATGGTTGTAAGGAATTCGACATTAAAGATTTGATTTGTTTAGAAAATTTGATCTTTTCTTCTAAACAAATCAAATTTCCCCTTCACAGATTTGATTTTTTTGTTGAAAGGAAATCCACATAACCCACCCATCAAGATATTTAATTTTCAAAAAAAAAAAAACTAATATTTTTTTATGTAAATTTCAAAAAAATATTTTTTTTGAAATTTGTGTAAGCAAAATTGTTAAGATTGAAAAAAAGTATTTCATAAGAATTTTTTGTTGAAATCGGTGAAGCCACTAGCGAGAAATTTGAAAATTAATAAATCGGTTCTGTCACCGGTAATAACTGTTAAGGGTTGTATGGTAGAAACTGTAAAATGAAACCCACCCCAAAAGACGCCATTCACGAGTGACACTTGCTTCGATGAAACTGAACATATTTAATGTCGCCAAAAATGCTGCTAAGTGTTTAGGTTTCCTCCGACGTACAAGAAATCTGTAAATTTCTACAAGCCTTTATTCGTCCAAAACTTGAGTACCTACAACCCTTGTATATAAACTTTTAAATGATTATTCAAGGATACACATCTCATTTTTTGACATGTGCGCCATTTTAAAGGTAGTAAAATACACTTTAGTACGCGTTTAGTCATAAAAAAATAAATGTTAAACCTTTTAGCTTTCGGCATTTTTGTAGTAATAAATTGTGATTTACAGACTCCGTACGGTTGAGAGCATGAGAGTTAAAATTTGAAAATCATACAATTTTCGACTGTGAATTTTTATGGCGCCAATGTCAACAGTTTTCTTGAACAACTTACTTACCAAATGCATAGTAAAGGCCTGAATGAATTATAAAAACAAAGAAGTTCTGACTTTTATTTATGCTCTATGTTTTACAGGTAAATTCCAGAATTTCGAAATTACGGGGGGTTTCAGTTACTAACGGTTCCGGCTGAAATATCATAATGCCTAAAAGTACACTCAAATCGACAAATAGTCAACCTTAAAGGTAGAACTATAATAGATAGAAGTCAGCTTACGTGGTCGGACGAAACCGAGCGAATACACACAATTTAGATGAGATGCATATAATTGCGATTTGGTACTTTTCGTCAAGTTTTCGTTAACTTTCGCTGTCGATAGAGACAGCGCTCATCGAGCGCTCCTGCGAAAGGAAACTGACAGATGTCAATAAAAAAGTAGAAATTGGCGCGTGATTTGGTTGTGTTTTTGTCAGTGGTTTTGCTGCTTTTGTTTTTTTTTTTGTGTATAAATATAAATAAATAGCTATTTTAAAATAATGTCGACCGAAGTAGATGAAGATATTGATTTTATATCAAATTTAATTTGCTTGGTTCAAGCTAACCCTTTGTTGTATGACAAAAAACATCATCTATACTACAACCGCATCCAAAAAGAAAAAAATTGGCAGAACATTGCCATAACAACCTGCAAAACTTGTAAGCAAATTGTTTTGTTGTGGCTTTTTTTATTTTGTTTATTAATTCATTTTTTCTTCTATTTAGCCACCGAATGTTAGGCGAAGTGGACTTCGCTGCGGGAGAAATTCGTGAGGGAAATAAAAAAAAAAGAAGCACCTTCTGGCAGTGGAGCATCCGAGTTTGAAGAATGGCAATTTTTTGTCGATATGCATTTTTTGAAGGACTGCACAAAGCCCAGACCGTAAGAAATTTATTTTTATTTTCTTTAACAATGACTAAACGTTTCGTTTTGTTTCATTTAATTTTTTGCAGGACACGGTGCAATACAACGCCAACTATAACCGAACCAGCCCCAAACCCCCCAAACCAATCAACCAGCATGCATGACGACTTAACGCCACCCGAGCCCAAGAAAAAAAAAACTCCGTTCGATGCGCTGTGCGAGCAGTTTGGGGGAACAATAGCGAGGTTCGAAGAACGGGTAACTGGTTTTGCTGGGCCAAGCATGGACAGTGATGCAGACGAGCTCTTCCTAAGGACATCGATAGCCATGATGGCAGATCTGCCATCAGCGGCAAAAGATGACATCAAAAAAGTGCTGATAAACACAATCCTTGAGACAAGGAGGCGGTATCGAGGAGATTGTAAGTTTACATGGCTGAGAAATCTTTATTATCTGTTTAATTATAAAAGAAGATTTCTCAGCTATGTGAATCGCTCAAAAGATCGCTCAAAAGATGGATGTTATATTTTTTTTTTTAGCTACCGACCATGATTTCACATCAGCTGGCAAAAAACCTCAAGAAAATCAAGGAAAAAGAACCATTAAAAAAAACCTTACATACATATATCACAATAATGTATATATGATTTATATTACTTCTGTCCATAAACTATCAGATCAATATACACAGGTGATTCAGTGGAAAGCCTTTGATGCAAATACCTACCAGTCCTTGTTATATATGTACTATAAAGAATACGTTCTTCTTCCTTGACTTTCTTGAGGTTTTCTGCCAGCTGATGAGCAATCATGGTCGGTAGCTAAAACAGAAAACATAATATTTGTCCTTGGATCTAATTTATTATGAATTTTGTAAGAATAGTGTTAAATATTGATATACATATATGTAAATATAATTTATTAATAATTACATAATTTTATTACCCACAGGAATTCATCAATCAAAATTCATGAGTATATTTCTATTTATTTTTTTTTTGTACATTGAATGTGAAGTTTTTTTTTATATTATAAGTTTTGAGCCATATTATAAGTCTTTGAGTTTTGTTAAATAAAGTTTAAAAATTAAAATTCTCGTGTCATAAGTGTTATTTTGAGTTGGATATTTATGAATATACTGGGGCCCTACTATGAAACTCGATTCTAAGGTAAAATTGTCCAAAGCCCCTGAAGCTTTTCAAAATATACAGGTACAGGCAATTTTTATATTAAATTATGTATTAAACGGCCGAAGATATGCGAACAAAAAAAAATAAGTACAATCCTTTTGGTAAGAAGAAATAGAATATTTACATAAAAAAAGAAACCCAACAAAATTGTTTTCTTTGTGCATTCACAAGAGCCACAAAAAAGGCAAAAAAAAGGTTATTTTTATGGCAGGCGGAGTGATAAAAAATAATCGTAAATATGCAACACTGCACACACAAATTAATCTATAACTGCTGACCTTTTTAGTAATAAAAGAGATAATAAAACAAAGAACCCAACAGCTGCGAAAATTATTTTTGAAGGCAGCAAAAAGTATTTTATAAAAAAAAGGACTGCGCATAAGATGCAAGTAGCACAAGTGATCCACGAAAGATCAGATTACGGAAAAAAATGCAATAGCCGCAAAAAAATTTAAATATAAGCAATTGCGTCTTTAGAAAAATACAAAAAAAAATGGAAAAAAAAACAATAGCTAATCCTCCATAAAGATAAAAAAAGGGTTGTTGTTTCTTCTTTTTTTTTAACAAACACACATTCTAAAATTGTTTGTTAGAGAGAAAAAAAAGGACCCAAATATCTGTTACATTGTAGATATATATTTAAAGTAGGTACCTAGAATAGCAGCCCGCGAAAATCAAATCAGAATGCACACAAAAAAATGAATTTAACAGATGTACATGACTCTCGAAGTACTAACAAAAAACAAACGGCAACCGCAATAAAATATATATACCTAGGTATATATTTTTTTTTTTTTCAAATCATGCCTTAACTCTTTCATTACCCAATTCATATTATTTGACATTTAGTTATGTAGGTATACCCACCAGCCAATAGATAAATACATAGATATGTAGATATGTAAATCACACATTAATTACATTTGTAATTAGTTTGTGTTTACTTATGTAGGTACTTTATCTTTTAACAGCCGTATTCATTAGAATCCGCTGAACAGATGAATAGTTATGCACTGCATAAGGATTTATGTAGCCACTATACAACGTTGCATAAATTGTTATGCATAAAATATTTTTCAACCCATTATAGTTATAATGAGCTTGTGTCAAAATTAGTACTATAAATGAGGAATCTAGTACGTTTTACTTTCAAAACTGACAAAGGAGATCCAGCTGTGTGTGTGTGCTGCGTGAAGAATCAATAAAAATAATTCTTTTTGTATTCATTTCTTTTAATATTATTATAATTATACAGTTGCTTTGTTCTTTGTTTCTGTTCGCAAATAAAATTAAAAATATTTGAAACAAAAAATACGTCGTTTTTGATTTATTCCATGAATTGTTCCATTTACTCACATCGTGATGTTTTTGTTGAGGAGAAAAATGAAAGGGTGGTGCTTGTTTTGTAATGCTTAAAATTCATTTGTTTTTTCCCATGAAAGTGATAGAGGTGAATCTTTGTGCAATTTAATTTAAATCACGCATGCCGTCGAGCATTTGCAAAAGTTGTAAGATTTGATGGAAAATCTTTAAATTTTGCACATTTATTAGCAGCTTCTATAAAAGTGTACAAAAAAAAAATATTCTTTATTTTTTTAAACAATATCCCAACAAAAATGTACAGTAAATTAACAAAATCAACATTATTAATTGCTGTATTAATGTTACAAAATATTTTGAAAGTGAGATTTCAACACCTCAAAGATTGCAAAAATAAGCGCCCCCCTAACATCTATCTACATTATTGCTAAGTGTGAGTCAAAGTGACATTCCGATACTAAACAACCCTTATGTTGGCTCTATACAACCTCCAAACGCGTTTAGCTTATGTTGCTTCTATTCAATGTTGCATAAGTTTATGAATAAGGTTTTTGCGTTCAGAGGCATTATAAAGAGTACATAGCGCTATGCACTCGCTATAATTCGTTTATGCATAAGGCTGTAAATGTTTAATTTTGTCTAAGATATTCGCAGAGAATATTCCTTAAAACTTTGCATGAAGTTCCACCATACTGGTGAAAGTTTGTTGCTGGTGCTAATGATGGTGTTGGGTTTACTCCTTCCGACCGCCACAAACCATCGTGATGCTGGCCATCTGAATCCTCCCAGTCCACAAAATTGTTAGGACAATAACTTGACGCTGCGTTCTCTCTATTTAACATCAAGAAGTTGTGGAGGGTGAGGCATGCCAGCACAACTTTTTCGGCATTTTGTGGGATCATATGAATTGTTGTCGTTAAAATGCGCCAACGGGCTACCAGAATGCCAAAGCTGTTTTCGATGGTTCTGCGGGCTCTCGATAACCTCTTATTGAAATTTTCCTTTTCTGACGGAAGCAGCAGACCAGGATAAGGCCTCATCATGTTAGACCCCAATGGAAAAGCCGCATCACCAACAAAATAGTTTGGTATTTTTGTTTCAGTATTTGGCAAATTTTTAGGAGGTGGAATTGGGAGGGTATTAGCCAAAAGCCTCTTCCCAAAAATGCTGGCTTGAACAATACCTACAAATAGAAAACAAAGTTAAGTTGTTTCTCCATAAAAAAAATAAAGTAAGTGTATTTGTTTAACCTCCATCGCTTTGGCTTCCATATGCCCCTACATCTACATATGTGAACTGGTATTTTGCATCACAGACAGCCAGTAAAACGATGCTGAAATGTTTTTTATAATTAAAAAACTGGCTTCCTGTATAAGGCGGGCAGCGAATGGCTATATGCTTGCCGTCGATTGCTCAGAGGCAATTGGGCATATTCCACATATCCCAAAAGTCGGAGCATATTTGTGCGTATTCATCGGTGGTGGGTTCCGATAAATATATCGGCATTAAATTTGTCCATTTTATCTCTGCAGTTTCCAGTATAATAGAACGTACTGTCTCTTTTCCTAGTTTAAAGGACCACGCCAGAGATTGTATCGGTATACCTTGTTATAAGTACCTAAAAATAAATTAAAATAATTGGTTATAAAAAGAACAAACATTAGGGGTATTAACGATCCGATGCAACTGGTCTTGTATCATTGCAAAAGTGTAAAATCGAAAAAAATTTATTCCAAAATAACAACGACACCAACTAAATTTTACACTCAATGTTGCAATAGGGTAAGGGTTTTGCAAAAATGCAAAACTGTTGCAAGATTTAAGGCAGTATGGTTGTTATAGATCGAGAACATTTTTGAATTTTACACTTTTGCAATAATACTAGACCAGTTGCATCGGATCGTGAATACCCCTATTGAAATTAATCCACTCTACTGGTAGCTGAAACGATCATAACAATTGGATTTGCATTCTTTTTATAATGAACTAAGATATTTGGTTATATGTATATATCTTTAAAGGTAGGATACTTACAACAAAATTACGGCTAGGCGACACTCCGGGCTGATGGGTTCTCTTATAGATGTCTTAACCATAAAAGTTTTTAGCAAATTAAGTAGCACATCATAGTGCTCAGGGCTCATCCTCGTGTAGATGAAAAATGTGTAGATGTTCTTTCATTCTCAGGAAAGAAACTTTGAAAAAACCATTTTTATTCCTATCGCGATTAATTTCGCGTACCGCACATGAGCGTTTCCTTTTTTTGTTTTCGCATATTTCATTCAATTCATTAAGTTCCTGCATAGCTTGCATACTAAGCAACAAAATCTTCATGTTTTCTATATAAGAATTAATTTCCATTTTTGTTTGTTTCTTTTTTAGTTTTATAAAATAATTTCGCACAAAATCAGGCACCGCAAGTAAACACAACACTACACAACTTCTTTGAGAAACGCGGGAAATACTTTATTTCATTTTGACATATCGTTCCTTCAGTCCACTTCAGCAAATTATGGGTTACCTGTCAATTTGACGTTTCAGAGAGCTACTTTTCGTTCGGTTTTGACATAAGCTTCCGACGGCTCCCGAATATTATAGTTCTACCTTAAAGCAACGAATCAAACAAGTAACGATTAACCAGAACTGTCAATCCTATTTGCCATTTTCTATTCAGCGAAAAATCAATTCAGGTTTTATTTTGTTGATCTGTAACAAATTTTAATTCATAAGCAACCCTTTGAGTATATATAATATGGTGTGCTCGTTTACATTCCAATTAAAGTAACCATCATAGGGGGCGCGGTAATCTATGCGGTAATTCAATTCTCAAAATTGAGAGGGTTTTTACAACAACACAATCATAGCTGTAAGCTGTCAAAATACCCTCTATATTGAAATAACGCCCCATATAACAGGCTCAAGTACTACAATGCATTAGGGAAAGGAACGAGCACTCCATATTATATATACTCAAGGAATCAACCAGAGCATGCTCTCGAACATGTTATATCATGCTCTGAACGAAAGAAAAAAAACATTTAAACCAATGACCGCATGCAAATACCAATTCAGATTGATCTCAGATAACTTTCTATTGTAATACCCTGTAAAAACATAGCTGATTACAAGCTTTCACACAAGGAAAGGGGACTTTCATTTAGCAGTAACTGGGAGTTTGTTGGCGAGAAGGGCGTACGCGGATATTTTTTCCCAAGTCCCAACTACAAAAAGAATTGCGTACTAGGATTTAAAATGGATTGCTTGTTTTTGTGAATCATTTATTTGGTGCAAATCGAATAAAATTCAAAATTGCTAAAAACTTGAAGCCGGAGCCACACCTGTCCCGTGTGTTGTGTCGCTATTGCTTCGCCTTTGCCTCGTGTGTTGTTTTGCTGAAATATGGATATGGAATGACAGCGACTCATTACATCAGGTCACAACATCCGAGACAGATGTGGTTCCAGCTGAAGATTTAAGGCTACAAAACCATTCCCGAGAAAAAACGGTGTAGTTCTGGCTTGAAATATCATAATTCCCTGAGTTCAATGCATCAAATTTTTCAGTACTTTACTTTCAGATGGAGCTTCTGAATGGCCAGCTGTCATGAAAAGTAAGCTGACAGCTTACTTTTTATGACAGCTGGCCAATCAGGAGCTCGAGCTCCCCTCACACCTTTCTTGCCTACAAAGTAGCTAGTTTCTGGCAACTCAGTTTCTCTTGCAATTTTGTTTATTTGTGTGGAAGGTACAAGGTTATTAAAGAAAAATGTAAAAAATAAATCTCCAGCAACTGGTTTCCCTGTGTGAAAGGTGACCTAGTTGATTTGTATTGTACCTGAATTGGTCGTTGCGTTCTTTTCTTGCGTGTGAATTATCGTCCGCACACCGACAAACCGCGTTGTGTTTGACCAGCCCTACACTCTAATCAACGAATAGACTAATTTAAACCAACGAATCAAACAACGATCCAGTAGAACTGTCAAGAAACGTCATTTTAACACCGCACTGATAAAGTTTTTTTTATCACGTGCATACACATTAAATACCACCTTTGTTTTCCTTTTTCCTCCCTCTTACTTGACTAAAAATGAGTGGCTTCATCCATTCTGTTAAAATTCCCACGCAGTACAAGCGCGTTGCTGCTGTTCTGAAAAAATCTTTGGAAGGCCCTCATAAATCTTTAAGGTCATTAATCTTCGAAGAGAAACATGCCGTAAGTATTGTTTTGCCACCAGCAATCACAAAATAAACACCTTTATAACCCGTTCTATCTTCTATTATACAGCGTGTAGGAGGAATGCAAGCTGTGCTGAAACTCTACATTGAAAACCGCGCTGACATAGATTACGCCATAGAACAGTCGAAAATCCTCGAAGAGAACCCCCGACTTGGTAAAGAATTGTGTATTGTCCTTGTAACTGAGCTAACTCTGGGAAGAAAAGAACTTAAAGGCGAAAGCAAACCTGTGCTAACTGTTCGTAGTTATCAAGAAAAACTTCTAGCAGTTTTGGCTGGAAAACAGCAAGACGGTGGAAATAAATTGAAAAAAGGTACACAATCACTGATCTTTGGTTCAATATCACTAAGTTATGGCTTCTAAGAAGAGCAAACTAAATGCTAAAAATGAATACAAGCAACTCCTCGAAGAAAAGACCCAAAGTCTCGTCCAAAAGACGACGGGCGTATTCCCTACGGAAAATGACGATTTCGAAGAGGTATATGAAGGTCCAGACACTAGTTGCGCAGCTTACATGTGGTTGTTGTTCTTCAGCACCCTGATGTTCACTTGCCCATTTGTGACCTTCTATGCTGTGAAGCATTGGCTGGAAAACATTTTCGGCGTAACAGGCTTCGAGAACAACTGCATTTCAGTATTCTCAGCAGTGCTTGTGGTTAATCTTATAATTTGTTTATATGTAATCAAGGCGTTCCGTGAGGACACGCAGCCTATAGTTGTACGAAAGAAGAATAAATAAAAACTGCACACTTCTTACTTTGTGCCAAAATACATATATGTACATAATTTAATATTTTATTCTCTTGACAAGTCTGGTTGTTGATTCTTTCTTGGTCGTTTGCTTTTTTCTTGCAGATTCCTTTAACCCGAGATATGTTCGCGTCAATACAAATATCTTATCGATGGATGATGCATTCGAAATGCTTAAATCCGAAGAATGGCGCAGGAAGGATGCCAAATTCGATACATATCCTGAATATTTGGAAGCTGTTTGTGCCTTAGAGGAGGATGAATATTTAGTTGATATGCATGTTGACGAGTTGCTGGTATTTCATCCAAAAAATAAGCGCTATTGGGCCTGTCATAGTTATGTTAAAGAGAGAAAATTCATGCTTCAAGATAAGGTGAGTAATCTTACAAAAATATATATAACATAGTAAAATTATAGATATAAAATGAGTTGGCACACAATTGTTTTCATAATCTTGGCCTTTTATTATCCTCTTAATCAATCATCACGATAAAAAACGACCGGCCGGCATGCAATTTAAAACGGCGTTTGGTCGTATCGCCCGAAAAAATGCCCGTACGAGACCTCAGGAAACCTACCGGTCGAACTGTCTTCTTCGAGTCCAACAACAGTGGACGAGGCTGGGAAGTAAACCCAGACCTCCAGCGTGACAGTCCATTATGCTATGGGCTACTACAACAACAATGTCCAACAAAGTAAAAAAAGATCGATGAGAATCCTGGCAACAGCACCATCCTAGCCACCTGCCAGTTGGCAATTCAGCCTACCATCTCTCCACATGTCATTCGAACCCAATTACCAAACTCCTTCCTTATAATTTTAAACCCAATTTCACATTTTCTTTTGTCCCATAGGCCATAGAGCAAAACCGGTATGATTATGGTCTTGTAAAGTCTCCTTGGTTCTCTGAGACTGAGAGGGTGCCTTACTAAATGCCTTCTTAGACCGAATAAACAGTGGTTGGCAAGAGTAATTCTTCGTTTGATCTCTGCACTGATGTCATTTTGCGAGGTAATAGTGGAAGTTATATCTACCCTTTGTGATCTTTTGCCCCAGTCGACAATATTGAGATTCCTTTCCCGATGACAGCACTTCGTCTTGTCCTCATTAACCGCCAATCCCATTACAGTGGCCTCCTATTCAAAACTCAAAAATGAGCCAGTCACAGCTTGCTCCGTTCTGCTGACAATGTCTATGTCGTCTGGATACGCAAGTAATTGAATGTACTTTTGATATATTGTACCGCTGGTTTTGACTTGTGTGTTGCATAAAATTGATTCAAGAACGATTTTAAATAGGTTGCTTGATAACGCCTCGCCTTGCCTCAGAGCTTTCTCAAAATCAAATGATTCGGTGGTGTTCTTACCGGTTTTGACGAAGCAGCGTCTGCCTGCGCCAGCGGACGAGTTTGGCAAGGATGCCAAGATATATATACATGACTGAATAATTGATCCCTATTTAAAATCGATAGAAGTGGTGTGTATCGATCTCGAATTCATGTTTAACTTTGTTGACCGACGGTACTTTTAAGTACCACAATGTTTAGGTTTAAATAAAAACTCTATATGAGTAAAATTTGCTACTGATGCCCAGCGAGACTTTTAAGTACCATTTAGTCTCCATGTATTTTGTTGTTTATGAATTTTTTCTTATTATAATATTAGAATTTGAAGAGAGTAATTTCACTTGATTTTGGTCGCCCTAGCGAGTTTTTTTTAAGTTTTTAGTTGATTTGCATATTGAACTTTGGAGAAAACACGAAATCAATTGAAATTAAAATGAGTCTGGGGTCGACCCACACTAGTAACTTCCCATTGGTGCACTTGAAAACCATATACATAATGTACATAGTTACTTAAGTGGTGGGTGGCAGAGTATATATTATATAATAACATATATATTTTATAATGTAATAAAATAACTTTGGGTTTTTGGATAATCAGTAGATATAGATTTACAGGGCAAAATGTGACATTAGCTATATTTTGTACTTTAGCTATTTATAATAGTAAAATATTTATAATTTTTTTGTAAATAGCTTACAAAATTCTAAGCATCTTACATATAAAACTTTTTTTCCTAACTCTTCTCGGTATGGAGGTATTAATTATTTCAGCCAATTATTTCAAACCAGACTATTGGCTAAAAAAAATACCAAAAATCGGGGGAGTGTACTTAAAAAAAAAAACAAAACATGGTTTCAAAGAATTTAAAAAGGCATATTAAGTATCATATGCAAAATTTCGATTTTGTAGCGATTTTGAGTGTAAGAATTTTTTGAATTAAAACATTTTTGAAAAGTTATTTCTTGCAACATTTTGATTTTTAGCATTTTTAAGGGTGGTTTTAAAAATCTCAAAATTAAACAACATTTAGGTGGGATAGGTATATATTTTTGGTAGAATTTTGAATCCGTTATCATTGTTTGTTTTTCAAAATATTTGAGTTGAAAAAAATTTGTTAAGAATTTTTAATAGTTTTTGTTCCAGTTTTTTTGCTCTAAAAAGAACTGTTTATTGAATTTTTTTTTTTAAATTATCAGTTGTTGACTACGTCATTATATGTAAAAAAAAAAAATAGACTGGGTTCGGAATTATTTTTTGTTCTTGAAATATTTGAGACGAAAACTATTTTTCAGCTGTTTTTCTTAGTTAAAAAAAAGTGTTTGTTGAAATTTTTTTTTAGCATTTACCAATTTGGTATTGTGTAATTATGTGTAAATTAAAATTAATCTGAAGTGAATATCTTATTCCGTTCTCGAGATATTCCAGATAAATGACATTTTTCAGCTCCTTTTTAAATTGCTGTAGTAAAAAAACGGTTTATTGAATTTGTTAGAAAACCTTTCCAGCACGGTATGACAATATTATCTGTAAAATAAAATCTATCCAAGGTCGATATCTTTATTCATTCTCGAGATATGGTGGACGAAAAAAGTACCCCGAACGTACGCACATACACACATACAGACATCTTGCTAAAAACGACGAATTCTGATTCTAGAGACCTCAAAACGTGAAGATATGTCAAAATTTTCAATTCGACAAATCATACCAATTACTGTAACTTCCAATGGGAAGTTAATAAGGATTTTTCATATATTTTCACTAAAAAAAACTAAAGTGGACTGGTAAGTACCGTCGGGTTGTGGGATAAACTAAACAAAAATTTTATTTGGAGTGTTCTGATAGTGATTTTATTTTTTCGTGTTATTTTCATGAATATATACATATATATATAAAAAAGAGCAAATTATGTCGGCTGTAAAGAATGTTTTATTGAAGGATGATGAGATTTTGGGTATGCTTGGAGAATTACCATTGGGCAATAATGAAGATACCGACCTTGAATCCGAAGATGAATTGGATTTATTAACAATTCGTTCAAGAATAAGAGCTGCGGCACGAATGAATCAAGAACCAGATGATGCTGTGCTTTAAAAACAGCTTGAACAGTTGTTGAGTGATGGCGAAGAAATTCCACACAATCGTCCAGGATGCAAGTCCTTGGAAGAAAAAAGTACCTGAGGGGGAACCAAATCGCCAGTGGAAAGCTACCGATTGTGTATCAGAAATTCCTGAATTTGTATTACCTGAGGGTCCTGTTGAAGGGTTGTTTGAAAGCTGCGTTACTGCTACTGATCTTTTCGTCTTTTTTCTTGAAAGTATGCTTGATAATATTATTTATCAATCTAATCTCTACGCTGTTCAGAAAAATGAGGTTCTAGACTTGAAGAAGGGTGAACTACTGGCTTTCATCGGAATAAACTTTCTTATGGGATACCATAAACTTCCCAGCTGGAGGCACTTTTGGAGTGAAAGTGAGGATTTGGGAGTCTCGTTAGTGAGTAAAACAATGAGCCGTAATAGGTTTGATGCTATTTTGAGCAGCTTGCACATAAATGACAACAACCTAATTCCAAGAGATAACAAAGATCGACTTTTCAAGCATCGCCCAATGATCGATTCCTTGAACGAAAAATTCGGCACTGCCTTCCATGGGACAAGACAGCTTTCTGTTGACGAGTCAATAATTCTTTTCAGGGACAGAAACTCCATGAAGCAATATATGTAATCCCATGAAACCTATAAAGAGAGGGTACAAATTATGGTGCTTAGCAGATCAACATAAGTATGTAAAGAAATTTTCGATTTACCAAGGAAAGAACGAGCAGCTGGAAAGGAAATATGAAAACTACGGTCTCAGCGAAAGAGTTGTCCTGTCAATGACTGAAAAAGAGTGGGAAAAACAAAAAATAATTTTTTTTGATAACTATTTTTTGGTCAGTGGGATTGCTTGAAATATCCCTTTTGGAGTACAAAAGATGTGTAACTCTTGGGCTTCTGTCACAAAAGGATTTATCTATTGACAAACGTGGCCTGAAAAGAAAATCACAAGACGATGAATCTCCACAAAACAGCAAAAAACGAAGTGGCAAAGGTGACGTGCGACTAGGTATTCTGGGTTTCCACTGGCCAAAGTTTGTTGAAGCAAGAGGAAGGTGTGAGGTTTGTAGTATTAACAAAATTCAATCGAAGCCATATTCTAAATGTAGTCATTGCAATGTATATCTTTGCTGCAATGATAAAAAACTGTTTTTCCCTGTATCATGGAATACATTCCGGTAACTGATATATATGTACATCCTTAAATGTTGACCTTTTTCGATAAAACGCATTTGTATTATAATAAGTATCATATTCAAATAAAAAATAAAATAAACTGTAATTTGTTTTTATGATTTTTGTTGTACCCCAAAGCCCAACGGTACTTTTGAGTACCACTATCACACCTAGTCCTTGGAAGTCCTTTAAAAATCCAAAAATGGGTAATCCTTCAAAGAACACCCTTAAATCATATATTATCAAAAAAAAAAAAGTTTTTTTTTCAAATCCTAACTGGCTTGGTCAACAAAGGGTTAAGGTTAAAGTCTCTTTAAAAGAGCCTGCAAATGTGACTTAATCTGATCCATAATGCTAAATTTACAAATTATACGGGAGGTTCAAACATTTCATACTTGGGTATAATTTTCATATATGGGCAGGTGCTTCTAAACTTCGCTTGAGACTCTAGATGAAAGAACAATAACGGCGACAATTAAATACCTAGAACATCGCCGTAATTCGACATTCGTCTCGTGTGTTGTGTTGCTACGTGGCGTATAAAATATATGGACTGACAGTGACACATGACTCCACAACACACGAGACAGTTGTGGTTCCGGCTTAGTACACGCGCTTTTAGGAATGCTCATCAGTTTACCCTTGAGCCCAGCTCCGAACGTACTGTTATATAGACTCTTTCTTTAGTCGCACAAAAAAAAGTGTGGAATGATTTACCTGATCCCATTTTCCCCTTTCCATTTTGATATTCAGATCTTTAAAACCAATGTGCATTGGTACCTCCTTTTAAATCCTTCCCTATTTTGCTAACGCTCGCACTGTGCTTGTGCTTGTACATGTTAAGGGTAATCAAATCCCCTTTAGTGCGCGCTCGTCCACCTAAAAGCTAAAAGTTTTTTTTCAGGGCTACTGCCTCTTGCGAGGAATTGACAAATCCTCCAAGAGTATCACTTCTCACGAATAAGTGCTTCTCGTCTAGCCGTTCAGATTCGGCATAAAATTATAGGTCCCTTTCATTCCTGTCGACAGGCGCACACAGGCATGGTTGCGAGCTGTTAGTCACTAGGCCCTGGTTCTTCATGAGCCGTTGTGCCACCCGATTTATTTTTATTTTTTTTTTAGTGACCGCTCAGCTGAAAATAAAACTGGGTGCAACAAGCTTCCTTTTAAAGTAAAATTTTTTTTAAATTAAAAACCATGTACACTCCAATTTACTCGTTGAAATACAGATTTTTTTCAACAAACTTTTACCGATTTCTCTAAAACCTTTTATAATTATGACAAATCTAATTATAGAATTTATTAAGTGTAATATGGGGACTAAGATCCAGGAACAATTTTGAATCCTTCTAAAAAATTGTTAGTCTTAAGGCTCTTTGAACAATTTTAGTCAAAAAATCGACCTCATTTTTTGTGTCATTCGTTTAAATACACCTTGAAAAACAACCTAGTAGCTCATAAAATCGTTAAAAATGGTATGCACAAAATCAAATAATAAACAGTTAGACATTTTCTCATGAATTTAACAATTTTGCCAAAAGAGAGTGTTCTAACCGAAGGGAAAAATGCTCAAATTCGAGACTATCAGGACGATGGCCATAGCAGTCGCTGTGAAGGTCACAACATTGGACTAAGTATGCAGCTACATTCGATATAGGGAAACCATTGAAAAAACAGCAAACCGCTAGCGAACATCGCTGGAATACTATAATATATACTATAATAATTATAAAAGGTTTTAGAGAAATTGGTAAAAGTTTATTGAAAAAAATCTGTATTTAAACGAGTGAATTGGAGTGTATGTACAGTACATGCATTAATATTTTTTTTAAATAATTTGTTTTTTAGGGAACTTGTCTCGTAGCTGAAATCTTACGACCACCTCCTGGTTCAACAGTTTTGGATATGTGCGCTGCTCCTGGAATGAAAACAATACACATTTCTAATGTCATGCAGAATCAGGGTAAAATCTACGCCGTCGAGCAAAGCTTCGAAAGATATCGAACTTTGTGTGAGATGGTCGAATCGGCTAATGCCACAATTGTTGAGCCCATCAATAAGGATGCTCTGAAAATAGGTACTTTGGTGCATTGAAATATTTTGTTTTCTATTTATTAATTTGATTTGTATCCATTGCAGATGGTGCCGCATATGATGCGGTTGAATATATTTTAATAGATCCTTCATGTTCTGGATCTGGGATGAAGAGTCGAATGTCTTTGATTGCGGAGGAAAAGAATCCAGCAAGATTGAATAAATTGGCTGGTTTGCAAATTAAAATGTTATCACATGCAATGACTGCATTTCCGAATGTTAAACGTGTTGCATATTCAACTTGTTCGCTCTATCAAGAAGAAAACGAAGAGGTTTGTATTTTTTTTTTCTAAACACGCATGAGAAAGAATAATTAATTAAATAATTTTCAATTCAAGGTCATACAACGTTGTCTGCAATTGTGTCCACAATTTAAATTGCTTAGTGGAAAGAAAGCATTGCGTAATAAGTGGATTGGAGTTGGAAATCCAGAATTTACAAATATTGGAAAATATTGTATTTACTCTCGTCCAAAGGAAGATTATACAGATGGCATATTTATTGCTATTTTAGAGAGACGCCGCGACGGCGATAAGGACGAATAATCTAATTCATGGATATTTTTTTTTACTTTTAATGTTTTTCACATTTAGTTTTCAAATATTTTTTTACATATTTTTCAAATATTAAGTGAAATTAAAAAGTTTTCTGACCTCACTTTTGTATGTTCTTTTTTGTTTGCCTACAGGATTTGAAATTGCACCGGGTAGGGTAATGACATGAGCCTAAGTTAAGATTTTATAGTTGAGTTTCCATCCAGAAAAGACTACGTGACGAAAGACTTGACTGAAGGGTTAGGAAACCTGATTCTCTAAATATCTCAAGGTAGTTTTGGCTACCCGACTTTGTAATTGTTTTTAAAGCTGATTTACCGTAAATCTGGAAAGCATGTAGATTACTGAAACAAGATGGTGGAACCGGAATACGGCGGCGATTTGCACAAACATTTAAGCGGCTGATAAATCTATTAATATGGATACATCATTTGGTGGAGCAATGCCGGAATGAGCTTGCGAGGCTAAACATTAACCCCATATAATTTTGTCTCGGTTCTTGGAAATAAGGAAATGACCGAGCTGACGAGCTCTCCAGGCAACTATGAGTCCATTCATAACACATTTAGAGAAAGATGCATCATACCACTCGGAGTTATGAAGGGCAATATATTTCTCACCAAATCAAGCCGTAGGTGGAATAGTTGAACCAACCATATCTAGAGATTTAAAAAAATTAACTAACCATTACGCTACGGGCTACTACTTATCTAGAGATTTGAACCATCTATTATATACTAGTATCGTCCACTGTCCGAAAGTCGACCACAAAAAACTCACATGACTCTAGAGTCAAACAATTTGTTTGAAAATTAAATCACAAAACATTTTTTTGTTTTTATTTTTTTTATAGTATGCACAGTAATCGGCAGTGCAAAAATAAAAATGGCACACTGTGTGTAAATGCGTGTCTCAGGTATATTCTGCACATCTCCACACCTATGGCTTTTCAACCATATACAATTTATCCAAATCGGTTGGATACTTTTTGAGCAAATGGTACCACAACTTTTTTTAAGGCTATTTGTATATAGAAGATTCTAGACTATTAATACACTATGTACACCCAGGTGAGACGAACTTTACGAAATGCAAAGTCGTGCAAAGTTCACTTTCTTTTTTAAGTAAGCTTCGTTCAGCGCAATCCACTTGCTGATTAATTTCGGAATGATGTGTTGCAACCCTCCTTTGAAACAAACACAAGTGTCTGGGAAAATAATAATTCTTTATTAACTTTGTTTATATTTCTAATACAAGTTTTTCACCCTTATTTTATACTCGCTCACCCAAAGTGTGCACCGCGGGCGCCCTGGTGCATCATGGAGAGTAAACACGTGCGTCGTGAGAAATTCACACTTGGCAAGACGAACAACTCTCAAACTCTTTTCTCTATTTTTCTCTATTTGCTGGTCCAGTCATTTTGATGAAATTATCATTTTTGTAGCATTTCACAATCTGAATGCACCTGGGCCCGTATTACAAATTACAAAACGAAAGCCAAAAAAACGATACCCAAGAAAACGATAGTCATGACATGGACCGATTATGGTTTACGATATTGGATGCATGAAAATATTGCCAGATAAAATCAAAAAACCTATTTATTTTAAGCGCATCCAACTTCATTCCTTCAATATTTCTGTCAACAATTAATTTTTGAACTGAATTAATAAAGTTAAGAAAGTGTATCTAATTGATTTCTAAATTTAAACAAAATGTTTTTACATTGTGATTTTTTTTTTAGTAGTGACGATGATTCCGAGGATTCAGAAAACCGGGAAAATTCAATTTCAAGGAGATCTCTGAGGGATGCATCAGACCCAATGGGTATTCCTGATGCATTGTAAGTTGGTTGAGCAATATTAACACTTTCATTATTAGTTGGTTGAGCATTATTAACACGTTCCAAGTCTTCCATAATGGCATCAACAATGTCTTGTTCTTTTTTAAGCGAGAAGGATCGCCGAAATGCATTCCCAATGTGTTGCCTGAGACCGCTTCATTTAGATCAAGGATTGATATCACAGCTTTCTCGTTGTCTGAAAAAGTCTTGTTTATTTGGTCTGCCTCCTGTGTCACTGGAATGCAATTAATCTCGCATTTTTCTTTTCTCATTGTACTTATGTCTAAACTTTCGATACCTTGAAGTTATAAAAACAAATTTAAGGATGCACTAAAAAATTTGAACTTGGCTTTTGCTTGGCTGTTTGGTATATAGTTTTTAGCAATGTCTTGATGGCTCTCCATATAACTAACAAGTGCATTTATTTACATTTTTTACATTTTTACATATTACATTTTTCTTTTTGTCAACCAGCAGCACCAAACTCAAACAACAAACGTAATAAATATGTGACAGCTACATAAAGTCACGTGTCCAATAAAATACGAGTGCCAAAAGCAGTCGTAAGAGAAAACGAGTATCGTTTAATAAAAACGACTATCCTAAAACGTAATTGCAACGTAACGATAACGAGGGATTTTGAACGATAATCGTAATTCGTAATACGGGCCCTGATCTGTCTCTGCATACGAACAACATGCGTCATCTTGAAACTGTCGGACAAGATTGGGGTGTTTAGAAGAAAACTTCTATTTGACAAGGCTGGTGGACCAGATTGGTCTCAGAAAAAATACGCGGCTTTTAATGAGCTTCTCGTCTTTATCCCTTTTCAGATACAACTCACAGAATTCGAAAAAATTCGTTCTCAGAAGTCGATGCAATTGCAAAAGAAAAAAATACTGGCGACTCCATAATTGAAACAAATTTGTTTTGTCGGCTGTTTATTGCACGGTTTCAATCTACAGTGTCGGACAAAACAAAATCACTCAATTTCACTTGGTTACATTTTGCTTAAGTAAATTTCTAAACTTGAATATATTTAAATGAATTTTATTTGGTAAATGTAGGTAGGTACACATTAGCTCTTCAATCGCAAAGAAAAAAAAATATATTAGTTACACAGTAAAGGAAATACAACCAAAAACTTTAAAAATTATTAAAAGCAATTGCGACAAAACTAAAGCACTTAATTAAATTCTGTTTTAATTATTGTTTATACTATTTTTGATAACTGGTGCTTGACAACTACCTGGCATTGACTCAATCAAGTTCTTTATGACTTCCTGGGGAATAATTCCAAGCAATTTCTGTTAGAACAATTCTTGTTTTTGCAGCTATCACGTTGAATCTGGCGATCTTCAATCTCCAATAGTTTTTTTTATGGGGATGAGGTCAGGTGACTGTGCCGGCCACTTCAAAACGTTGATTTTATTTCCAATATGTTTTGGATCGATTTCATATTGGATTGTCCATTTGAAGGGCATTTCTACTAATGCGTGTGGCAGCATTATGTTTTGAAGCACGTCATCATACACAAAACGATTTGTTATACCATCTTTTTAATGAGTTGGGCCGATTCTTTGACTAGAAAAACATCCCCAGGCCAAAACATTCTCCGTGGTTTATTGTGTCTTTGTGAAACGTGGGTTTAGCCTTTCACGTCGTCTTGGTGACCATGTGATTTGCACCATTGGACTTCTTTCTTTGGGAATATTCAAAAGAAAAATGATAGTCAATAAGCCAAGAACAATAATTCAAGATCTAAATGATGAGATAATTCGGCACACTAACGACATTGAACCTCAATTATGTCTCAGTCATTGAAAATATGGACCAAAGGATAGCGGTATGCCGAAGCCGTGGCGAGCATTTGGCCGATATTTTGTTTCACACATAATTTTCATAGATCCTTCTATCATAATATTATTATATTATACATACATTAAGATAATTCTCTGAAAACTTTTTGATTTTTTTTTTTGAAATTAACATCGTGCGTTTTCGTTGGACCACCGTTTATATATTAACACGCTTAGGAAAAACTTACGATACGTGTTTCTCCGTAAGTATTCAACGGAACTTCATCGTTTATGGACCGTGCGTCGGAATGGTTTCTCGTACCGATGTGCATAAACTAAAAATTATGTATGTATGTAGCCGTAAAAGCAGGTATTAGTTATTTGCATTTTTTGAGATAAATTGATATAATTGATTTTTATCATTTATCAAATGTGAGACTTTGGTAGATTATTATGAACATTATTGACTTGGATTTTCCTTTAGAAAATTGTCATTTAGAGCAGACAAATTTAATTTTAACTAATAATAATAGAGACCTTATAAATGAAACCGAAATGTAAGTGCTGTTTTGTATTTTATGTCCAACTACCTTTCTTTGGTCCAAAGTCTCCTCCATGTTGAAATTAAGCAAGTAAAATCTTGGTATAATATGTTACAAAAATTAATTAATAAAATATAAAAAACACCGACAAAAAAAACTGTAAGATCCTGTTGGTATTTTTCGTAAAACTGTTTTCTATCCAAAATAAGTATGTAAAGCTAGTAGTCCCGTAACCTGTTTATATGGAAGGCACCGTTTGCTTCAAATCTGGTATTTCGGATTTTTTGCTGAGTTGTTAGGATATTGGCCTAGTAAATAACCTAAGTTTTCGACTTCGAGCGGCGACCGCTTCATGCTCAAAAATAAAAAAAAGCGCTTTTTTCAATTATTGGCGATTTTAGTTCTAAAGAAGTAATTTTAATTTAAAAAAATTGTTCCGTGATTTCAAAGCTCCAATTTGAGCCCAAAACCATCTCTGTAGACCGGATGGTTTCCAAAATACTGCATTTCAAATTTTAGCTTTATTTAAATATAACAAGTAGTATTATCAAACAGTATAATGGGAAAACAAAGAATGGTTGATATAAATGCATCAAAGCACTAAGCCAAAATACTAGGTCAACCATACCGGAAGAGGGGTCTATATACCCCGGTAAGATGGGAGGAGCAATTATCTAAAAAAAAAAAAACTTAAAAACTTGGGTAGAAACAACACTATTGAAAAACAATGGTAACACCCACAATTTTTTCCTATAGCTTATCTTAAGCCCAGAAACCCATTCTTGAATTTTCTTTTTAAATAAAGTTATTTTAATTGATGGTTTTTTTAAATATTAATTTCGAAACTCAAAACTTTGAAAAAGAAATTTCCTCCAAGAATCTTATTTCTTTCTGCTATGTAAGTAAATAGTAGAATATGCTGTTTCAAAGTTTTGAGTTTAGAAATTAATTTTTCAAAAACTATTACTTAGGTCTGTTTGATTGTCTCATAATTGCTGTAAAAATACATATGAAAACCTCAATTGTGCCTCAAAGGGACGGTAGTGACCAGCCAAGTTTTGGCACTACACGCATTTTACAGGATCAAACTCATGCGATTTTCGACTCAACTCTAACTTCGGTACCAATAAAGACAGAAACTTCAAACTTGGCTAGTTTTCTTTTATTTCCTAATAACTCAATTTTGAAATGAAAACTTGACTAGTAAACCAACCCAATTTAAGTCAGTAATCAATAAATAACATATTTATCTGATAAATTTGATGTTCTTCGATATAACTCTACTTACTATTTAACATTAATAAACTTAGAACTTGGCGTACTTTAAGATCCCATTACTTTTTACAGCTGACTGGTAACGCAAACGTTTTGTTTATAGAAGAACTTGGCTTCTTTTTAAACATTTATGTTTATGGTGTGATTAATGTTTCTAAATAGACAAAGTATCTAAAACCATGCACTTGAAACTGACTCTTCTCAATATTATCTATATTTTTTTTTTAATTTAATATATTTTTCTTTATTTGTATAAAGATTTTTCTGAGTTAATTTCAAAACAGAATAAATTTTATGAAAAAAATTGAAGATTATGATTTTCTTTTTATAAAAATTACCTGAAGAAAATAAACTTATTTTCGGAGTATGAAGTTTTAGTTAAAAAGATCAAGAACCTATATAATCCTCAAAAACAAAATATTCCTGCAACAGTAAAACGATTATTTTTTTATTAACTTGGTATATTTTCTCTTCCAAAATATATAGTATATATTTATTAAATTTAAATATTTTATTTGTTTTTGTTTATACATACATTAGGTATCTGTATAGATATATATCTATATATATATATAATATATATATATGTATACAAAAATATACATACACTTGTATAAAAGTTTTACCAATAAAAATACGGAATATTATTTTCTTTTTTGTTTTTTTTTTTTTTTTTTTTTTTTTAAGATTATTAAATAAAATATTTTACATTATTTTCTTTTTTTGTTTAGAACTTACAAACTATACATAATTCTATAAATAAATGTAGCTTTTGTTACTTTTAAATTTTATTTGTTTGTCCTGATCTGGGGTCAGTTTATTGGTTCTTTGAATAAATTACTTGTAGCAAAACTAGAGAGCATCTCTTATTCTGTAACTATATTCTATTGTTTTATATATTTATATAAAATAAAACTGAATAAAAAACATATAAACGTAGTTATATAATTTATTATGCATGTGTGCTATGAAAATTCAAGAAACGATGTTGCCTTCTTTTGTTGTTTTTTTTTTCGTATTTTTTTTTATACTTTGCAGTCAAAATTTCAAAAGCAATATAAAAATAGTTTTTTTTTTATTTAATTGTTTCATTGTGCGGACATATTTATAATATTATTATTTAATGTTATTTTTGTTGTATTAAAATATATAAGCATGCAAACTATATAAAATACTGTACACTATAAATATTCTTAAAGGCTAATCAAAAATATCTTAATTAATTTGCTTTAATTTTTTGTATTTATTTATTGTTTTTTGTTAAATATGTTTGCTTTTTGTTTATGCTTTGAATATATATAATTTAATAATAATAATAACTAGTAATGTCTTTTCTGAATAGGAATTTTGGCTATTAGCCCAGCTAAGCTCAAACTGTGTGATTTCTTTGATTTAGTTATTTTGATCTTCAAAATATGTTTTCTTTTTGTAAAATATGTTTGTAGAGAAAAATATAATTTGTATGGTATGTTTAAACCGTTTTGATATATGTATTTTGTTTTTAGTATGGAATAGAATCAACACATATTTTTTTATAATTTATCAAAATATAGTTTATTTTTTGTATTTTTTTTTTTTTTTTAGATACAATTGGAAAGTGAGTCTAGTATGAGTTCAAATTGGAGTGGATGAATATGGACCAGGACCATAAAAACAGGATAGAGAACCAGTTTGAAAAATTAAAACATAAAAGAACCTAAGCGACTACAATTCTACTCCACATGAAAACCTTAGTTAAGCAAGTTTATGAGGTCTCAGAAATTTCAATACCATTTATCAGCTAAATTCATCACTTTAGCTGTACAAAAAAATAGAATAATATTTTTTGAACTCGTCTGAAATTATTTTTTTTCGCAGCAAATGAAATATATATAAAAGAATTTAATGAAAAGAGATAGAAATTTCGACTCCTTAATGAAAAGTCATATTAAGGTTTCTTCTCCTGCTTCGTCAAAATGACGGAGGGAAATTTTTGAGCTTTCAGAAAAGTGAACTGGATGAAGTTTTCTAATATGAGTACTACAAATACGCAATCAAATTATACCATTTTATCAAAGGGGTATTCTTTTGATAGCACACTCTCGGTTAGGCTGCAAACCTTTCGCTCAGTCATATTAATTTTAAACATTTTATGAAAAACTACTGCAATTTACGGTTAATACATTTAGATTCTTGCTCACTTGTGAAAAATAAATGCCTTTATTACGGAAAAGGAGTATGATTCATTGAAAATTTTGAAATGAGACAAGAACAACTAAAGTGTTCTACCACCAAGTTATTTCGCTGAAGTTATAGCTATTCTAGCTATTTCACAGCAAGCGTATGTGCTCTAATAAAAATTCTATTAGTTCAAATGCATTTGATAAGCAACAAAACCTGCACTGAGATGGAGCTTGACATGTGGCTTCGGTAGCGCGATGGGTAGGCCGTCGGCTTCCTAATTCCAGTCACAGTTAATGTCTTAAGTTCAATCCCCATGACGGGCAAAAGCTTTTAAAATAAAAATGAACATATTAAGACTCAGCACCACACAAAGAAGTCTGATGATCGGGTTGGCCCTCGTGAAATAGCTATAACTTCAGCCAAATAACTTGGTGGTAGAACACTTTAGTTGTTGTTGTCTCATTTCAAAATTTTCAATGTTATTGTCTGCGCAGCGTGACTGCATTGTATGAACTTTAGTTCATCCAAAAAAATCCTAATAAAGTATGAATCATGTTGTTATCCACTTATCGGTATTATCGATCAGAAACAGCGATCTGTCAACGGACAACCATTGGTCAAAGATAGAAATTTTTAGTGGTATTGAGTTTACAAGGAAACACATTTTGTGTATCAGTTTTGTGATGAATTTGTTGGATACAAAATTTAAAAAAATAAAAGACAGACAAAAATATTAAAAAAAAAATTTAAATGAAACATTGTGGGCCTTAATGGATTTAATTTTCTATCAAATAGAAAAAATTCATATAATTTCAAAGTAATCGGACAGAAAAATATTAACGAATAGATTTTTGAAGTATCGATAGTAGACTCTAAGTCTATTCAACTTTTGAATAGACACTCGCAATAAGCCCTATTTTTAGTGAAAAAGATTAGAACCTTATTGCTAGAGTGATAGTAGCTAAATGGGCTTCAGGTCAATTGAAACAAATTAATTATTTCACAACGTTTCGTCCATGAATATGGACATCATCAGGTGCGAGCAATGATAGTTTAATTATTACATTTATATTGCACTTAAACACGAACAGAGATGTTCCCAGTAGCAAGTTTAACTTGTCAGTTAAACTTGCTACTGGGAACATCTCTGTTCGTGTTTAAGTGCAATATAAATGTAATAATTAAACCATCATTGCTCGCACCTGATGATGTCCATATTCATGGACGAAACGTTGTGAAATATTTAATTTGTTTCAATTGACCTGAAGCCCATTTAGCTACTATCACTAAGAAGATTTAAAGGTCACAAATTCCACAAGCTTATTGCTAGAGTTTACTCTGCAAAAATTTAGTCGACTTAAGTCGATCGGAAATTCTTGATCGAGTTAAATTTTCTATCAAATAGAAATGGCAGTTTTGTATGGACAGCCGTTTTTTGTATAGAAAAGCTGCCCAGCTGAATTTTCAGTTGGGAATTTCTTTCTGAAAATTCAGATTAAACGTAACTAAACTTCACTAAACGTAACTGAATGTCAGGTTACTTTTTATGACAGCTGGCCAATCAGAAGCTCCATCTGAAAATAAAGTACTGACAAATTTGATGCGTTGAACCTAGCCATTATTTCATAGTAATCTGACAGAAAAATAATAACGAATAGATTTTTGAAATATCGATATTAGAAATAAAAAAGTTATTCACTATTCATTGATATTTATCAATTTTTTTAAATATTTCACAACGGTCTGCATTATTGCCAGTGACCAAAGATTTTTTCGGTTGGGTGGTTTAATATCGAATTTCAATATTTATCAACTATCAATCAACAATCGCAATAGGGGTGTAGGGGTGTCTATTCATTTATATAGACATTTGAATAGACTCTCGCAATAAGCCCCACCACAAAAAGAAATTAATCAATTGATTAGATTATTTCATGATATCATTATTTGTTTCTTAAAAATATATATAGAAAAACACATTACATAAGAGAGCATTAAGAAACCGCACACTGGTTAACTGCATTAAACCACCTTCAATAAGCGAAAAAAAATTTGAAATTTATTTAAAGACAAATAGAAACAAATTTCAAAGATTGTGCGTCTGCATGTATTACATTTAAGGAACAATTTATAAAACCTACGGTCTTAGCCAAATAAAAGAAAGTGTCGTTCTATTTTAAAGGAGCTGCCAATTGAGTATGAATCTGTTAACCCATACACTAGCCACATCGAAGAGCATCGGAGACGAGTTTTACATGTATTTGTCAAGTGTATGCTAGATTCTATCGTTCATTACTGGTCTGTGGGAAAAAAAAGTTCATGACAAAATCTTTCTTATCTGAACCAATCCACAGAAACCAAAATCACCATTGAAATCAGCATACCCGATTTATCTTTTGTGGTTATGCACAATCATTTGTCGGTTGTCGAAACTTGTATATTGATTTAAACGCTGAATTCATTAATTCTTGTAAATAAAAAAGCCCTTGAGGGTCTCTTGATCTTAATACATACATAGATATTATTTCACTGTGAATTTAAAGTTAAAATTTGAAATTAAAACTCCAAATTCAGAATGAAATATTTTTGAAATCTCCGCATTTTAAGAAATCCGAATACAAATTCTCAGTAAAAAATGTATCCCTTTTGTAGTCATAATAACTGAAACTATTTTGTTCACTTGATCCGCTATTTTTCGTCACATGATTACCAATTAGGTTGAAGAGATTTATTTTTACTTCTCGCTGAGAAGTTGTATTCAAATGTTACAAATGATTTTTGTAAGTACGTTTCGTTGCTTCAACTTGTGCTGGTCCAAGATTAGAACCTAAGTTATTTTTCTGTGAACTTTGAAGTGTTACATTACACCACCTTAAAGTTTAGAGAAAAATAGAACAAGTGCGACAAAAAAATAAGATGGCCTGTATAATACCGAAGTTATTTAAAGTGAAAATTTCTCGGTTTAGTCCAAGAGCATGTTTATTATTTGCCAACAAAATGTTCGTAAACGAATTTTTAAGATTAAACTTATTGTTTTGCAATAATATTTTAACCTCTAGTTACTTTAATTCAAAAAATAATTTGCACTTGAGCTGCATCTGACCCTCTACATCAAATTCAATTTGTTCTGTTTTTTTAAATTTTATTTGGTGAATTGAAAGAAATTAGATCTCAGAGGTATCAGTGTCAAAATAAATGAGCAAGCAAAAACAAATTTTGTTTCCTTGTATATTTTACAGTAAGACCTCTAAGATCTCATTTTCCGGAGCAAGCCAATGAATTTGCAATTTATCTACACAAATTAAAATAAACACTTTATAACTACATAATTATTCTTTTTTAAATTGCTTAAAATGAAGCAAAAATGTAAGATGTATACAAAAAGATGTAAGGGGCCAGTTATAGCGATCGGTAAAAACCATCAGTAAAAATTTTCTTTTGCATAATTTCATAATCCCAAGGAAGAATAATTTTGTAAAAAAAGCATTTATTTATTTTACTGATGGAAATTCGTTTTACTGAACAGTTAATTACCAACTCACAAAAAATGGAATATTTCGTTTCAGTTTTCTGTGTTCTATTTTTTTACTGTTCCACTCCATCAATTAAAAAAATTACTGAAGGAATTTACATCATTAAAAATAAAAAAGGTTGTTGCTGGAGATTTGACATTTAATTACTGATAGAATTTTAATGATTGCTTTAACCGGCTGTACTTAAAAAATTCCAACCTGGTTCAACTTTTACTGATGGTTTTTACTGATCGCTATAACTGGCCCCTAAGATGTACACAAAAATGTGTACCTACATACAAAAGTATGCAGTAAGATTTAAGTCACAGGAAGAGTTGGACAGAAATAATAGCTGTATGCATTGTGGTGAGAGTGTGTAGCTCCATAATAATAGTTAGCTGTAAGTAGAAATTGCGATTTTTGGAGAGAATTTTTTGAAATTTATAGAAGTTTACCAGAGACATGGCAGATTAAAAGGGAAGATTTTAAATACAACGCATATCTAATGTTTTGGACAAAATTAAAGAATAAAAGCCAAATGCAAATATGGACACAAAAATAAACCGGTTCGAACCAGAGTTCTGGCACAGAAGACTAACATGTTCCTTCGCTATGATACTTCAACGATCTTTTCTTTTTGGTGAATCAAGAAGATATCAACGACAGGGTGTTATCAATGGACGAAGAAATAAGTCAATTCAATTCGTCCAACAAATTGAAAGTTAAAAATTTGGTCCTTTGACTAATTCCTTATTCCAAAGTAGTTTCCACTTATTTTAATTGCCTTTTTTCTTCTTGTTCTTTATATTCTCAAATTTTATCTTTTACGAGAGCTGCAATCAAAACGCCCGCCATGGTTAAAATTCGAAAGAGAACTAGTAATCGACAGCACGTTTGACAAATGTGAAAGCAAATGGCTTAATTCCATCAAACATTCATTAAGCCATATATGTCAAACATTACTTGAGAATGTGAACACTCTAATACTTCAAATATTGGGTATGTTCAGATGAATAAGGGGACTTGCAAATAAGGCAAGATTCTAGTCTTTGATTCTCCAGTTTTCAAAAAATTGAATTCAAATGAAGGGAACTTTTATTGGAATTGACTGGAAAATTAGTCAAGAAATATCTGCCTTAATTTTAAATCAAGTATATTCTTATCAAATTTGTCATTTTTGAAATTAAAAATCAGTTCAACTTTTTGTAAATTGTTTGTGCGGTCGTGTTAATTAAATTTAAAATTAAATTTTCGGTACATTACGACAGAATTTTTTATCCATGTCGAGGATTCTCTTTTTTTTTAACGAAATGTAAATGTATTGAAGAAAAGTTATAAGTCTGATACGACATATCGAAAAAAAGTGAGTTATTTTTAAGCAAATTTACGTTCAATGGATGTAGTTGACTGAATATGAAGTCCCTTATGTTTCATGAAAGTAACCATTATCCTTTTTTAAATCCTATTATATGGTGTTTTATTGAAAAAATATTGAAAATGTAACAAATATAATAAAACCAAAACCTTATAGCTCACTGGAATGTTCAGAACTGTCATAAATATATGTACATCCTTTTGTCCGCATTTATTGATGCTCTCACTGGGATTTGTAGAAAAAAACTTAACATAAAAACATACACTAAAAGGACCATCATAAGATGAAAAAGAAAAACGAATGCAGTAGAAAATAATAGCTAGAGGCATGAAATTTTGCTACAAAAAAAAAATTAAAAAAAAAAAACTGACTTACTGGTCATACTCCCAACCACCATACTAAAACTCAGACTCTTAAATAATTGTTTTCCTTATTTCCCATTGTATTGGTCATATCAAATGCATTTTCGTTTTACTCTTACTCGTAAATAGTATAAATTCTTTCAATTTTGTTGTTTTTTATATTTTTTTTAAATCCTCTTAAAGGCACATTATTGTGTTTTGTTAATTCTTTAATTTTGTTTAACCTGAATTTATATTTTGTTTCATCATAGTGTACGTATTATTATTATTTTATTTTATTTTTTGAAATTTCCTTAATTCATATATTTGATTAGGAAATACTTTGATTTTTGTTCGCTTGGTTTTTTTTTTTTGTTTGTATGAAAAGCATTTACAAAATATTTAATATTAAATATACTATATAGATCTTAAAAATTGTAGTTCCACCTAATTTGTTTTGTTTCTTTAAATTTCTTTCGTTTTAAATAAAATACATTCAGTCTATATAAAAAAAACCATGAACGGCTGAGATTCTTTTAAGAAAAACATTCTCCTCACATTTATAGAATATATTTTTTTGTTTTGTTAAAAAAAATATTTCAATTTATTTTTTTTTTTTTAGCAAGTACAGTTCAGTAAAAAATATATTATGTATTATTATTCAATATACAAATGACAAAGTTATTTATGTATATGTTTTCTTAAAAAATTGTTCATTTTCACAATTCAAAAAATCGTTTTATATTTTTAATACAAAATAATTATTTATGTGTGCTCTTTTGTTTGCTTTTCGTTCTTAGTTTATAACTATATATATATATTTTGTGTATAATATACATATATATTCAAGAATATAAATATGTTGAATTACAATAAAATAGTCGTTTTCGTTTATGTTAAATATTAATAAAAATAGAGTGAATTGTTTGACTTACATTGCTAAAAATGGACCCAATGTATCGATCTTATTTTTTAATGTTTCGAAAGGTTCAAAGGGACATCTGAAATAAAATAATTTTATTTTCATTTAATACATCATTTATTTTGTTGTTGGAATAAGCATTTCAGAACTAGAAACAATTTTGCAGATCATATAAAGTTGTTTTCGAAATATTCGACCCAATTCTTAATATTCCCGGGAATAGTAACTCCCCGGGAGACTTGAATTGCCAAGTAGAATTTCTTTTCCTTTAAATTGGGGAATGAGAAATCTGTATGTTCCAAATAGCTGTTTTTCAGCATTTGAAATAAATAAAATTGCAGAAAGAGAACAAATACTTTATCAAATGTGAATTGTTATTTCTATGAATAAAAAAATTATAAAAAAACAGCAGTAAATTTTCAGTAGGCATTGCCTTAAAAACTTAGCAAGAAGAAGAATTTGAAGAAAGCCAACCTCGCAAGGCACGCATGTGGATGATAATAAGAACTAAGTATCAAGTATGTACATATATGTAACATTTATTGCAGTGTCACTTGTTCGTTGAGACAATGAAAGTTTCAATTAACGTGCTTTTCCTTTTTTGCAAAGGCATACAGTGCTCCAGATGATGTGGCATCAAGTTCTACTGACACTAGAATCTAGAAAGCGTGGCAGAGCGTTTAGAAAGCGACATGTTTAAATTTTGACCGGCTTGAATTTGTATTCTTCCCCAAAAAGAAGACATGGTGAGTAACTTAATTCTATATCTCCAACGATTCCGACTTATATTTAAACGCTTATAACGTTAACATAGGCGGGAAATTTAATTTAGCAAAAGTGTAGTGTTAAATGACTTAATAATAAAATTTTCATTTTTCACTCACCTGAACTATGTTCTTCTTTAATACTACTAGTTGTTATTCTATCGTCAGTCGTTGGTGGTGATCGATTCATTGTTGCGGGAGGAGGTGGAGGCTGCAGTCCCAGCTGGCCCGCCGCTGCTAAATGCATTTGTGCATATGATGAGTGGTGCAAATGCGATGGTGTAGTTGCCGCAGCTCCATTATATGGAAAGAAGGGCACTCCTTGTTGTGGCACTGGTCCGGCAGCCGACGAGGGCATCATTACTGCTGCAGCACCAGCAGCGGCTGCAGCTGCCGCCGCAGCTGCCGGATAATGATGCATCCACAGAGGATTGCGAAGTGCAGCCAATGTCGATACATATGGGTGATAATATGGATTCAATTGCGGAATGTATGACGATGAAGGTGACGGCGATGGTGACGAAGAGGAATGATGCGGACTCGGTGATCCATTTGGTGGCGGGTACATGTAGTAAAGTGATGATGCACTACCACCACCAAGTGGTGAGGAGCGTTGCATCATTGCTGCTGCTGCTTGCTGATGGTACTTACTTACCGCAACGGCTGCAGCAGCAGCAGCTGAGTCTTGAGTTGGCGTTCGTCTATTGTCCGGTGACATTGCTGTTCGCTCTTCTCCTTTACTATTGCTGTTGCCAGCATTTTTTAAATGCTCACTCAGTCCGGGACTTGGCGATGAAGACGATGGCGACGCAAATTGTCTACGTATGGAGACAGTCTTTTTTGGTACAGTTCTTGGAGTGGACGTCGAAGATGAAGTTGTCATGCCTCCTCCTGAGCCACCTCCACCAGGAGACGGCGACGATTGAATTCCAATAGGAGACGATTCCCGAGGAGTGCCACTGTGATTTGTGGTTGCTTGCGGCGAATGAGTGCGAAACATTCCTCCACGCAAGTTCTGCTGTTGCTGACTGCTGGGCGACCTCGCTCCTTTGAGCTTCGGGTGGTATGTGTCTCCCGAATTATTGGGGGACATTGCACTCGGTGGCGGCACATATTTTGGAGACATCATGTAGGGTGAATAGAAATGATGGTTGGGCGAGGAATTTGTTAAATTCTCTGACTTTACTTTATACGCATCGCTTCCCGTGGAAGAGTTTGAGTTCTTCGGTGAAGAGAGATATCCATGCGGGGGTGTCAGCCGAGAGGAGGAGGAGCTTTGTGCATTGTTGCCATATGACCTATTGCTGTGCGCTTCAGGTGGGGAACGCATGTTGCCGTAGTCCACATTGGGACTCCGATTTCTTGAATGATGCTGATGATGGATTTCACTAATCGGCGAATATGGAGGAGATCGTTTTTTGGCACTGCCACTCGTTGACGATGAATACGGCGATGATTTGCTATTTGTACAGCCTTCTGGTGACTTGGGTGATGCCAGCATCGCTCGCAGATACGAAGGGTCGTTATATCCTGCTCCAACGCTTTGATTATTCACTGAGTGCTCAATTTTAACCCTGCTATTGGAATTTGCATTGTTATTGCTATTGCTGGAGTTGCTATTGTTGCCGCTGAGCAACGAGTGGATGCTGTAGCTGCTATACAATCGAGTTGGGGTGTTGCTGGGAGTAATATTGCTGCTGTTAGAGGTGACCACCGTTGGTTCTATACGGTTGCCATTTGTAACATAATTGTTGATGTTTGGGGATGGAAGCGCCACACCACGCCCAGTTGGGATTGGTGTTATAGGCATCGTCCCAGAAGCTGGGGGGTTGCCTTTCGCACGGCTACGTTTACTATTTGCTGCTGGTGAGTCCTCCAGCGACACTTTTTCGAATTCTCTGAGTATTCTTTTTCGCGGCGAAACATGTTGTTGGTGGTAGTGCAATTCGGATGCTAATCTAGACGATGTCGATGGCATTTGGTGCGATGAATGGGTCTGATGATGACTGTGCGGGTGCTGTGAGGTTGTGACTCCTCCTCCAATAATTTGCGTTTTCGACAAGTGATATAGACTTGTCGGCAGTCGGTCGAGAAGTTTCTGTATAATCGTTGAGAGCTTAGCTCGGGATTTAAGTCTTTTTTCTCCATTCAATATTCTGCTTTTTTGTTTCGTTGCTATATGTTGTTGTTGATGGGTTTCTATTGATCCAGTATTAGTTGACGGCGATAAAGAAAACGATGCATCTACAGTATCGGAAGATTGTGAGTCTGGTGTGGGAGTCTTAGATGCCTCTCGGACAGAACCTTCTTTTTCGGTACTCGAATCATCAGAACTTTTCTCTTCTTCCATTGCATTATTTTGTTCGTCTTCATCATCAACACTTTCATCATTTTTATCTTCAACTTTCACTTTTTCTATTTTGACTTTTATGTCAACGTCAGCAGCTATGCTACTTCCATTCTTTGCGAGTCTAAATGGTGTTTTACACACAGAATTGTCTAAGGGCCTTCGACGTTTTATTCGAGCGCTTTTCAAGCCATCCAGCGAGACTAAGGTTTGTTTTGTACGCTTGAAATATAAACACATTTCTTTTGAAATTCCACGGCGAGGTGTTGATTGCTTCCAGCAATGATCACGTTGCCATGGAGATGACTGTATGGAACTGTTATCATCCGAAACTGAAAAATAGAATTTTTGTATTGGAAATGCACTACAGAATATTTAAGTAGTGTAAACTTACAACTTAATGATGTTGAACTTTCATTTTTGGGATATGTGGGCGTAACGGTCGAAGACGTTGCCGATGGCGAGCGAAATTGCTTTCGCGGAACAGATATCCAACCGGATTTTTCGCCTTCTTTGGCTCGAGCCAATTCAAGAATAAATTTTCCATCTATAAATAAAAATGTGATGAATATTAATACAAAACATAATAATTATGTAGTTGATAATGAATTATTATGCCTGATCCTTTACTTTGAATGTATGTTTATATTTTCACATTATAGTCCAAGTTCAATTTTATTTGTTATATAAACTTGGTAGACCTTTGTACTAAAACGAACACCACACAAAATCAGAGTAAAGGAAAAGATCTATTATACACTACATTAAACTTTTTCATTTGTGAAATTTAAAAAATACACTAAACTATACTAGATAAACGCATACTGTGTAAGAATGTGGTTCTTTTTCAAAAAATGGTGCTTACAAAAAATATTTGAACTACCTTAACATCTTTATTTTTGAATATAAATAGTTCCAGGCGACTTATTTATGAACCAAATATTAAGTAGAAAAAAGAATGGTTCAAAAGTTTTGAGGACTTCCGATCGCGCAAGGCTTTCGAAATTTGTCGAATATACTGCAAAATTCCTATTTTGGTGATTTACGAGCAGTGTAGTGTGCCTAAAAGCTAGAGCATGTAGGAAATTTTTAAAAACATTAGTTTGAAATTTTTTTTATTAATTTTTGTTTTTAAAATTTTGAGTTTGAAAACTATTTTTCAAAACCTGTACACTAAAATAATTTTCTTTACGAATGCGATAAAAGAGATTTCTGGCTTTACAAGAAGGTATTGCATGACATTGTAGCAGCGTTTTATAATATTTAATTACCCGCTTACAAATTACCCATTACTCTTTTAAGTATGTAATTAAATAAAATCTAATAACCCATTACATTTACAATATGTAATAAAAAATATCTAATTACCCATTAAATCTTCAAAATGTAATGGAAAAATATTTAATTACCCATTAAATTAAAAAAATGTAATGAAAAAAAAAAATTCCATTACATTCTAAAAATGTAATGGAAAACAATTTAATTATCCATTACATTTTTAAAATGTAATTGAAAAATAACTTATTATCCATTAAATTTTTTATTATGTAATTAAAAAATATCTAATTACCCATTACATTTCAACTATGTAATTAAAAAATATCTAATTATCCATTACATTTGTATTATGCAATTAAAAAATATCTAATTACCCATTAAATTTCTACTATGTAATTAAAAAATATCTAATTACATATTACAGTTGTAATATGTAAATAAATAATATTTAATATATATAATTAAATATTATTTATTTACATATTACAACTGTAATATGTAATTATATATATTACGTATGTAATAGGTAATTAGATATTTTTTAATAACATTTCAAAAATGTAATGGATAATTAAATTTTTTTACATTACATTTTAAGAATGTAATGGATAATTGCATTTTTAGGATGTAATGGATTTTTTTTTTTTTTCATTACATTTTGAAAATGTAATAGGTAATTAAATTTGTTTCCAGTACATTTTAAAGATGTACAGCCTTATGCATAAACGAATTATAGCGGGTGCATAGCGCTATGTACTCTTTATAATGCCTCTGAACGCAAAAACCTCATTCATAAACTTATGCAAGGTTGAATAGAAGCAACATAAGCTAAACGCGTTTGGGGGTTGTATAGAGCCAACATAAGGGTTGTTAAGTATCGGAATGTCACTTTGACTCACACATAGCAATAATGTAGATAGATGTTAGGGGGGCGCTTATTTTTGCAATCTTTGAGGTGTTGAAATCTCACTTTCAAAATATTTTATAAGATTTAATACAGCAATTAATAATGTTGGTTTTGTTAATTTACTGTACATTTTTGTTGGGATATTGTTTAAAAAAATAAAGAATATTTTTTTTTGTACACTTTATTTTATAGAAGCTGCTTATTAAATGGCAAAACTTAAAGATTTTCCATCAAATCTTACAACTTTTGCAAATGCTCGGCGGCATGCGTGATTTAAATAAAATTGTACAAAGATTCACCTTCATCACTTTCATGGGAAAAAACAAATGAATTTTAAGCATTACAAAATAAGCACCACCCTTTCATTTTTCTCCTCAACAAAAACATCACGATGTGAGTAAATGGAACAATTCATGGAATAAATCAAAAACGACGTATTTTTTGTTTCAAATATTTTTAATTTTATTTGCGAACACAAACAAAGAACAAAGCAACTGTATAATTATAATAATATTAAAAGAAATGAATACAAAAAGAATTATTTTTATTGATTCTTCACGCAGCACACACACACAGCTGGGTCTCCTTTGTCAGTTTTGAAAGTAAAACGTACTAGATTCCTCATTTATGGTACTAATTTTGACACAAGCTCATTATAACTATAATGGGTTGACAAATATTTTATGCATAACAATTTATGCAACGTTGTATAGTGGCTACATAAATCCTTATGCAGTGCATAACTATTCATCTGTTCAGCGGATTCTAATGAATACGGCTGGTAATGGATAATAAGATATTTTTTAATTACATATTGCAAATGTAATAGGTAATTAGATTTTATTTAATTACTTATTACAAAGGTAATCGGTAATTAAAATGTAATTAAATTACAAATGTAACTAACTATTTGCAACCCTGTATTGTAGTAAGTATTTTTTTTATTAAATGCTTAATTACCTACTTTCAGAAAGCAAAGAGCTTTCTGAAAGCAAAACCTTCATAGTGTGACGACACGGAAAGTACTTTCTTGAAAGCGTTTTCTGGAAGTGATTTGATTTCTTTCACAAAAAAAAAAACTTTCACTGCGGGACTAGTTCCTGAAAGCGTTTTTATGAAAGCAAATTACTTTCAGAAAAGGTTTTCTGCTTTCAGAAAATGTTTGTGAAATTTTTTCGATTTCTGGAAAGCGAAAGTATGTTTTTCACCCAAATTGGTCTTCTATCAGGTGTATATTGTGGAATCGTTACGTTTTCTCGCAACTCAGATGACCGGGTAACGTTTGCCCGGTATTACATTTACTACTTCTACGTTGCGAAACGTAATCTAGGGCCTCAGTTCCCAAACTGTACAGAATAGTTTTCAATGTTCCGCGACTTTCCCGAAGTAAAAACAGTAAAAGCACAAAAATATTTGTTTTAAGTTCTTGAAACCGGGTGACTGGCGCATTTTCAAATTAATATAAATAACTTTTGTATTGATTTTTTTTTAAAGAGTAAAGATTTTTTCCCCAAATATCGTTAATTTTAGACACATCAGTTGGCTAGTTAAATTATTAAAAATCAAAAATTGAATGTCCAAAGTCACCCTAGAGTTTTGTGTGATTTTGGTCGGGTAAACGTTTTCCTTATTATCTCATTAACTAGATTCAATCAATGATCCCCTACCAATTGATTACAGAGACATTTTCTTATACTGAGGATTTTTTGTTTATTTTTTAGGGTTCTTTTTTTTATGTTTTTTAAATACATGAATTGTTAATTTAAGTCACTGGAACAATATTAGGAGGATCAATCTTTCTCAGCTCTTTTGCAGCCTTAGTAGGACAAGTGTTCTTATAATTTTGATGCATTTTTTCCATAATTTTTCGTGTCTAAATATGCCATATGCCATTTTTTATAAAAACTAAATATAATTTTTGGTTTTATTGTTACATTAATAAAGTAAACCAGAATCGATTTGCATAATATTCCACATAACTGAGTAAAAATTATTTTGCTGTAGTATTTCCACAACATATTGAAACCTTTCAACATTTGTTGGTGTTTTGTTAAGGTTTTTTATTAAGTTTACAACTTTTTTTCTTATTTTGTCCTAATGAAGCTTTAACAATAATTTTTAATTTATTTAATCATACATTTTTAGAAAGAAAGCAATTTTTACCCAGCTACACGATATGTAATTACAAAAACATGTTTGACGTTTGCATTTTTTTTTTATCGAAGTGTGAGCTTTTCATAATTAAAAAAAACGCAAACAAAATGATACAACAACACTCACTTTCTAAAGAAAATGACGAGCCATACTCACATTAAATATTTATTTAAACAATAAATTGATTTTTAAATTTGATTGTGTTGTTTTTCATCTTTTACTATCGTAAAGACTTTTGTGAGTTAAAAAAAATCGCAAAAAATGGTTACCCTGTGAAGGTCTTTCAAGTCCTGTGATTACAAATCTGAAATTTTCTCAATTTTTTTTTGTGCTATGGAACCTTGAATAACCCTTGAATATGCATTCAAAAATTTAAACACACTTGCAGCAGTTTTAAAGAAAATATTACTTTTTTGCCCAACTAAGTACTCAAAATTTTTACATAACCCTAATTCAATGGACTGTAGTGTAAAAAAAAAATGTACTACAAAAGTTTTGCAAGTTACCTTAAAAGTTGGCGTATTCAATTCTCATTTCAAAATATGGTATAACATTTTTGAGAATATTCCATAAATAACGGAAACAAAAATGTTTTTCTCAAGTAACCCGGATTTAAGATAATTCTTTTTAGTTCATTAAAAAAAACTTTGAATGCACTCTAGGTTTAAGTTTAAGTTCGAGGGGGGTGAACAGCAATATATAAGTAACTACCAGGCCCAGAGTACCGTACCGAGGGCTATCAGATAGTGATTCATTCATACTTTTTTGATTTAAGTTTTAAATAAAATTCTATTTTTCAAAAAAAAATTACATGAAAAGTTTATTTAGATTAGCTATAACAAATGTTCAAATTGTTTGCCTCCAACGAAATTGCCAAGGTATTCTTCATCAAGGAATTTTTTCACGGGGCGAGCATAATGCGCTGGGCAGCCGTCTTGTTTTCTTTTTTTTTTAAACATGCCGCGCACTAAAGGGGTTCTTACTACCCTTAATTATGACTAGCACAGTGCGAGCCTTAGGAAAATAAGGAAGGATAAGGTCCACATGTTTAACTTTGAAACGATAGTGCGATTTATCATCCCGCATCAAATGTGTATTTTCTGCCAATTGTTGCCGGGTTACTTGAGAAAAACATTTTCGTTTCCGTTTTTTATGTGATATTCTCACTAATGTTATATCATTTTGAAATGAGAATTGAACACGCCAACAAAATTGAGAAAAATTAAGATTTAAGACCTGAAAGACCGTCACAGGGTAACCATTTTTCCGATATTTTTTCGAATGCCTATTAGCACCAGCCAATTAGCATGCGACCCTGGTGAACATTTCATGAACTACACGAATGCCGCTACTATGGATAAACCGAGGATTCTCATCTTTATAATGATTTATCTATGGCCAATGTATCTTTTTAATGATTTATCTTTGGTCAAGTTCCAAGGATTCTCATCTTTATAATGATTTATCTATGCTCAATGTACTTGGTAGCGGCCAACTCACAAAATGCATTGACTTTGTTAAGGATTCCAAAGCTTAAAAAGTTTGGGAACCGCTGATCTAGGGAGTGCCACCTTTCAATCGATGTAACGGACAATATAAAAAAACAATTTTTCAAAATCGACATATTATTCTCTTTAAACTCAATTTCTGGCGCCGGCCGTAGACTTAAAAACTGCACATTGCTGATTCCAGCTTTCAATCGTTTTATCGCACGCAACGGAAAACGAACTTTTATCTTTAAATTCGATTTGCGTTCTATGCCCTCCAAAGTTGGCACTTTTTTCCCTGAGCTTTTTTTTCGTGACCCTAGGGAGTGCCACCTTTCAATCGATGTACCATAAGCATTTTATTTTATATACACAGGGGATTATTGCGAGAGTCTATTCAAAATTCAAATAAACATAGCCATGTTCTTCATTATTTCTCAACTTGAGGCAAACTCTCAAGTTGATCAACATAACTTGAGGATTTTTATTTTCAACTTGTGAATTTGTTTTTATTCACTCAAAGTTGACGTTTTAAACTTTCGATTTTCAACTCTAGAGTTAATCAACTTTGATTTTCTCAACTCCCGGAAAAAATAGAAGTTGGCGAGCAAACTTGGGAGTTTATATACAAATTTCAATTTTTTTTTTTTTTAACGCTACTTCGAACAAAAATAAGACGAATTTTTTTAACTGACCATCAGATATCAAACGGTGAAAGTGAAGAAGGAAGTCAGTAAACCTTTGACCAAGAGTGAAAATAACAAAAACGTTTCTAATGCTTTTTTTTAACACGATTTACTAAATAGAAATTTACAACTAAAACTTAAGTACCTCTAACCTAAATGCACTTTCCTTACTATCTCCCATTCTAATTCAACTCGCTCAGGATTTATTAGCAGTTTATTAGCCTACTCGGATTCCTGACGTTGCAGGTCAATCCGCCAACACTCTAGATTTGTTTCTTACCTCTGACCCTGATAAATACACTATAAGTGTATTATCGCCTCTAGGCACATCAGACCATTGTGTCATATCTGCGAATTTCTCGTGCCACCAAAACACAGTTAAAGAAAAAACTCCCAAGAGAACCGTTTGGCAGTATGAGAAAGCCAACTGGGACGGTCTCAATGTTTTCTTCAGGAACTTTAACTGGTCACTACGCTTCCTCGATAGTGACGTAGATTTCAGTGCAGATATGATTACAAACTTAATTCTTTGTGGAATGAGAAATTTTATCCCGAATAGGGTGAAACCTATCAAACCCAAAGAAAACTCACGGTTTGATTCGAGCTGTAAAGAGGTTATTAGTGTTAGAGAAGTAAGCTTCCGAAGCTATAAAGCCAACCCTACTGAGGAAAACCGGAAAAAGTTTCAACAAGCTAGAAAGACCTGTAACGTTCATATTCGACGAACCAAATTTTTACATGATCAAAAATTACGGCAAAAAATTCTACAATGTCCCAAAGGTAGTAAAATTTTTTGGTCATTTGTAAAAAACATACGAAACACCACCTCGTCCTCGGTTCCAACGCTCGTCTTCAACGATGCTCCTTTTGTCAGCTCAATCGATAAAGCCAATTTGCTTGCAGCACAGTTTGCTGTTAATTCGTCGCTGCCTGAAAGTGTTATGACTCCTCCTGTACTTGAGAGCGCAAATGATTCTATGGGACAAATCTTCTTCCGCACTCGTGCAGTTGCCAGAGTTCTGAAAGATCTCGATATTCACAAATCCGCTGGCCCGGATAGTATCCCTCCCATTGTTCTGAAGAGGTGTTCTTCAACGCTGGCAAAACCACTGCGTAAGCTTTTCCATCTGTCCTACTCTACTGGTCTCTTTCCGAGTGGATGGAAAATAGCATTTGTCCAGCCTGTCCCTAAAAAAGGCGTGTCTTCTTCCCCCTCCAACTATCGGCCAATTGCGCTTACGTCCCTTCTTTCCATGTCATGGAAACGCTGATTAATTTTCAGCTAAAGAAATATCTCGAAGAACGAAAGCTTCTTAATGACCGGCAGTACGGCTTTCGTAGCAATAGGTCCACTGGTGATCTGATGGTATATCTTACCGAACAGTGGCACAAATCTTTACATCGTTTTGGAGAAAGTAAGATTATTGCGCTTGATATTTCTAAAGCATTTGATAGAGTTTGGCATCAAGCTCTCTTATCGAAAATGCGTGCATTTGGTATCGATGAATCTCTTCTTCGTTGGATTAGAAATTACCTTTCGGACCGTTCAATACAAGTTGTATTGGATGGTTTCAAGTCTGAAATTCACAAAATAAATGCTGGTGTGCCCCAGGGCTCCGTTCTGTCTCCGACTCTCTTCCTTATATTCATAAACGATCTTTTATCTGAAACTTCTAATCCATTAAATTGTTTCGCTGACGACAGTACCCTCAGCTTTTCATATTCGTTCTTAGATTCACATCCATGTCCTTCGGATGTGGAACTTGAACGGCAGCGTATGATAAGCTCATTAAATTCTGATCTCGACAGCATTGTCCAATGGGGAATAAAAAATCGTGTAGAATTTAATGCTTCAAAAACTCAATGCTGTCTACTGTCGTTAAAACAAAACCCACCCCCCATGCCACTATCCATGAGTGGCACTTGCATTGAGGAAACCGAAAAGCTTTCAGTCCTCGGTATGTGTGTCACAGACCACCTTTTATGGAACGACCACATATTCGACATCGCCAAAAATGCTGCTAAGTGTTTAGGTTTTCTCCGTCGATGCAAGAAATTTTTCTCCCCTTCTGATCTGGCTGTGATCTACAAAGCCTTTATTCGTCCAAAACTTGAGTATAACTCTCACATTTGGGCAGGTGCTCCAATAACCCACTTGAGTTTATTGGATAGAATTGAAAAGAGAGCTCTTAAAATGATAGGTGAAAGAACTATAACGGAAACATTCTCATCTCTTGAGCACCGTCGAAATGTTTCATGTCTCTCGTTATTTTACCGTTATTTCCATAAACAATGCTCTAGTGAAATAGCCAGTTGCATTCCTCCCCTCAAACAATTCAACCGTAATACTCGCGCTTCTAGGAATGCCCATCAGTTTACCCTTGAGCCCAATTTCGGACGTACTGTTAAGTACAGAGATTCTTTCTTTAGTCGCACTACTCGAATGTGGAATGCTCTACCCAGCTCAATTTTCCCCTCCCATTGTGATCTACAGACGTTCAAAACCAATGTGCATCGGTATCTCCTTTTAAATCCCCTCCAATCTACCTAATCGCTCGTGCTGTGTATATCATCTTAAGGGTAGTCACAACCCCTTTTGCACGCGCTCAATATAAAAAAAAAAAAAAAAAAAAATTATTAAGAAAGCCCATGCGTCCATTGGAGGAAATTCTTTTTTGGCATCGGTCCCACCGTCATGGGCATAATTAAGAACACGCGTTTGTATAGTTAATACACATGTATGTACCTATTAGTAAAGGTTAATAATTTTGAGAACCATTAATATTCAAAAATATTTAAAATATACTATAATAATAAATTCTAATTTAATTTTGAAAATTACAGTTTTTTTTTCCGTACCTTTACTTTGAGTTTCTGTGATTTTCTGTGATTTTTAGTCCGAAGTCCTGTCAAGTTCATATAAAAAAAATGGAATTTACAGAACTTGGGACCAAAATGCACAGAAAATCACAGAAATTCAGAGTAAAAGAACAGACATATTTTTAGCAAATATCCCAGGAATATTTTTCAAACTGGAAGTTGATCAACTTTAGATTTTTAACTGGGGAGTTGAGAAAACAATTTGTGAATAAAAAGAAATTTCAACTTGCGATTCAACTCTCGAGTTAAGGCCAACTCTTAAGCTGGCCATACACGACCGAGCCGAACGGCTCGGAACCAATTTGATTCGTGGTTTTCCGACTGGATAATATCCAAATGGTTCGGCGCCGAACCTTTTTGACATTTATCCAGTACAAAATGTTCGGAGCCAATTGGTTGATCAACTCGAGATTTTGCCTCAAGTTGAGAAATAGTGAAGAAAATGGCTCTTAAAAGTTGGCCTCCACTCGAGAGTTAAATCGCAAGTTGAAATTTCTTTTTTTTTTCACAAATTGTTATCTCAACTCACCAGTTAAAAGTCTTAAGTTGATCAACTGCCAGTTTGAAAAATATCCCTGGGATTTTTGTAAAAAATAAAACAAAAACTGACATTTGCTAAATTAAATTAGAATTAATTGTCAACCAAATCAAAGGTTTGTGTGTTATTTTGTGATTTGTGTTAAATTTTTAATATTATTGAATATTAATGGTTCGCAAAATTATTATTCTGTGTTAATATGTACATGTGTTTTAACTATACAAAAGCAACAAAATTAAAAAAAAATCGTGTTCTTAATTATTATGCCCATGACGGTGGCAACAATATTCAGAATTTCTTCCAATGGACCTAGCATTTAAAATAAAAAGTAAAAATCGAAATTTGTATCTAAACTCCGAAGTTCGCCAACTTCTACTTTTTCCACGAGTTGAGAAAATCTAAAGTTGATCAACTCTAGAGTTGAAAATCGAAAGTTGAAAACGTCAACTTTGAGTAAATAAAAACAAATTCACAAGTTGAAATTAAAAATCCTCGAGTTATGTTCAACTTCGACTGAAAAAAATCAGCCTTATCTACTATCGATATTTCAAAAATCTATTCATTAATATTTTTCTGCCAGATTACTATGAAATTATATGAGTTTTTTATAGAAAATTTAATTCGATCAAGAATTTCTGATCGACTTAATTCGACTAAACGACTAGACTCTCGCAACAAGGCCCACATATAAATTATATTTTTATTTTTAGAAAGCACTGACTTTCAGAAAACGCTTTCATAGTGTGACGACCCGAAAATGCTTTCAAAAAATTTGCTTTCTTGAATGTAGAAAGTCGCTTTCAGAAAGCACTTTCCTTTCACAGCGACTGCTCTCTGAAGCACGTTGAAAATTTCAAAATCAAAACTTCGTCTGGGCCGTCGCACACTGGGGCCGGTATGGGGAGCATGCTCAAAATGCAAAAATGAGATTAATGGTTTCTTCCGAAAAAAAATGTGTTCTGCAAAGTTAACGTAACTGTCTATCAATCTGTAAAGATTTGAAGTTCGGAGAAGTTATGGTCTAATAGAGAATAAGTGGTACAAGTTGTGATTTCAGTAAATTGAAGGATCTGTGTGCTCTAGTCGGTCATTTAAAAGTTGAAAAAAGCTATTTCGCAGCGAATTAAAAAAAAAATAAAAATGAGGTGGCATAGGACAGGGTCAGTAGATAAGGAAAATTTTATTAAAAAAAAAAAAAATAATTCTAGTTAAATTACATAAAAAAAAAGAAAAAATCCGTATAAAATTATTCATTTTTAAATTGCAACAGAGGTTTTCACTTTCACTTCTAGCATTTGTTTCTAATGAAGACCCATCTATTTTATATGACTATGTACTTCGTTGCAAAAGCCCCTGTTAGAAAGACCTGTAACGTTCATATTCGACGAACCAAATTTTTACATGATCAAAAATTACGGCAAAAAATTCTACAATGTCCCAAAGGTAGTAAAATTTTTTGGTCATTTGTAAAAAACATACGAAACACCACCTCGTCCTCGGTTCCAACGCTCGTCTTCAACGATGCTCCTTTTGTCAGCTCAATCGATAAAGCCAATTTGCTTGCAGCACAGTTTGCTGTTAATTCGTCGCTGCCTGAAAGTGTTATGACTCCTCCTGTACTTGAGAGCGCAAATGATTCTATGGGACAAATCTTCTTCCGCACTCGTGCAGTTGCCAGAGTTCTGAAAGATCTCGATATTCACAAATCCGCTGGCCCGGATAGTATCCCTCCCATTGTTCTGAAGAGGTGTTCTTCAACGCTGGCAAAACCACTGCGTAAGCTTTTCCATCTGTCCTACTCTACTGGTCTCTTTCCGAGTGGATGGAAAATAGCATTTGTCCAGCCTGTCCCTAAAAAAGGCGTGTCTTCTTCCCCCTCCAACTATCGGCCAATTGCGCTTACGTCCCTTCTTTCCATGTCATGGAAACGCTGATTAATTTTCAGCTAAAGAAATATCTCGAAGAACGAAAGCTTCTTAATGACCGGCAGTACGGCTTTCGTAGCAATAGGTCCACTGGTGATCTGATGGTATATCTCACCGAACAGTGGCACAAATCTTTACATCGTTTTGGAGAAAGTAAGATTATTGCGCTTGATATTTCTAAAGCATTTGATAGAGTTTGGCATCAAGCTCTCTTATCGAAAATGCGTGCATTTGGTATCGATGAATCTCTTCTTCGTTGGATTAGAAATTACCTTTCGGACCGTTCAATACAAGTTGTATTGGATGGTTTCAAGTCTGAAATTCACAAAATAAATGCTGGTGTGCCCCAGGGCTCCGTTCTGTCTCCGACTCTCTTCCTTATATTCATAAACGATCTTTTATCTGAAACTTCTAATCCATTAAATTGTTTCGCTGACGACAGTACCCTCAGCTTTTCATATTCGTTCTTAGATTCACATCCATGTCCTTCGGATGTGGAACTTGAACGGCAGCGTATGATAAGCTCATTAAATTCTGATCTCGACAGCATTGTCCAATGGGGAATAAAAAATCGTGTAGAATTTAATGCTTCAAAAACTCAATGCTGTCTACTGTCGTTAAAACAAAACCCACCCCCCATGCCACTATCCATGAGTGGCACTTGCATTGAGGAAACCGAAAAGCTTTCAGTCCTCGGTATGTGTGTCACAGACCACCTTTTATGGAACGACCACATATTCGACATCGCCAAAAATGCTGCTAAGTGTTTAGGTTTTCTCCGTCGATGCAAGAAATTTTTCTCCCCTTCTGATCTGGCTGTGATCTACAAAGCCTTTATTCGTCCAAAACTTGAGTATAACTCTCACATTTGGGCAGGTGCTCCAATAACCCACTTGAGTTTATTGGATAGAATTGAAAAGAGAGCTCTTAAAATGATAGGTGAAAGAACTATAACGGAAACATTCTCATCTCTTGAGCACCGTCGAAATGTTTCATGTCTCTCGTTATTTTACCGTTATTTCCATAAACAATGCTCTAGTGAAATAGCCAGTTGCATTCCTCCCCTCAAACAATTCAACCGTAATACTCGCGCTTCTAGGAATGCCCATCAGTTTACCCTTGAGCCCAATTTCGGACGTACTGTTAAGTACAGAGATTCTTTCTTTAGTCGCACTACTCGAATGTGGAATGCTCTACCCAGCTCAATTTTCCCCTCCCATTGTGATCTACAGACGTTCAAAACCAATGTGCATCGGTATCTCCTTTTAAATCCCCTCCAATCTACCTAATCGCTCGTGCTGTGTATATCATCTTAAGGGTAGTCACAACCCCTTTTGCACGCGCTCAATATAAAAAAAAAAAAAAAAAAAAATTATTAAGAAAGCCCATGCGTCCATTGGAGGAAATTCTTTTTTGGCATCGGTCCCACCGTCATGGGCATAATTAAGAACACGCGTTTGTATAGTTAATACACATGTATGTACATATTAGTAAAGGTTAATAATTTTGAGAACCATTAATATTCAAAAATATTTAAAATATACTATAATAATAAATTCTAATTTAATTTTGAAAATTACAGTTTTTTTTTCTGTTCCTTTACTTTGAGTTTCTGTGATTTTCTGTGATTTTTAGTCCGAAGTCCTGTCAAGTTCATATAAAAAAAATGGAATTTACAGAACTTGGGACCAAAATGCACAGAAAATCACAGAAATTCAGAGTAAAAGAACAGACATATTTTTAGCAAATATCCCAGGAATATTTTTCAAACTGGAAGTTGATCAACTTTAGATTTTTAACTGGGGAGTTGAGAAAACAATTTGTGAATAAAAAGAAATTTCAACTTGCGATTCAACTCTCGAGTTAAGGCCAACTCTTAAGCTGGCCATACACGACCGAGCCGAACGGCTCGGAACCAATTTGATTCGTGGTTTTCCGACTGGATAATATCCAAATGGTTCGGCGCCGAACCTTTTTGACATTTATCCAGTACAAAATGTTCGGAGCCAATTGGTTGATCAACTCGAGATTTTGCCTCAAGTTGAGAAATAGTGAAGAAAATGGCTCTTAAAAGTTGGCCTCCACTCGAGAGTTAAATCGCAAGTTGAAATTTCTTTTTTTTTTCACAAATTGTTATCTCAACTCACCAGTTAAAAGTCTTAAGTTGATCAACTGCCAGTTTGAAAAATATCCCTGGGATTTTTGTAAAAAATAAAACAAAAACTGACATTTGCTAAATTAAATTAGAATTAATTGTCAACCAAATCAAAGGTTTGTGTGTTATTTTGTGATTTGTGTTAAATTTTTAATATTATTGAATATTAATGGTTCGCAAAATTATTATTCTGTGTTAATATGTACATGTGTTTTAACTATACAAAAGCAACAAAATTAAAAAAAAATCGTGTTCTTAATTATTATGCCCATGACGGTGGCAACAATATTCAGAATTTCTTCCAATGGACCTAGCATTTAAAATAAAAAGTAAAAATCGAAATTTGTATCTAAACTCCGAAGTTCGCCAACTTCTACTTTTTCCACGAGTTGAGAAAATCTAAAGTTGATCAACTCTAGAGTTGAAAATCGAAAGTTGAAAACGTCAACTTTGAGTAAATAAAAACAAATTCACAAGTTGAAATTAAAAATCCTCGAGTTATGTTCAACTTCGACTGAAAAAAATCAGCCTTATCTACTATCGATATTTCAAAAATCTATTCATTAATATTTTTCTGCCAGATTACTATGAAATTATATGAGTTTTTTATAGAAAATTTAATTCGATCAAGAATTTCTGATCGACTTAATTCGACTAAACGACTAGACTCTCGCAACAAGGCCCACATATAAATTATATTTTTATTTTTAGAAAGCACTGACTTTCAGAAAACGCTTTCATAGTGTGACGACCCGAAAATGCTTTCAAAAAATTTGCTTTCTTGAATGTAGAAAGTCGCTTTCAGAAAGCACTTTCCTTTCACAGCGACTGCTCTCTGAAGCACGTTGAAAATTTCAAAATCAAAACTTCGTCTGGGCCGTCGCACACTGGGGCCGGTATGGGGAGCATGCTCAAAATGCAAAAATGAGATTAATGGTTTCTTCCGAAAAAAAATGTGTTCTGCAAAGTTAACGTAACTGTCTATCAATCTGTAAAGATTTGAAGTTCGGAGAAGTTATGGTCTAATAGAGAATAAGTGGTACAAGTTGTGATTTCAGTAAATTGAAGGATCTGTGTGCTCTAGTCGGTCATTTAAAAGTTGAAAAAAGCTATTTCGCAGCGAATTAAAAAAAAAATAAAAATGAGGTGGCATAGGACAGGGTCAGTAGATAAGGAAAATTTTATTAAAAAAAAAAAAAATAATTCTAGTTAAATTACATAAAAAAAAAGAAAAAATCCGTATAAAATTATTCATTTTTAAATTGCAACAGAGGTTTTCACTTTCACTTCTAGCATTTGTTTCTAATGAAGACCCATCTATTTTATATGACTATGTACTTCGTTGCAAAAGCCCCTGTTGCAAATTGGAAAAAATTATTTTAAATATTTTATACGGATTTTTTCACTTTTTTATTTACTTTACTAGAATTAATTTTTTTTATTTTAATAAGAATACTTTTTCCTTATCTACTGACCCTGCTCTATGATACCTCATTTTTATTTTTTTTAATTCGCTGCGAAATTGCTTTTTTTAAACTTTTAAATGACCGACTAGAGCACACCGATCCTTCAATTTACTGGAATCACAACTTTTACCGCTTATTCTCTATCATATACCATAACTTCTCCGACCTTCAAATCTTTACAGATTGATAGACAGTTACGTTAATTTTGCAGCACACATTTTTTTCGGAAGGAACCGTTAATCCCATTTTTGTATTTGGATCACGCTCCCCATACAATCGGCCCCAATGTGCGTCGACTGTGGGATACCCATTATAAATGATGAACCCAATACTGCATTTTATGCACACATCGACGTACGTAAATCATAAAGAAATTAAAGATTTTTCAACTTGAACACAGTGCAAGTCGTACCAGGATTCTAAAGACAAATTTTTATACTTAAAAGTAGTGCCAAATGTGTGGGCAAATTTGTGCATCGATTACATACAAAATCAGATCGGCGCGACCTTGTTCGTTTGTTCAAATTCTTAAATCTCTCAAAACTCTTTATCGATTGCTTTGAAATGTTGCCATGTATTCACGAACTTTCAATATATTTTGAATAAAAATATAAAAGGCTAGTGAAGAATAAATACCTACTAAACCTTAACCAGGTTCAACAAATTTTTCATTTATTTAATTCTATTGAAGCAATATATACATTTTTCTGCTGCTGTTGGTGACTATTTTTGAAGGTACCAGAAAAAAAAATATCCAAGGCGGCAAAAAAGGCTATGTCCGCACGGCATCATCATGCATCACTTCTGACATTTTTCAAAACTAAGTGCAAAGTGTGTTGTCGTTTCGTAATGTCGTTTTCGATTGGAGGCTTAGATTTATTCCTTTTTGATTCCTATTACTCCAAAAGACTTCGATTGGCTGTTCCGAGTAGTAGACCCGGAACATAGATACATACATAAAAAATCTTTCATCCGATTACTTGTCATATTAATTTTCCTCAACTGAACGTGCAAAAAATAAATAAATATCAGACAATTTACTCAAACGCACATAATGTTTCTCAAATTAGTCATGGAACAACAGAAAACAATTCGATTGGAATCAAAAAGTAGTAGGTAGTACTGGCCTCGTTCACTAACCAATTCCAAGCAATCCGGATTGGTTTGTGTTGTTGTAATCCCTTGAGAAAAAACAGCTGTTTTGAAATGAGAAATCTCAACCTATCCCAAAACTTCTCGTATACTCAGCTATCTAGAAAGGTTAAGACCAGCTGACGTTGAATTGTGTAGTAGCCCGTAGCGTAATGGTTAGTGCGTTGAACTGTCACGTTGGAGGTCTGGGTTCACTTTCAGCCTCGTCCACCTAAAAATTAAGGTTTTTTCAGGGCTACTGCCTCTTGCGAGGAATTGACAAAACCTCAATTGTCATGAATAAGTGATTCTAGTCTAGCCGTTCGGATTCGGCATACAATTGTAGGTCCCTTCCATTCCTGTCGACACGCGCCCACAGGACTGGTTGCGAGTTATTAGTCACTAGGCCCTGGTTCTTCACGAGCCGTTGCGCCACCCAATTTATTTATTTTATTTATTTGTGTGCTAAGTTAACCTATACGGTTCTGGTGGTTCGAAAAAACGGATACTCGAGTATTCGATAAAGCATATCTCAGCGCAGCGTAAACGTGAAAACGGCATAAGTCGCTCAATTAAAAAAAAATTGTGTTCTTTTATCACAGAATAGTCTCTAATAAAGTTTCTGAATAAGTAAAGCTGTGTTCAAAATAATAGGAGTGCTTTTATAAAATTTGTCCAAGTTGTTTTTTTACAACTCATTTCTCCTTCGAGATGATGAGACAAAAATTGTTTTATTTGGTGGAACTGGTTCGAGGCAATACGTACGACGTTTAAAAAATAATGATCCTGAACTTTGCAGACAATGCGTACGCTGAAGTTTAAACACCCCCCACCAAAGTCGTAATACTTGTTCGACGGCAATCACTTCGTCTCGGCAAGATATATTACCGATATTTTTTAGTTTTTTTTTATTTGTCTTTATGGCCAAAAGATTCAAAAACCACCAAAAAATTAACTAAAAAAAACTTTGGCCTTCTGTCACCACTGTAATTTTGGCCGCATTTTCATCAAAATTACGGCAATCGCTTCGTCTCGGCAAAATCTAGTGCCGATATTTTTTAGTTTTTTTTTATTTGCCTTAAAAAAAAAGTTATGGTCAAAAGATTCAAAAACCACCAACAAATTAACTAACAAAACTTTGGCCTTCAGTTACCACCGTAATTTTCGGCGCATTTTCATAAAAATTACCGCAATCGCTTCGACTTGGCAAAATCTAGTGCCGATTTTTTTTAGTTTATTTTTATTTGTCTTTAAAAAAAAGTTATGGCCAAAAGATAAAAAAAACACAAAAAAATTAACTAAAAAAACTTTGGCCTTCAGTCACCACTGTAATTTTCGCCGCATTTTCATAAAAATTACGGCAATCGCTTCGTCTTGGCAAAATCTAGTGCCGATATTTTTTAGTTTATTTTTATTTGTTTAAAAAAAAAAAGTTATGGCCAAAAGATACAAAAAAACACTAACAAAATAATTAAAAAAAACTTTGGACTTCTGTCACCACTGTAAAATTGGACGGATCTTCATAAAAATTACGGCAATCGCTTCGTCTCGGCAAAATCTAGTGCCGATATTTTTTAGTTTTTTTTTATTTGTCTTAAAAAAAAAGTTATGGCCAAAAGATTAAAAAAAACACCAAAAAATTAACTAAAAAAACTTTGGCCTTGAGTCACCACTGTAATTTTCGCGGCGCAGGGACATAAGCCCCAGGGACATAACGCCCAATTTTAATTTCTGGGGATTATGCCCCACTTTAGTGGGACATAAGGCCCAAATAAAATTTGGGGAATAAGTCCCACGCAAGTCAGACCCAAGGCCCAAATAAAAATTCTAATTTAATTCTAAATAAAATAATAAATAATTCTAAAATAAATACTCAATGGTCAAAAGTATAACAATAGAAAATTAGAAATGTAATATTTGAAAATTCAAGCGAATTTAAAAATAAATACTCAATGGTCGCGCGAATTTTCAAATTTTACATTTCCAATTTTCTATTGTTATACTTTTGACCATTTAGAATAACACTAGTGGGTCTAAGTGCCGATTCCAAAAGGCAGTCACACCCACATGTGTTATACTTTTTTGTAGTGGAACTTATTACCACTTTAAAAAGGAATTATCCCACACAGGTGTTATTTCCTTTTATTCTTGGGAATTAACACTCGCGAGGGATAATTCCGTTGGCGTTATTGCACTGCACTTCCGTGGGCGCCTAGATACAATATCAAACAAATTTGTTTTACTGTATTGAAATGCGGAAACTTTTTACGGTTTTTACCTTTTAGAAATTTGGGCTCTATGTCCCATTTTTAACAAAAAATATTTGGGCCTTGGGTCTCACTTGGGTGAGGGCCTTAAGTCCCACTAAAGTGGGGCATAATCCCCAAAAATTTAAATTGGGCGTTATGTACCTGGGGCTTGTGTCCCTGCGCCAATTTTCGCCGCATTTTCCTAAAAATAACGGCAATCGCTTAGTCTCGGCAAAATCTAGTGCCGATATTTTTTAGTTTTTTTTATTTGTCTTAAAACAAAAGTTATAGGCAAAAGATTCAGAAACCAAAATAAAGTCCTCCCTTTTTTATTTATTTAATTTTATTTTTCTGTCTTGCGTTTGTGTGTATCCCTTATTTATTATACCTAGTTCTTCTGTTCTTTCTTCATTCTCTTGCAAGAACTCGTTGTGTGCGGACGTCTTAAAATGAAGCTAAACAGAGAAACTGTTATAAATGCGATTATTTTTATTTTCGACGAACTGAAACTTATGAATGCATTTTTCAGGAACCTTTTTAAAGCAAACTACACAGTTATTTAAACATAAAGAAAAAAATATGCAAGAAAATTTAAATACTTTTTATAGGTACTATCCATATTCAAAAAAAAAAAAAATTTAAAAATGTCGAAAAAAAACAAAAAACTATCGAAAATAAATTTTAATGAGAACGAAACAATAAGTAATGATAATTATTACAACACTTCAAATCCACCCCGGCAGTATTTTATAGGATATACGATTAACGTTAATGTTAACTCTAATAGTGTTTTCTTATATGGTGAAGATTATTTAACACTTTTCAAAAACGGATGGTTATGCAGTTTTGTTATTGATTATTGTGCCAATTTATTTATTTTTGAATCAAAATATTATAACAAATTGACATATGTACAATGTGAAGTAAGCCGTATCGTTTTATTTAAAGGGGCTGAAAATGTTGGAGAAAGTTTTGTAGGCAGATTAACAAAGGAATGGGTCGGCAAAGATGGTATTTTCATGCCAGTTAACTACCAGATTTAACTACCAATACATTTTATATATTTGATTCTGCTTACGAAAATAATAAGACGAGAACTAATATGTTCATACGAAATTTTTCTTTATTATTTTCTAAGGTTTTTCCAGAGGCAAACGTAAAAAGAACATTTAAATTTAAGAAAAATGGAAAATACCCAAAAAAAAAAAGATGCTTACAACTGTGGCATTTTTGTGTTGCATTTAATTCAAGGAATTCTAAAAGATAATTTAGACAAAATTTGCGATTGTGATGCAGATAGCTTCAGAAGAAAACTGCAAGTGGACTGCACCAAAAAATCTTTTAATATTCACGCAAGGTGTTTATTTTGCGGTCAAGCAGAAACGGACAGGAGAACAGATTGGGTTCATTGTGTTACACGCAAAAAATGGACTCATTTCAATTGCCTGACTCACCTTAAAAAAACTAAAGAACTAGAAGATGATTATTTTATTTACAACTGCGACTTATGCTCAAGGTGGCTGACGAGCTATGAGTAACAGTAGTCCAAATTTTTTTAGTTTATCATAACTTTTTTGTTAAGACAAATAAAAAAAAAACTAAAAAATATTGGCACTAGATTTTGCCAAGACGAGAAGATTATCGCCATTATAAAGGCTACCTACGAGGGTACATCGTGTCAAGTCTTACACAACGGAAAGGTGTCAGAGGACTTCGATATCCATAGCGGAGTTCGTCAAGGATGTTTGCTATCTCCACTACTTTTCCTGGTGGTTATAGGGGATGTCCTTCATGCAGCTCTAGCCGAGCAAGCGCGTGGAATTCGCTGGACGATGTTTTCGTTCCTGCAACATCTTGATTACGCTGACGATATTTGTTTGCTCTCGCACAACATTATGGATCTTCATCATATGGTGACTAATCTGGAATGCGAGGCAAACAAAGTCGGTTTGAGGATCAACATCGGGAAAACAAAAATCCTCAACATTTCTGAATCTTCTTCTCAAGTTGTCGTTGCGGGACAGCAGGTTGAAGCGGTGGACAACTTCCTGTACCTCGGTAGTGTTGTCTCAAAAGACGGCGGTGGTACGGATGAAGATGTTAACTGCCGAATCGGCAAAGCTAAAGCTGCGTTCGGCATGCTGTCTAAAGTTTGGAAGAGCAACGTCTACAGTACGAAGATCAAGCTGCGACTGTTCCGGTCGAACGTAGAGTCAGTACTACTATATGGGTGTAGTACATGGAAAGTGACCGCCTCTGTCACAAGGAAGCTACAAACTTTTGAAAATAGATGTCTCCGAAACATCCTAAGGATTTTTTGGCCGAACACCATCTCCAACCAAGAACTCCTTCGGAGAACGGGCCAAAGTCCTATTGACATCGTTATTAGGAAAAGAAAGTGGCAGTGGATTGGTCACACCCTACGTCGTGGTGCAGACTCTATTGCAAGACATGCAATGGAGTGTGATCCACTCATCCAAGATGGCAGAAGACCTGGAGGCCAGAGAAAATCTTGGCGCGGAACAGTCGACAAGGAATCACAAAAGCTCGGTAAAAGTTGGGGAGAGCTAAAATACATTTCCAGAAACCGAACGAAATGGCGTGTAGCGGTAGTTGACGCCCTGTGCCCCTTAGAGGGGTCAAGGATCTAAGTAAGACGAAGCGATAACCATAATTTTTATGAAAATGCGCCGAAAATTACGGTGGTGACTGAAGGCCAAAATTTTGTTAGTTAATTTGTTGGTGGTTTTTGAATCTTTTGACCATAACTTTTTTTTAAGGCAAATAAAAAAAAACTAAAAAATATCGGCGCTAGATTTTGCCAAGACGAAGAGATTGCCGTAATTTTTATGAAAATGCGGCAAAAATTACAGTGGTGACAGAAGGCCAAAGTTGTTTTTAGTTAATTTTTTGGTGGTTTTTGAATCTCTTGGCCATAACTTTTTTTTAAGACACTTAAAAAAAAAAACTAAAAAATATCGGCAATAGGTCTTGCTGAGACGAGGCGATTGCCGTTTAGTTTTTTAAAATCGAACAAGTATTACGACTTTGATGGGTGTTCAAACTTCAGCGGACGCATTGTCTGCAAAGTTCAGGATCATAAAAAATACTGAATATAGGTCCCAGTACACCGTATAAACTATTAAGCATGGATATGCATAGGTGATGGCATGAGGCAGTTCTCTTATAGTGGTATTGGCCCCGTTCATCAAATAATTGGCACAATGGATCAGCGGGTTTATGTGGATATCTTGTCAAATGTGATGCTGCCTCATGCGGAATGGAATATGCCGTTAAAATGGGTATTCCAACAAGACAATTACCCGAAACATACGAGTGTCTGCTAAGGAATGGTTTCGGGTCAAGGGTTGAGGTTATGCAATGGCCAATTAAGTTGCCTGACCTTAATTCGATAGAAAATGTCAAAAAGAGTATTTCCCAGCGAAGACCTTCGAATTCGCAACAAAGGATGCAGTTCAGGAAGTATGGTATCAAATACCAATTCAGCACTGTCGGGCCCTAGTCAACTTAATGCCAGCCAGATGTACAGCAATAATAAAAAACAAGTTTCTCAACAAAGTGCTAAAAAAAACCTAAAGTTTGATTATTTTCTTTGTTTTTCTATACAAGAAATGAAATACTCCTATTATTTTGAACAGTTCCTTTCTACAAAATTTTAAGAAAATGTATTTAATTACTATACCTATTATTTGTTTTAAGCAATGTAGCCTAGTCTGTAAGCATAATTAACACATTACTCATTGCCTATCGTGTGCAAAATAAAAATAAAATAAAAATATTTTAGTTGACTATTTTTTCTTTAAAAAAATAACTCCTATTTTTTTGAACACAACTGTAGGTACTCTTAATCCTATATATTCAAAAAAAAAATTATATTTAAGTTAAAAATATGTAGCTGTAGTTAAAAATATGTTGTTACAACAAATATGCCTTAAAATATGTTTAATTAGAAATTCTCTATAATTCGAAATTAGCATTATTCATCTTACCTTTAAAAAATTGCAACCTTCCACCGATGCCTGATCTACTGCTATCACCACTAGCCGTTCCTGACATTGACAAGGACGATAATGCTGATGAAGTTGTTTGTATCCTGCCAACAACTTCATTATCCAATACACCGCCACCACCTTTATTACACGCTGAATAATCCGCTCCTTCATTATTTTCAACCGGTTCGACCTTTATCCGTGAAATTGCACTGCTGCTATGTCTGCTCGATATCGTCGTTGTCGTCGTCGCCCCCGATGTTGATATCGTCGTTCCATTATTATTATTGTTGTGATGATAATGATGTTGTTGATTGCTATTATTCGAATGAATTGGATTAGCTCGACTAACGTGTATTCTACTATCAGTTACAGCCGCCACTATATTAGTTCCTGATGACGACGCAGATGATAAAGTAGATGATGCCCCTGTTGCAGTAGCTGCAGTAATTATTGATGACGACGACAACAAAGATGATGAAGACGAAGAACTATTATTGAATGATGATAATGAAGATGTACTAATAATGGGAGTAATGGAAGTATTAGTAGTAAAAGAACCATTTAAGCCATTCTTGATCGGTATTGCTGTTGTTGCATTTATAATTGAATTGTTCTCATTGCTCATTTTCGTGGAACATATAGTTTCATCATTTTTATGATTCTTTTTTGATGATGGTGCATTAATTGCTGAAAGAGATGATGCTGATGAAGATCGTTTAGTTGTAATTCCCGACAATGACAACGACAAGGAGGATGAAGTGGAAACTATTGCTGATGCAGCAGCAGTAGAAGCAATAGCAAGATGATGTTTATGATGACGACGATGAATAAAATCTTCAATTTTCATCTCTCAATTTCATGTCTGTTTGTATAATTCATATTCTAGGATCTAACATCTTAGCTTATTACCATCGTCATTGAAGTGAATAGCACTATTATTTTGTTAGGAACAAATTATTTTGTAGTTTATTCTGTCGTTTCCTTGAACGATCGACCAATTGTCCTTCCCTGTTTCCGCTGCCTTTGTTATATTGTCCTTACTTTTACTTCCTTTCTACATCATTTGTGTTTCGACGAGATTGAAGTGAAGTGGGTTTAGGTTAAATGGTGGTGGATTTTTAGTTGACGACCCATATGATAGTTTAATTCCGATTATTCTCTTTCCGTCACCTGGTTTTCCACAAGAAAACTTGAAAGCTATCAAAAGGGTTTTCCAGATAGTTTATGGGGATGGGTACACATAAATAAAAGCACACCTTACAATACGAAGGGAATTATATCGTTTGTAAGCCAACAACCTACGAAACAGTCTTTGAAGAAAAAAGCAGTAGCAAGTTGGAAATTGTAAAAAAAAAAATAGGTAACCAGCGGTGTTGACGGCAAAGGCGATTGAAATACGAACGTGTCCCAATTTCACGGTGTTCTCGGTGGAGGACAGTAGTTTGCCTCTTCTACTAGTTCATTCACACCCAAGTCCCCAAGTCCAATTCAACATTCAACTGCCATTTTGTTTTATACAATATGAGTGCGGTTGTCTTGTCGTAAATGAACTGAATTGAATGTAGAATTAAGGTCTTGCACTTCCTCTGTGCCTCCTCTGCAATTGCTCACTCTAACTTCCTACGTTCCAACCTTTTTTTGTAATTTTAACTGGACTAAGATTATGCAAGTAATAATCATTTCACAATTAGAAACAGTGTTTCAAACATATCATGCAGTTTCGGAACTATTCCGGGAGCATTTATTGAAAAATTAACAGTATTTTTCGACTTTTCAATGATTTACAGTTTTACACTACCTACTCCAAAGCAAAACAAAATAATTATGCCTTGATCTGTCAAATGAGAGCAAGTGAATAAGAGATAGGTAACAAAATCCACAAACGTTGGAATGGAGAGAGATAGATCGATTTCTGTCATTCAATCAGCACGACACTGAAAATTTCCCTTTTTCACTCTTGCGGGTTTTTTTTTTTTTTTTCTCAACCACACATCTTTTTTTTTCAATTCACTTTAATTACTGGTACTTTTTTAATTATGGTTTATAATCAATTTAAAGGAAAATTCGCTACAGTTTTCACTCACACACTTTTTTTTTATTTTGATTAGTAAGGAATCAAAAAAAGAAAAACTGCACTGAACGGGAGATTTTTTTCTTGCCAAGATTTTTTAATTGTATACTGTCGTCGCCTTCCTCAGCGAAATTTTGTACTTAGGAAAATTATGTATTTTATAAAATTAAAATAGTTTGTTGGCGGTGTAAAAAAGTACACGAATAACAGTTACATTAGTTTTATGGGCATTCAAGTAAGTAAAATGTAACTTTGAGGCGATTAATTAAACAAATTGATGAAAAGAATTTATAGATAAAGTACCCGCACGAAAAAACACAAGAATGCAGCACATAGAAAAATTATACTAAAAAAATTAACTCGGGATAAAATGGAAACAAATACAGGGGGCTAGCGTAAATGTGCCATATGTGTGTGTGTATAGTTTCATTTTTCAATTTGGTCCTTTCCGATAGAAAGAAGTAGACTGTTTGCCGTTGGTATATTTTTGTCTCTGTCTAGCGCCCATTGAAGAAAGTTTAATAACGTAAATTGTGGTGCTCGTATATCGTGGGAAAATACCTTGGAGCGTGGGAAAATTGGGATTTTCTCATGGGAATCTGGTCTTATGACTTATTTAAATGGTGGAAATATCCCAAATCGTGGGATTTTTTATTTAGCTGGAAATGATCTGTGAGGAGTGTTCATGATGTAAAGGGAATTATTTTTTTTAACATTAAAGTTGGTGGTATGTTACATTTTAATGTAAAACGTTGGATTAATGTGTCATTCTGATAACATTAAACGGTTTGAGAGAACAAAATCTTTAATACATATCTACATTTAATCTATGTATGTACGTGAATTAATTCCACGTTTACTAACCAAATAAATTAGCTATGTATGTACATACATATGTACATTAGGGTGGTCCTTTTTCTAAATTATTAAAAAAATTCCTGTACAATTTTAGCTCTTTTTATCAACGTTAACCCGGCACCCAAGATGTCGGAAGTTTTATATGGGAAATCCAATTTATTTTTTGTTAATCCAACTTAAAAAATTAATAACTTTAGTAATGCTTAATAATGAAAATTGAATTTTTGCACACATGTAGTAACTTTTGTCATGTTTAAAAAAATTTATTAAAAAAAATTTACAATATTTATTAAAATTAAAAATTAAATAAAAAAAGATATTTTTGTCTAAATGGCTATAAAGGGAAATAACTGTTATAAATTTTGTTCTGATACATTTTTATAAATATGACAAAAGTGACAACATTTGTTCCAAAATTCAATTTTTTTTATCAATCATTACCAAAGTTAAGATTTTTAAGATTTGAAATTACAAAAATACATGAGATTTCCCATATAAAACTTCAGACGTCTTGGGGGCCGGGTTTACGTTAATATAATGAGCTAAAATTTTACTGGATTTTTTTTTTATTTATTTAGAACAAATAAAGGGGCGTGCGTCATTCAAAATAAGGCAATGACCTTTATAAGGACCACCCTAATGTACATTATATGACATTCCCAGAAAACATCATTTATGGTTCTGCCAAGGTTATGATATTTAAATAGTAAAAATTAATTTTTGGTGTCTAGAGTAAGTAAATACAATCGAATTCCTAAACAAAGCTTTGTATTAGTTTTTAAAAAGATAAAACAAACTAGTGGTGAATTAATTTCAACCTTTTGACATCCAAAACACGGATTTTTTTTTTAAACATATCAATTTGCTTAAAAATAAAAATCGTTTTTTCAAAACAAATCACATAGTGCTTTTTTAACAAAATCTACACGGACTTGCACACACTATGAATATTTAACATTTCTCGTACTTGAAATTAAAATTATTGTTTTCTTTGTCGCGTTCAGAGAAACGAATATTAGGCGTGTTTTATTGTAAAAGCCATCCATAGTACAGTACGATTTTAAATGTATTACAAATACAATATCGCCAATAGCTCTACAGCCAAGTCGATAAGAAACTGAAGTAGAATCCTACTGTGGACAGATTTTTGGAGTTTATTCGAGCCTATATTCTACTTTAGAGTCTTAACGGCTGTAGAGCTACTAGCGATGTTGTGTTTGTAATGCATGTAAAATCGTACTGTACTATGGATGGCTTTTGTAGTAGCCCGTAGCGTAATGGTTAGTGCGTTCGACTGTCACCTGGAGGTCTGGGTTCGCTTCCCATCCTCGTCCACCTAAAAACTAAAAAGTTTTTTCAGGGCTACTGCCTCTTGCGAAGAATTGACAAATCCTCCAAGAGTATCACTTGTCACGAATAAGTGCTTCTCGTCTAGCCGTTCGGATTCGGCATAAAATTGTAGATCCCTTCCATTCCTGTTGACAGGCGCACACAGGAATTGTTGCGAGTTATTAGTCACTAGGCCCTGGTTCTTCACGAGCCGTTGTGCCACCCAATTTAATTTATTTATTTATGGATGGCTTTTGCAATAAAACACGCCTTTTGTGAATAATATAATACAAAAAATATTTAAAAACTTGCTTTTGGGCAGAAAATATTATTTTGTAACAAAATAAATGAATTATAAAAAAAAAAATTTTGTATTCAATTCAATATTTAAACGGTTTACCAATATAGTTTCCGCGTGACAAATTCGTATACGAATATTAATCAGATCCCAACATTCGTTCATTCGTGAAAACAAATTTAATGTTAAAAAAACCAAAAACGTAATCTCGTTTTCGGTTGGAGGTTCGGAGTTACTCCTTTTTGACTCCGCTTACTCAAAAATAATTCGATTGGCTGTTCCGAGTAATGTTTTTCGAGTATTTTTCTGTTCCGGAATTAATAAAGGAGTAGACCGGAACACACATATACATATAAACCCTTTCATCGGATTATTTGTCAAATTAATTTTACTCGATTGAACGTGCAAAATATACATAAATATCAGAAAATTTACGCACACACACATAAATATTTCACAAATTACTCTCAGAACAATAGAAAATAATTCGATTGGAATCAAAAAGGAGTAGTACTGTTCCGAAATCTAATCGAAAATGACATAAAATTAGCAATTCATTGAATCAAAAATAAAATTTTAAATATTTCGTGAGAAAATGAAGTAATCGAATCGACTTAATTTAATGTCAATTTAATGATACATAAAAAGTGTAGGGTTTTGTAACTGTGGGTTTAATTTAATACACTTTTTACGACGGGGAAAAACATTTATCTGTATGAAATGTTGACAACTGAACTTCATGCAATATCGTATGAATTTGTGTAAGGTAAAGTTACGTTGCAGTGCAGTTCCATCGAGTATAGTCAACTACGTTTTCATCGGATACGAAATGAGGTAATTTCGAAATTAGCTCAATGGGAACGTCAAATTTGTATAGGAAATGTATTCCAAATGACCCAATTTCGAAATTACCTCATATCAGCTCCAATGAAAACATAGTATTACCTTAACTAAAAAAACATTGGCTGAACAAAAATCTGATCACTATAGTAACTCCAAAACTGAAAAATCATCAGTTAACTTCGAGGTCACAAAGCCTCCAGAGGTCTACGTTGGTATAAAATACGTAAACCAAGTTTGTACCTACATAGCTTTATTTCAAATCAACGCGAAACATTCAGAGCAACAGCGAAACTTTCGCTTTTCCTGGCTTCGGTTCTTATACGCTGTGGCTCCATTAGCATTTCTGAAGAAGTGGTAAAAGCAATTGGAATATGTCAATTTATTGCTTGGGTGGGTATTGCATTGCTAGACAATTTCAGTTTAATTAGTTGTTTTTGAGAATCATGTCGATTACAGAATCCGTAAAACTTTATTCCCGGGAAGTTGACTCGATCCGCAACGACTTTCGTGCGGATTTGAAATGTCAAAAGTTATGGAATGCGTATAGGGTTTTCAAACTATACGTTACCGACATTCCTGTATTTTTTTGCAGCGGATTCTAATAAACAAAACTGAACAAAATTGTTGCAAGCCATCCGCTGACCATTATCGGATTCTGTACTTAGAGTGAATACAAAACTTTATTTCACAAATTTTGATCACGGGTTCTCATATTTTTACCTCTAGTTTTAAAACGACGAAGAAACTGGGAAAAAAACATTTTGAAAAAAAGCTAAATGTCAAAATGTATTGCCTCGGCAATGGAAAGCAACAATTGCCTTCCATCTACCGACCAGTATTGCGATTGCCATTACCAAAGCGGCTCCATTGGCATTATATTCAAAGCAATAGCAATGTGTGACGCAATGGACTGCCTCAAATGTTGCCAATGGAGCCCCTGGGTTATCAAGCTAGTTGTCGCTTGCCGAGTTGGCTGAGTTCCTCTTACTTCCGACGTGTCGATAGATGAAATCATTATTTCAATAAACCACCAACTCTCTAGATTCTTATCTCGTGTTTTCAGGCTTGTATATAAACTCTATAATAATATCATGGAATCTTTTTTAATTACGCTACTTGATTTCGGTTGGCGGCGTATGTGTGCAGGGAAATTTGCAACACGTTCAACCTCGTCCACCTAAAAAACTAAAAAAGTTTTTTTTTCAGGGCTAATGCCTCTTGCGAGGAATTGACAAATCCTCCAAGAGTATCACTTGTCACGAATAAGTGCTTTTCGTCAAGCCGTTCGGATTCGGCATAAAAATTGTAGGTCCCTTCCATTCCTGTCGAAAGGCGCACACAGGAATGGTTGCGAGTTGTTAGTCACTAGGCCCTGGTTCTCCATGAGCCGTTGTGCCACCCGATTTATTTATCTATGATTTTGAGAGCGAAGACTGGTGTGGATTCGAAAATACGCTTTTGAATACTTTTTTTGGGAAACGAAAATTTACAGACCATTGATCTATTTATTGGTCTTTTAATATTCAATACAGTTGATAAATATTAAAAATATCCCATCCCCTCTGATTACTGTTAGTCTTTAGGATCAACTTAAATACCCCATATAAATTTCTTCCAATATGGGATATTTGTCTGCATGTACCAGAGGTTCCCATGAGAAAATCCCATTTTTCCCACGCTCTTAGGAATTTTCCCACGATAAGGTTGCTTGATATACGCAGACTCCACATTTACACATGAAATCTGTCTCCTCAATGTGTGTTGTCTACACCGAAAGATTTTCTTATTTCTTGGTTGGGAAAATCATGCTGGGCTATTTCATATTTCATATTTATTCATGACATTTTCACATTAAGATTAAAATCTTATTATAAGTGAAGGCTTTACAAATTTTAGAATGTTCAAAAATGTTAAACTAAACAAAAGTATAATATTTTTAAAATTTATATATGTACATAATTCATCTATGAAAATCAAATTTATTATAAAGTATATACATATATTTATATATTTTTTTTTTCCTAATTTTCATTGGCCAAGTGTTTAAAAAGCTGGTTTTTGAATGTGTTAGCGTTAATGATGCTTCGAATTGTTGTCGGTAATGAGTTCCATAATTGGGTGACATGGACAAAAAATGTACGCTCTGATTGCAGGCAATAAAATCTGGGTTGAATCAAAATCGCGGTTCTTTGTGAGCTACCAAAAACTTAATCGGCTGTGCAAGTAGGGTGTGACGTTGGGATAGATGATTTAATTGAAAATCTCATGATTTTTTAAATTTTCCTTAAAAAAAAAAAACAAGAAAACCAATAGTTTTTTGACAAAATTAATTTTAAAACAAACAGCTATTAGTACATTAGAACAATTTTCCCTCTTATCAAACATTTTTCAAATTAAGTGGCTGAAGATTGTTTTCAGGAGATAGATAATGAGTGGAGATTGCTTGTTAATTCAAATATTAAAGCAAATAACCAAGTAAACGACATTGAAGAATTCTGGCAGTATGTTGGCCAAATAAAACTGGCCGATGATAGCAACAGAGAATTTAGTTAAGAAAGGTATGCCATTTCTTAACTTAATTCTCTGTTGAAGTATTTTCACTATCACATTCGTCAGCCGACATTAAAAGAATTTTTTCAAAAGTAACCTTACTTAAAACAAAAATCAGAAACAGACTTGAAATGGATTCAATCATTGGACTTATTCATTCAAATTACCTCACGAAAAACCAAAGTTGTTTTAACTTCAAAGTTACAAAGCCATTTGATAAATATTTCAGTAAAGTGTATAACCAAGAAACATGTTGAAACAATTAACATATTTATATATATAATATAAATAATGTAATTTATTTATTTATTTTTTACTTAAATATGTATAATTAAATGTGATTCTTAAAGCTCAATAAAATAAAATGGAACCTCTTACGTATTTTTTTAATTAAAATTTAAAAAAAATTTAAAAATAAATAAGTATGCAGTGATTATTCTAAGTGCCCAATAAAGAAAAAGTAATCTTATGATTTTTTTTTTTTTGATCTCATGATAAAAATCATGATAAAATCTTTTTTGAATCGGTAACACTAGGCACCACCTTCTTTACAAATGATCATAACATTTTAAAATTTAACCCTGTTTGGCTGGTATTTTTATATCCTTTTAACAGTTTAGTTATGAAAGTTAGTACACAGTTAAATTTTTAATAACTTTTAAATTTTTTAAGTGAGCATTCATTTTTCGAAAAATGGGAAATGGTGCATTGTGCACCATTATATGTACCAAATGCACCAGTCATATGTGCAGAATGCACCAGGAAGGTACTCAATGCACCAAGCATTCATTTTAATAATAAAAAAGTTCAATTTGTAGTTTAAGTTGAACTACAGCATTTTTCCGTTTAAACCTAAGTTCAACGTGGAATTTATTTACTTATTTTTCATAACCAATTCCATCAGCGAATATATGTCCGCTGTTGAAAAGTTATTTCTCTTTTTTTTTGCACAATTATTGGTTTATTTTCAATTTCTTTAGTCTTGTTCGTGTCTCGTGTGACTCGAAAAAATGTCGACAAATTATTTGTTGCACTTGTTCTTTGCTTCAGAAAGAGAAAGAATAGACAAGGAAAGTTATACGTAGTGTTTGCAATACGTTTGCGAAACAAAAACGTGCAATGCTGCCAACTCTTTTTCATAAAATCTAGTTAAACGAAGTTTAACTGAACTGAACTTCAGATTTTACTGTGAATATGAACGAGTTAAACCAAAAATTTAAAACCAGTTTACGATTCAGCTGTTCTTAAGTTTAAACTCCCACTGCAAACTGGGGGATAGAGATTCGGCTATTTACGTAATGATTGCTGCGTTTAGTTGGTCCCGACCCGATACAATAAGATCTTTGAAAAAATATTTTATATCTTCCTCTCTGACCAAAGAACTGCTCGCCTCTGGTCTTTCGAGTGAAGTCCTTTTTTGCGGTTCACAACTGGTTTCAAAACTTCAAGGTGCACAAAGCACAATGCACCATGGTGCATTTAATACTATGCTTTCGTGGTGCATTGTGTAACGACACGAAATTTTTGTTTAAAAATAAAACAGGTTATAAAAAATGCAACTAAGCTATGAACTATTTCTTTTAAGATATAAACAAAAGTCTTAATAACAGTTTTATGAAACTTTATCGAAGAAAACCTTAGTTTTCACTTAAATATAAAAAAAAATAAACTCACCTTATTTTTTTTCTTTTTCACTTAATATTCATACAAATCTGCGCACGCGTCCGCCAACAAAGAGGAGCACAACCAGACTTAACTCTGTTGGCCTTATTGGACGTAACGGATACAATGGAATTAGGTATTCACTAATACAGCTGCTGGTTGGGTGAATATATGTGTGGTGCATTTTGCACCACGGGTGCATCTATGACAACGTTACCCTACTCAGGTTGACGAGACTGCATAATATTATGTAACTGAACTAGGGACCTAAATTTTAACAGATTTTCAAAAGTCACACCCATAATTTTCCTTGAATAAGTTGAAATATGCTCGAAATATCTTATATTGAAGACGTATCTTGCAAGGTTGTTATATATAACATTAAGTTTTCGCCTTTTTAAGGAGTCAATACTGCAGAAAACATACCTTTGAGATGACCATAACGGTCGCAGAGCACTATATAGCTTCCCTAGTTGCGTGATCATTCCAAGTTAAAGTTTTATTGAAAATTATCCCCAGATTTCTAGCAGTATGTACATAGTTAATTAACGAACTACCAAGTCTAATTGATGGAAAGCTAGACGTATGTAAAGGGCGTTTGTAAATGCATAATGTTTTTGACTTCCCAGGATTAAGAGAGAGATTATGTTTAATAGTCCACTGCAGAATAATTTCAAGGTCTTCATTAATATGGCTAATAGCATTACTTAAACCATCTAAAGGACTGCACAAATATTATTGTACGTCACCCGCGAACATATGAACATTGCAAAACCTTACAAGACGAGGAATTTCATTGACGTATAGCGAAAAAAAAAGCGGTCCAAGGATGGATCCCTGCGGCACCCCTGTAGGAACTGCGAGATATGAAGACAACTGACTTCCTACTGCCACGCATTGCTGACGATTAGTAAGGTATGGACGCAAAAGTTGTACTGCGTAAGAAGAAAAGCGGAAATCATCCCTAAGTTTTTTACAAAGTATGAGGTGATCTACAGTGTCAAACGCTTTCGAAAAGTCTAGCAACGTTAAAAATGTGGCACGTATGTATGTCATCTACAACAAGTAAAAGAGCTGTTTTGCAACTTACTTCTGCTCGCACAAAATCCTGACTGGTTTGAGCTTAAGAGGAGGTTATTAGTCCAATATGCTTGGATTTGTCTTAAAATCGACTTTTCAAAGACTTGACAGGAACGACAAGATAGCAACAGGTCTGTATTCAAGGTTAGCAGAATTTTGTGTCTTAGGTATTGGAAGTATCTTAGCCCTCTTCCATAATATCGGATATTCACAAGTGGTTAATATTGAGTTAAATAAATGGGATATATATTTAAGGATTTGAGGAAGAAGAATTTTCAAAAATTTAGGATTCATTTCATCAATACCCACCGCATCGGACTTGATAGACAACATTGCCCCACTATATCTTCGCCTGTAAAACGAATAAAATTGAAACATTGTTCAGAGTCATTGATATTTTCAATCGAATTGATTTGCTCTGAGTCAGGAGATCTAAATGGATTATGTGTTGAAGGAACGGATACTGACACAAACTGAGCGTTTAGAAGGTTACAATCTATGTTATCTGGGACCTCTATCAGTCGTTTCCCATTTCCAAGTTTTCGCAAGTGTTGCCAAAGAGTTTTTCCTGGTTGGTTATGGGGATTCAACAAATTTTCGAAGTAGCGTTGTTTAGCTGTTTTAATACGAAGCACAACTTAGTTACGGAGAGAACGATATCTTTCATGAAATACTTCAAGTTTATAGCGCTTCCAACGAATATACGTGGCATTGGGTTTTTGAATTAAATCAATAATATATCTATTTATACAGGGCGGAGAACTACTTTTAATAATTCTTTTATACTTAAGTGGGACATACGATAATAAAGTTCATACAAATGGCTCTGCAGAAACTCACCTGTTGGTTCACTGACTGCATTTGATAAATTTGTTCCCACGGTATATGTAAAACGTCAATTTGTATTGCGACTGAACAAAATAAGAAAAAGCATCTACATATGATTGAAGTTATATATATTATACCCTTTATTTATAAAGAAAAAAATAGATATTTCAGCTCCCGTGTTTAGGAAGAAACTTACAACATGGAATAAGAATTTTCGGACTCAAACTAAAGGCACTTGCTTAGTGTTCCATATGAGTCGAGAACATTTTTATTCCATTAACACGGGAGCTGAAATAACTATTTTTTCTTTATAAATACCTTACCTTTGTCATATTTATGTTTGTATGATATAATGTATTTTTAGTCATATAATATTTATAACGTCATTTTAAACTATGATTTTTTTTTTTATTATTCAAAAATGTTCAAAGTGATTTTCTTAAAATAAAGATATCATACAAATTATGGCTTCTGAGAAAAAAACTGTTAATGCATGCTTATATAAAGGTTCATAATGTATACATACATTTTGTTAATATAATCTTTCGATTGAGCTTACAGTTTAAAAGATATATGCAAGTTTTTGCAGTTGTCACAATATCATGCGACTTATGACTCGTATGGAAAAAAGTGTCAAGAGAATATTATGATCTTTAAACTGAACTTAAGATTTTTTTTCGGCAACTTGTGCTTTTAAAAATAAAAAGCCAAAAACCAGAAATTTGAACTTTTTGTCAAACTTTAAAAAAAATGTATTTCTTTAAAACCGTTGTTTTTTTTGTATGGTGTTACATAATCTGCCCTAGCAAGGTATCCGTCGGAGCGGAACATTCTCCGCAACGCATATTCCGTCGGAGATTCAAATTACATTAGCGGTTTCCGATTCGGAAATGAAAAACACAAAATGCGACGACACAGTGACTTGACATGCGACAGATAGTTTAGTGCTATAGATTATCTAAAGTTTATGAGAGCTTGTATTGTTTGGTGCTTGTTTTTTCGTTTACTCTTTTCCTGGAAACGTAAATTCAAGCAACAAGTACAAAAAAATTCTTTCTTCAATCATATTTTTTTATTTATTACTTACTTACTTACTAAGGTCCTCGGACCTATTACCCCAACTAACAATTTAACTTCTGTAGGGGTCTATCGAAGTTATTTCCTTATCAGCAAATTTGACTCTATAAGGCCTTAGAGAAACACATTTGGCCCACATTGAGAAGCTCGAAAGGCTCTTAAGCAATCATTTACAGGTTTATTAGAAGTACTCAATTTATTTCGCTAAGGCCTTATAGAACAAAACTACACTCAATCATTGCAAATGTAGTACTGTAGTTTTGTTCAAGTATTTCGATAGGCACATCTAAAAACCCTTATAAAAGGCTTGGCGAGGCCTAGGAGAAGCCTTTTCGAAGCACAATGCCAAACAAAATAAAAATAAATTCTTTATTTTTATTTCTACATTTTCTCCTTTATTTTCATGCAAGTAATGATTTTCTTCCGGAACTTAATGCACTATAATTATTTATATCTGAAAAAAACACATTACTTACTTGATGGATTTTGCGAGATTTGAACCAAGGATGGTTGATTATTGAGCTAGCCTGGCATATAAAAAATGAGTGCCAAATTGGAACCACTTGAAACCGAAATTAGCGTCATAAAAACTTCCTTGGGACTTCCTGATGAATTGAACTAATTTAAAAAATACAGGTGACCATTCGTCTGTTGCTTGCAACGGAGTTTTCTTACTTAATGTTGTTTTTTTTTTTTTAATTTTTAATGTTTCCATGACTACGCATCAGAGAAAACTTGGAAGTGGTCACACAAACATACATTTTGTGAGACAACAATTAAAATATATGTAAGTTCCTTTTTCATTGAAATCGATTGTTTTTAAGAACGAAAGGCTTTGATTTGAGAAAAAATATAAAAATTCTTTTATGCTCCATAAAATATGTACTTTTCCTTTTGTACGCAAACCATTTACTGACAATTTTAATTTGTATCTTTTTTAAAAACGCTAATTTGCCAAAATAAAAAAAATAAACAATAACGACCATCATTTTGTTTTTTCAACTGAAAGTAACTATGTAGTATAGATTTTTAAAAACGTTTAAAATGTAATTAAAAAACTACTGAGAAATGAAAGCTTCATACTTAGATAATTTTTGAACACATTCGAATTTCTTAACGTGACAATATTTTTTAACGATGAAACAGAAACTATACTGTGTCACCTCGTTTGTGAATAATTCAGCCAGCAGTAGCTTATTTTCACATCAATACCACTTTCCACGCGAAGTACCAGCTTTGAATGCTTTTATGTTGAGTGTACAACACTTCGCTAGGACCAAATAATCGGAATTATTACTTCCCGCGCATGCGCCTGAGAGGATGATTAAAATTATGATTGCGTAACCAACTCTTCACAGGTCTTATAGAAACAAATTAGGCTGACATCACTTTGCTGAGGCAAATTCATCGAAATAAATGCTTCTCGCGCATGCGTCTGACAGGGATCACACAATTATTATGCTTGTGTCGGGCTTGTGTTTGAGAACTAAAATTGGATGTCATGCTTAATCAGAGTTACCACTGCGATCAAATTTAATTCTGAGGGAATCATTTTTATTGGTGGGATCCGGGGTATTATTTTTTTTTTATATTATTTTTGTTTTAAATACAAACAACGAATATGAATAAAATTTATCTGTTTTTGTTAAATCATTTCTAATAAAAAATGATTAAATAATTTGTATTTGTACTGCAATTCTGAATATAAATTACATAATTATAGTTCCATGTAAAAATATAAATATATGTTATTTTTTTTTTTTTTCAAGTGAATTTAAATTGTTTTATTTTTCCATATTTATCTCAATGCAGAAAATAAATGTATGTACCGTTTTTGTTTTGCAAAATTTAAAAGCTTTACCTATACTCAATGAATCAGTTTAATTTAAATTTTTAAAATAATACAAATTTACCTATTTTTATTTTCATAAATAATTTGACCTGTGGTAACCCTCTCTCGGCAGTAGAAACATACATGCGCCGAACAGTATACATCGGGCTTTTCCTCAAGGGGCTTACAGAAAAAAAATAAATTGACATAATTCCACTTACAATTATACTTCCATTAGACTTTTGTACACATAATAGCTTGTTTCAGGCCTTTGTAAGCAGGCCCTTCCAGAGCTCTTGGCTGTGCTTCCTAATGAAAGCTTTTTCTTTTCTTTTATTTCGCATGCCTCTCAAAACTAATTTCTGGGAAGCCTTACGAAAACTATAACCAAATTGTAAATATTCAGGCCTGCAGAAAATTAAAGATTCTGCTTGAAATAGGTTTATAGGAAGCTGTTTTCAAAAATATAGCTTAGAAAATTTGCAACTTCGATGTCCAAACTAAATACAAGCCTTGTAGAAATAATAACTTATAGAAATTCAAAAAATGAACCTTATAGAGGAAAAGTTGTTAGTAGGGCCTCCACTACACCTACGCGACATCGTGTACGATTTCTTGAAATATATTACAGCTCTCTCCAACTTTTCCTCAGTCGTGCCGATTCCTGTTCGACCGTTCTTCGCCTTGTACTTCTAGGCCGGCCCACTTGTCTTCCCTCCTGTGTGAGCGGGTTCCACTGCATTGCTTGAAATGCAATGCACTGATCGCCTTTTCGAAGCGTATGGCCAATCCACTGCCACTTTCTTCTTCGTATAATGGAGTCTATGGGATCCTGACCCGTTCTCGCATGAAGTTCGGCATTGGAGATACGGTTGGGCCAGAAAATCCTCAAGATGTTTCGTAGACATCTATTAACGAAGGTTTGCAGCTTTCTAGTGACAGTGTCAGTGACTTTCCAAGTGCTGCATCCGTAAAGCAGAACGGATTCAACATTGGAGCGGAACAGTCGTAGCTTAGTTTTTAAGCTAAAAGAGTTGTTTCTCCATATTTTGGACAGCATTCCGAAGGCAGCCTTTGCTTTTCTGATTCGGCTGTTTACGTCCAGTTCAGTTCCGCCAACCGTAGAGACAATACTCCCAAGATATTGGAAATCCTCTACCATCTCTACCGGTTGTCCAGAAATATTTACTTGGATTGATGAGGAAGTTCCAAGGCTGATCCTTTTAGTTTTTGCCGTGTTGATCTTAAGCCCTACGATTTCTGCTTCTCTCTCCACCCTTGTTGTCATTTGATGGAGATTCATGATCCTATGAGAGAGTAAGCATACGTCGTCCGCGTAGTCCAGATGTTTGAGGTGAGATTGCAGAGTCCACTGAATTCCTCCATTTCCATTTGACAAAGCTGCGTGCAGTACGTCACTTATCACCAACAGGAACAGTATTGGTGACAATATACAGCCTTGCCTAACTCCACTTTGGATTTCAAACTCCTCTGACAGCCTACTGTTATGACCGGCACAACATATATAACTTTTACGTTTTAGACCGAATTGAAACACAACTTGCTTTCTTGGAATCTGTTCAACGAGTAATTTTTTATTCAAATAAAGGAAAGTTCACAATAAAGATTTCGACAATGTTGGGCGTGTTCAAATGCTTGTTAAGTGATTACACTTTTTAATTTAAAGCTTATAACTATTCTTCGCCCCTTAAAAAAAAAAATAAAAATACAAAACCATTATTCTATTTTTTTTTTTAGTACAAAAAGAAAATAAACAATTGTGTTTTTTATTTTTTGTTTTGTTAATATGGAAGAAACTTTTAACTTTACAAATTCAATCGATCTGGTGCTTTAATAACACGACTAGATCTTCTTAAGTTCTTAAATTTATTTTCAGTCTGAGTACAATTGAAATCTTCATTTATAGTTTTACCATTGTTACAATTTTGAGAGTTTGTACTATTGTCAATATTAATTGGAACACTGTTTGTTGGCATATTATTTAATCTCAAATCCAAGTTCCCAGTATCTGTATGTGTTTTCTGATCATTGTTGTTATCATTTTCATTATTTTTATGTTGTTGAATATCGGGTGAAGGTTGATGATAATTTCTAGTTAAATCCATGGGTATATAATTCTCTGTATCGTTGCCTATTTGGCGAATCTGGTCAATGTGACGTTTCCAAATACGATTATCGTCTAGTCTTATCAAATAGTAAAGTAGTCCTATTTTTTTCTCAATTCGTCCAAATCTCCATTTGACTGATCGTTCGAAATATTCACGTGCAGCAACGCGGTCGTTTTCCTCAAATGTTCTTACGCTTTTACCATCGTTAGAGACTTTGCGGTTGCCTCCAGACGGTATCATGTAGTCAATTCTTGATCTGATTTCACGTCCAAATATTAACATCGAAGGAGACTTCCCATTCGCAGGATGAACCATCTTCCAATTCTGCATAATTCGGTATTAAAATCTGTCAAATCCGGTTTCAATGTTTTGAGTTTTTGTTTTATTGTCTGGACATACCGCTCGGCTTGGCCGTTTGTTGCAGGGTAAGGAGCTTCCATTTTGTGGACAGTTCCATTCATCTTCAGAAATTCCTTGAATTTGTAATTTGTGAATTGGACTCCGTGGTCACTCACCAACACCGATGGTATACCGAAACGACTAAATATGTCCTTACAAATACTAATAGTTGTATCTGTCGTCAAGTTTGGAATTATATAAACTTCTGGCCATTTTGAGTAAGCATCTACTAAGATCAAAAATAGATTACACAAGAACGGTCCTGCAAAATCGATATGAACTCTTTGAAATGGTGCAGTAGGTGTTTCCCAGCAGTGCAATTGAGCTTTGGTAGGATAACTTCTGATTCGTTGACAATCCGAGCAGTTCTTTACCAAATCCTCTATGTCATGATCGATTGTCTCCCACCAACAATAACTTCGTGCCAATGATTTCATTCTAGTTGCTCCAAAGTGTGATGCATGCAGCTCGTTGAGGACACGCTTACGAAGAGATTCTAGAAAAAATACTCTCATCCCTCGCATAATGCAGTTTTGTTGCAGTGTGAACTCCGTTTGGTCAATTCCGAATCTATACTTAGGTTCTACGATTCTTCCCATTCTCAGACCTTGCATCAACACTTTCACATTTGCGTTGTTGATTGTTGCTTTTCCCAGTTCATCTACTGTTAATGGCAGATTTTCGATTTGTGATATCTCTAGTAAATCAGCGTCATCCATTGCAAATTCGTGTACGTTTTTAACTGGTAACCTCGACATAGCATCTGCGTTACCGTGCTGCTCAGTTCTTCTAAAAACTATTTCGTAGTCAAAACATTGTAGATAAGCCGCATAGTGCTGCATTCGTGTTGCAGATAACACTGGTATCCCCTTTTTGGGTTAGAAAATCTGTGAAACGGGCTTATTATCTGTTATGAGTATAAACTTCCGGCCATATACGTATTGGTAAATTTTTTTTACTCCAAACGTGATAGCATAAGCCTCTTTATCTATCTGGCTATACTTCTGTTGGGTTGGTATCAGCGTCTGAGATGCATACATGATCGGCTTTTCTGTTCCAACCGGAAATTCATGACTAAGGACGGCTCCTACCCCATAATGCGAAGCATCTGTAGCTAAAAGTAATTTTAGATTTGGAATGTAATGTGTTAAGCTACTATCCGTTTGTATTTCAGCTTTTATTTTATCAAAAGCAATTTGACAGCCTTTATTCCAAAAAAAAGGCACTTGCTTTTTTAGTAAATTATTGATCGGATACAGGATTGTACTTAGATTTTTAAAAAATCTTCCGTAGTAATTCACCAAACCTACATATGACGTAGCGTAATGGTAGCCCGTAGCGTAATGGTAGCCCGTAGCGTAATGGTTAGTGCGTTCGACTGTCACGCTGGAGGTCTGGGATCGCTTCCCAGACTTGTCCACCTAAAAACTAAAAAGTTTTTTTTTCAGGGCTACTGCCTCTTGCGAGGAATTGACAAATCCTCCAAGAGTATCACTTGTCACGAATAAGTGCTTCTCGTCTAGCCGTTCGGATTCGGCATAAAATTGTAGGTCTCTCGCATTCCTGTCGAAAGGCGCACACAGGAATGGTTGCCAAGCAAGGGTTTATCGTCACCTTATAATCTCCACATAGTCTTATCTGGTTATAACTTTTTCTTATAGGAACAATTGGTGTCACCCAGGAACTAGAATTAACTTTTTCGAGAATACCATCACTCACCATCTTATCAATTTCCCGTTCCACATCTTCCCGAATAGCAAATGGTACAGATCTATGTTTGACAAATACTAGTCTTGTATTATATTTTATATTTAATTTTGCCTGAAAATTTGGATTTTTGCCCAAAAGATTTTTCAAAAAGGCTAGGAAATTTATGTTTAATACTTTCTATCAAAGTTGTATCATTGGTGTTTTTATCAGAAATAATTTTATTTACATTGCTTGAATAAAGATCATTTAAATTTATACCTGCCAATTCGTTTAGATTGATATTTAATGCTTTTGCCCATTGTCTACCTAATAAAGGATGTTTTGGAACAGAAGTCACATATATTTTTAATTTGTACATTTAATTGTTTTATTTTACATCAATATTAGAGAATCCCAAAATTCCTACATTATTTCCCGTAAAACTTTTCATAACAATGTCTGGTTTTTCAATTTGTATATTTGGCAGAACATTTTTAAAATTTTCTATTGACATTAATACGCATCTTCTCAGATAGTCAAGCAGCACTTAAATCTCTCAACTCTGTCTCTACCAACTCCGTTATGGCCCAAAACTGTCGATCGTCTCTTGAAGAGATGGCGGAACAGTTTAATATTCACCTTCTTTGGGTGCCGGGCCATAGAGATATTCCGGAAAATTGTAAAGCCGATGAACTTGCCAGAAATGGAACTCTAATGCCCGCTTTGCCTAACAGGTGGAACACAGGTATACCGATCGCTACGTGTAAACTTTTGCTAAAACAAAACTCAGCAAGGAAAGCAAACTCTAGATGGACAAACCTTTTACTACATGTCTGGCCACAAAAGTAATCTGGCCATCGCTAGACCCTAGGCGCTCTAAAAGTTTGCTATCACTTAGCAGATCACAAATTAGCTCCGTAATAGGTGCCATAACAGGACACTGCCTTATAGGAAAACACGCCACAAGACTTGGCGTTTTCTCAAATGACTTCTGTAGAAGTTGCATGGACGAAGAGGAGGAGGAAACAATTCCTCACCTCCTCTGCACATGTCCTGCTCTTTCACAGAGGCGCAGACTCCATCTGGGGGACTACTTTTTCAATGATCCAAGCGATCTGGCAAATACAGACATACACTGTCTCTCTCGCTTCATAAAAAGCTCCGAATGGTTTTCGTTATGAGGATAATCTCCTCATTCCTATCATGTGGTATCACAACGGACCTGATTATGGTCTAAGTGTGTCAGCCGTTTTCCTGACAGCCACTTTAACCTAACCTAACCTTACCATTGACATTAATGTAAATCGACCCTTAAAGCAAAATCGCGGACCCAAATTTCTCGGTTCACTTGGGACTCCAAAAAAAATGAGTGTCTCACACACAATAACAAATTTTCTGTGTACGCATGTAAAAAGAACGAGAATCGAGAGTATTTTTTTCAAGCATCGAGAAATAGAGAGAGAGTATAGGCGAAGTATACAATCATTTTGCCTTAATTTCCACCACTTTTTTTAGTTCAGTTTTGTAGGTAGCGTGGCGAAGACGGTTGCTATTTTGTCTCTTTTTTCTTGTTAAAACTTTGAAAAATTTTCAATCAGAAAGTTTCTATTTATTAAATGTTAATTTATATTTGTGGAAATATGTCATGTTTATTAGTGCGAAATAGTCTTTAGAAAACCTTTTATGAATGATAAATAAAAAAAACTCTTGAAATGAAAAAAATCTGTATGTTTTATTTTTGTAGGCAATGGAGAAACTGGGCTAGATGGGAAGTTTTTTTAATACATTTTTCATTCATTTTTTTTGGAACCGTTTTAGTTTCCATTTGGTTTCGGTTCTCCGAGTATGGTGAATTGAAAAACTCTCTCTCTCACAATACATTCACATAATGGCTCCGTGGTGATTCTAATTTCCATACTAATTTGAGCCGCAAAACGCAGTTTTTCGATCCGTATTTGGATCCGAATGCGAAGTCGTCCATACGTTGTTTGATACGTTTGCGGACCGAAAACGAGCTCGCTTGCTTGAAGGGGAGATCCTGTATCAACTTCAAAAATTACATTTTTATTATTAATACAAATTTCAGCAAAAAGCCCATCATCACTGGTTTTTCTTAAACCAGATATTTTAAAAATGTTTTTAATATTATTTATTTCTTCATTATTTTCTACAAAATGTGCAAAATTATTATTATTATTTTTTTTAAAGCAAAACAAACTCTTCTTAGATGACCTTTTTTTACAATACGAACAAATCGTGTTGAGATGTTTACATGAGGAGGCTAAATGTAATTCACCACAGCGAAAACATTTGTTTTCACCACGCTTAGGATTTTTATTATTGTGAATAGGTGTTTTATTGCTACTACTACTACTTTTATATGGTCTATGAGCTTGTGTACGTGTTGAAATAGTCGTGTGTTCAAATGCTTGTTAAGTGGTTACACTTTTTAATTTAAAGGTTATAACACCTACCTTTGTGCAAAACGTGACACTTGGATCCATCATATGTAGCCTTGCTAATAGCAATCAATTTATCTGGGATGCCCCTCCTGTGCAAAGCAAGCCAAATAAATTCTCTATTGACACTGTCGAACGCCTTTTCAAAATCGATGAACAGCAGGTGAAGTGGTGATCGATATTCATAGCACTGTTCGATAATGATCCGCAAGGTGTTGATGTGATCCACACAGGAAGATCCAGTGCGGAAAACAGCTTTTTCGGCGTCGAGTGTGTCTTCGAGGTGGTCTTTAATTCGGTCCAATACTATCCTTGCTATTATCTTGGCTACTGCAGGCAGAACGCATATTCCTCTCCAGTTTTCGCACTGTGTGAGATCTCCTTTCTTTGGTAGCTTGACAATCATTCCTTTTTGCCACTCTTCAAGAAAGCTCTCTGTTTCCTAAGCTGTCTTAACAAGAGGGTGCAGTAGCTCGGTCGATGTTGTTGGTGCTGCTCCTAAGAGCTCTGCAGGAATACCGTCAAGTCCAACCGCTTTGTTGTTCTTCAGTGCTTTGATGGCGGTGATAATTTCTTCTTTACTGGGGGGTACGGTGCGTATTCGGGAAATTGTTACTTCGGGTGGCGCAGTGGGAATAGGGTGAAAACGCGACTTAAAACCACAGAAAATCGATCCCCCCACCTCATCCGAAATTAGCAGGGATCCGTTGGTGTCTTTAAGAGGCCAGTTTTAGCTATCATTGAAAACCATCATTGAAAAAGTTAGCTGTTGATTTTGAGACTCTTCGAAAGTTTAATCATTGAATATTTTAATGCAGAAATATAGATTACAACTTCAAAATTATTTCTCATAAAAAAAAATCATTTTGACCCATATTTTGCCCATAACGTAACTTTTAATTTTTTCAATGATCATTGGTTAGTTCATCATTGAAAAATTAAAAGTCATTTTATGAGAAAAGTTGTGAAAAACTGAATTTTTTTTTAACTAAAAATAAATATTAAGTCAACTAGCTTTACTTTGGCATCAAAATAATTATATATTTTTCCTCAAAATCTCTCAAAATTGACAATTAATATTTTCAATGATGGTGCGTTGATGTAGTTACGCTTATCACATCGCACACTACGGTGAACTTCCCTCATCTTCATGCGGTACGTAGACTCAAGCTCGTTTCTCCCTGCTGCTGGGGTAGCTGCGGCGAGCTTTAAGGTGTTTCCTTTCTTCGATCCTTGCCCAAGTTTCGTCGGAAAGCTAAGCACTATTTCTTCCTTACGCCCGGCCGACTATACTTTCAGCACCGGATATGAACACATTTTTCACAGCACACCAATGATGGGTGGATTTACATGTATCTGCAATTGGTTTCTGCACAAAAAAAGGGATGCCAAATACAAAATGTATATTTGTTAGATAGAGAGAAAAGATCAAAATGCAGAAGAACTCAACTTCACTTATCCGTAAGATGTCCATCCTATATATAAAATAGATAATTTTATCTCAAGAATTTGTTGCGGAAAGTGCATAAATAAACCTCATAAGCTGGAATGAGTCATTTGTGATAGTTAATTTGAATATTTCCCACGTTTACGCAAGGGGTATTCATGTAAACATCATGGGGAAAGTTACATTTTTCTGCAAAGCGGAAAATTATCTCGTTCCATGAACATCCTTGTTATAATAATTATTCAACCACGTGTCTATCGGTTGTAGCAAGACTTTTTGGAATGATTTTATTTGTGACATTTAAGTTATTGTTTACATTGTCGACACATTGTCTAGATTATCATTTTAAGCTTGTCTACGTTGAAATGTAGACAACTAAAGTCGACATGTAGAGGAACAACACTGATTTTGAACTTAAGTGTTTTGGACGAAAAACTGTTAGATATGGAGATATATTGATTTTTCGGGAGAAAAACAACTTTTTTTGACTTTTTACCGTTATAAAGAAACTAGCACTCAACATATCAAGGTGGAACTTTCTGGGCTTATAAAGGAAGGTTCACAGAACGTTTATACCAAAATTCAGCTTTCTGGGATTTATTCCGGAATGTGTACCTAATGTTGACTAATTTTCCTGGACTAATAACCGACATTGCCGATGTAAATCCACATTCACTTGAATGAATAGCAAAATAGTAATAGAAATTCCCCTTATTGAATAGCGGAATAGGGCTGATAGATTAATTCGCGTTTACCAAAACGACGGATTTCCCAATGGGGAACTTTAAGTTATACAAAATTCAGCCGTCCTTTATTTTGTTGTTTGAGTAATTTTTCTTTATAGTTAGGGCGTTAGGGGAGCCGACCTTGCACTTGATTCTGACGGGATGAGCTTTGGTACACTAATAGTCCACATCCTAAAGTTCCTTTTAAGAAGTGTTGCCACGGTGGCAACACTGGCAGACCGGAGATATAAGAGGTGCCTTCTGACCATGTTTTAAATCGAGAACCAGACATCGGTTGATGTTGTGGAATGTCTCGTTGGATTAAAAATACTTGATGTCATAGGAATATATTCATTGTTTGACCCCTCTCCCATCCTTGTACGCGATGGGAGCGAAATACCCTCGGCGGATAAGGGTTTTTATTTGTCAAAAAATAATGGTTATAAAATAAATAGTCATAAAATTTTAAGATGAGCGATGACGTAGAATTTCATACTCTGCAGCATATCCGAAGTCCATTTTTATCCATTTTATAGTTTTTTGTAGTATAAACGCTTTCAAAATGGGGGGAGGAGAAGGTGGAAGTATATCAAACCACTATAAATTCGTCTTGGTATAATCTAAGCATATGGCACATGACCTTAGGGTAATTTTTAATGCCCAATCTTATGCAATCAAAATAATTTCAATACCTATTTGTTGAATAACTTAGAAGTAAGAGTTATGAGGGAATGCACATTAATATCTAAGTATAAAAAAAGACCAATACAAAAAAAAAACATATTTTTATTTCCATTATTCGTAATTTTTGGTAAAAACGTGGTATGCAGTATTATTAGAACTATGTAGTCAAAAGATGACATGAACAAAGTTTAATCAAAATCGCTTGAGCCGTTTTCGAGACGTCTTGATGAAAATCACTTTTTTGGACTTCTCCATCATCGTAATGCTAGTTTTGATTAAAACCTGGAAATTTTTCTTTGACACAAAACCAATACTTGCCCTCTAGAGCAAGTTTTAGGTAACATAGGTAAATAAATTTATTTATTTATACTTTCAAAGTATTAAGTAAGCAACGTTTGGATGCCTTGAATCGAAAGTGCCATTGATTTTTTCGGTTTTAGAGTTCAGTTTTAGAGGCTACCATCTACCACTGGGACTGGACAATTTTCATTTTTCCATTACCTGCATACATTATTATGCAAAATTTGTATTTACCTCACGAAAAGAACTTTTCGGCTGAACGTCTGACTGTGAACTGAGTTCATAACTTCACAAATTCTTACTTCTGTCAGAGCGAAAAAATTAGACCCTTTTTGAAAACAAATTATATATGTTTGTTGTCACTTGCAGAATGTAGGTCCGTTTGGAAAAAAAAATTATTTATAGTGAAAAAAGGTCCGTTTTGATTATTAAAAAAAATAGATAGGGTTGTTTTGATTCTAAACTCAAAATTCAAGTGCTTATAACTTTTAAAATAGATCGATTTAAAACAAAAAAGGATGCCATCTTGTAGCTCTCTTTGAAACGAAAATGTTGGTATATCACACTCTATATTTTCAAAAAGGTCGAGATAAGTCCGTTTTGATTCTAAGCGACACATTTTCCCATAACCTTTTATAATTATTACAAATCTAATTATAGAATTTATTTAGTAAAATATGGGGATTAAGATCCAGGAAGAATTTTTAATCCTTCTAAAAAATTGTTGGTCTTATGGCTCTTTGAACGATTTTAGTCACAAAATCGACCTTTTTTTGGTCTCATTCGTTTAAATACACCTTGAAAAACAACCTAGTAGGTAGCTCATAAAATTGTTAAAAATAGTATGCACAAAATCAAATAATAAACATTTAAAGACATTTTCTCATGAATTTAACAATTTTGCCAAAAGGAAGTGTTCTAACCAAAGAGAAAAATGCTCAAATTCGAGACTATCAGGACGATGGTCAAAGCAGTCGCTGTGAAGGTCACAACATTGGACAAAGTATGCAGCCTTCGACATAGAGAAACCACTGAAAAAAACAACAAACCGCTAGCGAACATGGCTACAACACCTCAAGAAAGTCAATGCATACTCCGAAAAGCCTCAAATTCAACATTATCAGTTAGCAAAATCAATGGTAAAACCATAGTTAAAGCCACCAAAAATGGATTTTATCAGATTGTCCGGGAAGCCATACCTACACATTTTAGTTATCTGAAAACTAAAAAAGATCCACCGAAATCAGGCTGGTACAGATCTCATACGTGAACTTTTAAAGTTGATTTAAACTTGGTATTAATACAAAATACGGTGTGAAAGATAATGGCATCAGGTGGGTCTTACTAAAAAAATAATTTCAATTTGGATGTTCCCAGTGGGTATACCTTTTATTAACATGACATGAGAAAAGAAAAAATGAGCTTGGGTAGTAGACATAAGAAGGGAGGCCATTTAATGGTATGACGCGCAGTATGCTATTAATACCCACTTTAAATCAACTTTAAAAGTTCACTTATGAGATCTGTAACAGCCTGATTTCGGGGATTTTTTTTAGTTTTCAGATGATTAAAATGTGTGGCTTCCCGGACAATCTGATAAGAACCATTTTTTGTGGCTTTAACTACGATTTAACCATTGATTTTGCTAACTGATAATGTTGAATTTGAGGCTTTTCGGAGTATGCGTTGTCTTTCTTGAGGTGTTGTAGCCATGCTCGCTAGCGGTGTGTTGTGTTTTAATATTTTCCCTATATCGAAGGTAGCTGCATACTTATTCCAATGTTGTGACCTTCACAGCGACTGCTATGACCATTGTCCTGATAGTCTCGAATTCGAGCATTTTTCTCTTCGGTTAGAACACTTACTTTTGGCAAAATTGTTAAATTTATGAGAAAATGTCTTTAAATGTTTATTATTTGATTTTGTGCATACTATAACGATTTTATGAGCTACTAGGTTGTTTTTCAAGGTGTATTTAAACGAATGAAACAAAAAAGGTCGATTTTGTGACTAAAATCGTTCAAAGAGCCATAAGACTAACAATTTTTTAGAAGGATTAAAAATTCTTCCTGGATCTTAATCCCCATATTTCACTTAATAAATTCTATAATTAGATTTGTCATAATTATAAAAGGTTATGGAGAAATCGTTAAGATTTTATTGAAAAAAATCTGTACTATATATTCGTCTTGGTATTATCTAATGCTAGGTTTCCACTTGTCATTGAAAGACGCAAATTGACACACTTTGACAAGACAAGGTGATTATTACCAACACAAAAAGCAAAGAAAGTAGTAGTAGAGGGAAAGTATAACCACCCTGTCTTGTCAAACTGTGTCTTTCAATGACAAGTGGAAACTTAGCAAAAGCATATGGCACATGACCTTAGGGTAATTTTTAATTCCCAATCTTATGCAATCAAAATAATTTCAATACAATTTCCCTAGAAAAGGGTTTAACCTTTTTATAAAATGATGACTAAATTTTCAGTGAAACGGGCATAAAATTACCTAATTTCAATGGTATGGTGATGAAACTTGGCACACATGTCTGATTTGTCGTATAAAATAAGAATCAAAAGTGTCCATAAAAATATCTGGGGCAAACGGGCGTTTTTTTGATTGAAAGGAAAAAGTGAATTACTATTACCAGTTAACCCCCCCCCCCCCAAAACTGGTATGTTGGTGAAAGTTGGTAGAAATGTTTTAATTCTTGTTAAAACCAAGACTCAAAAGGATCCATGCAAATATATTGATTCCAGGGGTGTTTTTTTTAGGCGGAAGGAAAATATGGGTTATAAACGCAACATTTTATTTGTATGTAATCGAGGTACAAATTTATAATATGCTATTGGCAACGCCAAACCAAATATTATTAAGTACAATGGCAACGATGAGCAAGATACATTTTTGTATCTTATCTGAACGTGTCCATCAAGTTCGCTTGGCCCCTTTGTATACCTGCGTTGACTTGAAATGAGCTTCAACCGACTCGATTCCACTTGAGGAGAGGAGTCGAGTCAAAATTATTGATAAAAAACCTGGGTCGAAGAGTCGGTCTTGAGGATGTGTTGACCACAGTGTTTTTGCACTTGTTCGAGTAAAATTATTTATTTGTTTTGATAGCTATGTGAAGTATGTACTAAAATTTATTACATTTGAACATCTTTTGTGTAAAATAAATATATTGTTGGAATTCCATTAAATGTAATCTGAACACCATATCAACTCAACTTCAAATGGGGCTCTCAACTGACGTGACGAAACACCTGGGTCGCAAATCCGACCCTAATCCAACTCAAGCTCTCGATTCTGTTTGTAAACGAGGTAATAGAGGCATTCGGCATTCTGGATTATTAAAAAGAATAACGTTTTATCATTTTGTTAGTCTTTAGAGTCGGAAATAAAGATATTTATTAATTAAGTAAAAACTGAGTTCACATTAACAAAAACAGGTTCACAACAAAGTGGCGACGAGGATTTTTATGAAATTCCACGCATAAAAATAAAAATTAATGTAAAATGGCTTCAATTGAGACTGTAGTAGCAAAACTATTAGTGCAGCAACAGGAGGCAGCTGACAGGCTGCAAAACTGCATGGACATGCTGACCAAGCTAATGCAAAACCACTCAAATATCGCTTCAACATCACCACAGCAGCAATCTACAGCTGGACAACAGGAAGCGTTGATGGATGTTATAGGAAAAAGTATCCACGAGTTTCGGTACGAGCCCGAGAACAACAACACTTTTTCGCACTGGTACAGTCGCTACGAGGTTCATTTTAAGGAGGACGCCAAAACACTTCCAGATGATTCCAAGGTACGTTTATTGTTACGTAAGTTAAGTCAACAGGTGTATGAAAGCAATGTATATAAATATCTATAGTACTATCAAAAAACAAAACGACGGTGGCGGTGTAGGAAAAAAACATTGAAAATCTCATTAAATCTCTCTAGCGATAATACACCACCTATATGCGTAGACTAGGATAGTGTATTCGAAAGGAAATTATTTTTTGTTTGTTTATTTTTATAAGTTTCTATGGAAACGATGTTGTGTTGGTATTGAATTAAATTCAGAATTTGTATGTTTCTACATATGGAAACATATGTAGTTGTGTATTGCAGAGATTCAGAATTTATTTTGAATTATTTGTGGATAAAATCAATTTCCTTCAATTCGAATTAAAATTCAAAACAGGGGCTACCTAGGTCTGTTGTATAGATTTTTAGAAAAAGAAAGCTGAATTGCTAAGATATGTTAATGTTAGTATACCGCTAACTTAAGTTAATATTAAAGGTATTATATGTATATACAAAGATGCACTCGACACTTCTCATAGAACAACAGAGTGTATCTTTTCTTCAATTTTTTTCTTTTTTAACTGGAAAACACTTAGGTACTGTTATTGATAATATTATGTGATTTTTAATAATCTATAAAATCTTTATTGTAATTTTATTATATGACTAATGTTTACAAATTGAATATGAAAAAATAAAATTAAACTGATTAAAAAAAAAATGTTTGGCTTATCTGATCTTTGAGGTTAAGATCTTAAAATGCGGAGTATGAGGCTATATTTAACAAATAATTTTGACAATCATTAATTCGGGGGAGCATCCGCCATTCTGCACTAGAGTGGTCGAAAACACTTATCAAGTGCTTTGATATTAAATAAAAATGTTGATAGTTTTTTTTTTTTTTAACTTAGTGGCCAAGGACAATTGAAAATTGGCTGAAATTATTATTTTTTTTGTTATATTTAGCGCGTGCTAAAAGGGTTGTGACTACCCTTAAAATGTTAATACACAGCACGAGCGATTAGGTAGGTTGGAGGGGATTTAAAAGGAGATACCGATGCACGTTGGTTTTGAATGCCTGTAAATCACAATGGAAGGGGAAAATTGGCCTGGGTAGAGCATTCCACATTCGTGTAGTGCGACTAAAGAAAGAATCTCTGTACTTAACAGTACGTCCGAAGTTGGGCTCAAGGGTAAACTGATGGGCATTTTTTTTATATTTTTATATTTTTAAGGAAATATCTAATAACAAATGAACTAATTGCAACCAACAAAATATTTAATGGTTTTGTTAAAGTCCAATTGGAGAGGTATAACTCAAAACAACCTTAAAAATTCAACCGTTTTTTGCACTTTGTTGACATTTTTAGTAATGTTGCACTCGGCCCTAGAAGTTAAAAGCTTGGATTATCATAAGGACAATATCATTAAAACAGGCAATCAATCAAAAATCTACCATGTTCAGCGCATTACATTATTTTCACGTTTACTGTGCCAATTTTTAAAACTTTTGTTTTTGTTAAATTGCCTCTAGTATTGCAGGTTTTTACCAATAACTTGCTATTGACTATAACTACAATAACAAGCTATACCAATTTGAAATTCGCATTTTACGCGCATATTTTTGAAAAAGTTGGCTACTTAGGTATTCATGCATTTTTTTTTATACCGGAGATGATTTAACTTTTTCAAAAATTATTTTCTTTCACATTTTGCATTGAAAATCAAAGTTAAATATTTTTTTTCTCTAAGAAGTCCAAAAGTTATTATAATTTTCTTCTACTAATGTTCTGGCACAAATAATGTTAAATATTGCTACGAAACAAAAACGGTGGAATTCATTCACTTGTAGTCGTGGTATTCAAAAATGTAAAGTAAGGCAAAAAATAATGCACTGAACATAAAAATGCATTTATCTTTTGTTGTGCTTGGGATATAACTTTTTTTATCAGTTTTCAGGACGGCCATAAAGTCTACTATGAGGCATTTTAGGGTTATCTATTCTTTACGGGGAACCCTGTATGTACATGTATTGTACAAGTACATGTACAATTGAACATATATAGTTATATAACAGAAAACGAATTTTGACATTCCCACTTTTCCTTTAATAATAGCAGTTTTTTTGCACATTTATATCCACTCCTGATGTCGCGCTTTAAAATATTTTGAGTATAAAGTACAATAACAATTTTTAATATTTGAGGTAGTGTTTAACACGGGAGTTAATTTTAAGCGGAGATGAAAGCCAATAAAAAGCGCACCAAAAGATGGTATAGTACAGTAATAGACTATGTACATACAGTAATAGACTATACGTACAGTAATAGACTACTTATAATCATAGCTTATTCTCTTAGTTAAATTTTAAGCCATATAGCCCTAAACCACACGAACAAATTCGTTAATTTATGTTGTTTAAAAATGTATTAAGTATCTATCTTATCTAGGTATATTTTTAAAATTGCTGTGGGTATGTTTTAAACTTCATATTTTTGACAAGATTTGAAAACTGTTTATAGTTGGCTAATCAGAAAAATGAAAATGATATTTTAGTGGTCTTGTTGCAAAAGCTCATATATGTGCTTTGACAGTATCATGAGTTCTCTGAGATCTAATTTTGCTGGATTAGCCAAATCAACGAGTAGAGTACCTACCTGTTTTTTTCAAACTGTCAGTGTAAAGCCCAGAAAAGCCGCTGGAAAAATAAAATATAAAAACATCAAGACTTTTAGTCGGACATAAAGAAAGCTGCTTAACAAAAATAACCTGCGCCCCACTTCTGCAAGCGTGAATGAATTTTCGGGTACGCTGCATACCCTTTCCATTGCTACTCAAAAAATTGTGTCCATAAATTTGCACGTCACTCTAGAGTCTATATAGGGATTGCAAATATTCCTGTGCACGTGCACCTTCATGATTTTCTGAGTCCACAGAGAAAACTCACGCTTTTGGAATTTGGCTCATTGACTAGAGAATTTGTATGTAACTGCTTAGTCCAAAAAATGTTTTGTATGTACAATAATTATCTTGGACCTTTGAAATTTTGAAAACTAAGCCCCGATACTCTCTAACCCAAAGCCGTAACAAAAAATTCCTGTTGTATCAAACACATTTAGCTTGACACCCCTTTTTATTGTTTTAGCCTCAACTGCGTTTCTTTCGTTAAATTAGCTTAGTTTTTGGTGTAAACTGTTGTTGAATTTGATATGTTAATGTTAAGCCTCAACCATGTTTTTTTTTAAATTATTTTTTCAAGCTTTAGCCCAAACTTCGGACTTTGCCAGTCCCCAGACTTAAGCACCCAAGACTCTCTAGAACAAGAATGTTAGTTTTTAGGGAGTTATTTGTTTAACCCTGGGGTCTTTTTTGTCCAATATTCTCAGACCTTAATAGTCACAAGCTGTTTTTTCAAACCAATTTTCTGAGTTTTGTCTTAAGGGGAAATTGTCGTTGGATGAAACATGTCCATTATTCATAGCCCCAACTTAATTTGTTGTCCAATTCGCTTCATAAACCGATAATAAACCGTTACAGAACTTATTATACCGCATTAGTATCGATACTTAAATACCTACATATCTGAAAGCTAAAATATCTTTTTCAGAAAATATGCAAAAAAGAAAACAAAACTGAACTTCTATTTTTGATAAGAATAATCATAATCGACAAACCATCTCTAGACTAACAACTAATATAGTCTTTTTCCGTTTTTACACATAAAATAAACAAACTTATCCTTGAACAGTTTTCTCTATATTTTAATATGTAAAAAAACATCTTCAGCGTAGCTTGAAAATCATGTATAGATAGATATATGTCAACAAAAATAAAAATACAACCCATACCACTAAAAAAAAATACATACCTACAAACATTTTTCAAATCAACACGAAATAATGAAAATTGTCATGGTTCCTCAATAACAAAAAGGAATAGTATAATAAATAAATATCCTTTAAGAAATTGGTTTGTGCACACAAAAAGCCGACATCCATTAAATCTCTCTAGCGATAATACACCACCTATAGGCGTAGACTGTTGTCCTGAAAATCAACTCATTACTAGTACTATATGTTTTATATACAATGATGAAAGGTATGCGGATTTCATTTTGCCGAGAAAACCACAAGACCTTAAATTTGATGACACAGTCAAGCAGCTGCAAAATCTATTTGACACGAAAAAGTCGCTTTTCAGCATTCGCTACAAGTGTCTGCAAATTTCGAAAATTGATGCAGAGGATTTTATTGCGTACGCAGGGAAAGTAATATTTTAAGCATGCAGCCATGTCAACTAATCAATTCAAATGTTTAATTTTTATAATTGGCTTAAATTCATCCACATATGGTGACATACGCAATAAGCTACTCTCGATGTTGGACACAGATGCCGACATTACGTTGGAAATTGATTTCAGAGACACAACGTATTTTGATTGTGAAAAGTGATTCGCATCTTTTGAAAACAAAAGACACATCACTAGTAAATGCAGTCGAATCAAAGAAAGATTTTCGCAATCTAATTTCACACAGCATCAGTAGCCAAAGTGATCGTCAACATTGTAAAATGCAACAGATGCGTCTCGATACACCCAGAAGACCATCTTGGCGATGTGGTGCCATGCATTTTGTGAAAGATTGTACCTACACGCAACACAAATGTAAGATTTGTAATAAGCTTGGACACAAAGAAGGTTATTGTTCATGTTTCCAAAAGCAGTCACAAGGGAATTCACCTAACACCTCAAAACCGAATACTGCCAAGCATAGACATGCTAACAAATTCAAGTACAACAAAAAGCAAGTCTACAGGCAAAATGTCATAAAATCAGCTCCACATAGCAGCATACATTGTGTTGGAAATCACACTGCGGACAGAAAATTTGTCACTCTCGAGATTGGTAAAAAGAATATCAAGTTGCAATTCAATACAGCAGCAGATATCACGATCATTTCTAAGACAAACTGGATTAGATTGGGTCGTCCGAAATTAAAGCCATGCCAACGCAGTGCATCTGATGCATCTCAACACCAACTTCCACTTATCGGCACAATCACTACATAAGTACGACACAAAAGCGAGGTAAGAAGTGCAACAATTTATATCACGAATCTTCCCAGCTTAAATATTTTTGGGATCGACCTCATTGAAAAATTTGGTTGTTGGAGCTTACCATTAAACTCTATTTGTAACGCAATTTCAGCAAATATGAGTAAGGATTTGGTTTTCAAGGAGGTCCAAAAAAAGTTTCCGGAAGTGGTCTCAGCAAAAACAGGCCATTGCACAAAATTTCAATTGCGTTTAAAACTAAAACCAGATTCCAATCCTGTGTACATTCCAAGAAGAGATGTTCCATATGGGGTTACGGAATTGGTAGAAGCGGAGTTAAAGAGATTAGAGGATGCAGGTATTACTACACCCATCACACACTCAGATTGGGCAGCTCCCATAGTCGTGGTACGAAAAGCAACTAGCACAGACACCACACTTAGCTTAATTTTCAATTATATTGAAAAAGGATGGCCAAGGACGTCAAAAGACCTGACACCAGATGTTGTTCCATTTTTCAACCGACATGAAACTATAACCATAGTGGATAACTGCCTCATGACATCAGACAGAGTCGTTATTCCTGACATCTTTCAGCGACGGATCTTGAAACAGCCACACAGCGGACATCAAGGAATACAACGTATGAAGTCAATTGCAAGATCATACGTTTACTGGCCAAGCGCACCTGAAGGCAAATCACCGTCCGAATGGTTCATTGGTAGAAAGCTATCTACGCCTTTGGATCTGCTTCCCTAGAAAGAGGAATTCTTCCATGGAGCAAGCGTTGAACAAAAAACACGGCGCAAAAGCAAGATACTTCAAAGCAGGGGGCCAACTATGTATTTCGATTCTACTTTCAATTCTACTCGAAACCTATTTGCGATTCTACTTTCATTTTGTACTTTGTATTAAAGTAGAATCGAATGAAAGTAATGCCAATTCTTTTTCTTAAAATGTTCTTCTTTCGGACGAGTCTCGCTTATATGTTGTCAGATATAAATTAAGAAAAAGAAAACAATTTGAAGTTTTTGAAATTATTTTTTTTAATAATTATATTATAATTATATTTTTTTTTTTTTGAATTATATTTTAATAATTATCAACATGGACTGTGATTCTTCTAACATATTAGATATAAGTGATAAAAGGCTTGTGAAAACAAAATTAAAATAGAATTAAAGGCTGTCATCTATTATCTTTATTTATTTATTTTTTAGATAATTAATGTATGTGCATATATCAAGCGAACTGAGCATTCGTCGAAGGCAAATTTCTGTGCCGTATATCATCAAGCTCTTTACATTTTTGGAAAAAGGAGGATGCCAACATCAGATTCGTGGAGACAAGAATACGGGGCTGGCACAACAAACTGTGTCCAAAATATTGAAGGCTTCTTGCCTTCACCAGAATTTCAAATTGGGATTCTTTCGTATTAGACGATTTTGATGTTGATAGAATAAATACAATGCCAAATTAGTTAAATAAATATGTATGTAGCAATAAATAAATCATTTTGTAATAAAAATTTACATACATTTTTAGAAACATAATACTTTCTTTGATCTGCTCGCAAACACATTTGATGTCGAATGATTATTCGAGATTTCGATTTGTTTTGACATTCATTTTCGAGTTAGGTAGTTCCCCAATTTTGCGAAAGTACTTAAGCTGCGTTTTACTGAAGATGTGCCTACAGGTGATTCATATCCGGCTACATTAGCGTATTTTCAACCAGACGTCATTGAACACAATATTGAAGATCTTCCTTGTGCTGAAATCGACAGAAATCTGAGAGAACCCAATGAAGATGAATCTTAAGAGACCACGTCTTCAAGATTAGAAGTGATTAACACCCCAAGACTTCGTAGGTCAACAAGAATGAGGCGTGCACCTGTTCGCCTTGATCTTTAATTCAACACAGAGGGATGTTGGCAACGCCAAACCAAATAATTAAGTAGAATGGCAACGATGAACAAGATACATTTTTGTATCTTATCTGAACGTGTCCATCGTAGACATATAGAAAGAGGCAGCTTTGTTCAGTGACGTTGTTCCGAACAGTTTGGAACAGTTTAGAACAGAAAAGTACAAGTTTTTGCTGTTCAATGAGAATTTTCTGTTCTAAACTGTTCTGATTTGCTGTTCAGTGAGGCTGGTCCGAACAGTTTGGAACAGAATAGAACAGGATTTTCTGTTTGTGACAACTGTCAAAATCAGCTGCTGTCATTTGAAAGTTCATATTTTTTAACAAATTTCGTGGCTCTTTGTGCTTTTACTTTGGAAACAAACAAATAAATATTTAAAAAACAACATAAATTAAATTACATTAAATTGTGTAGTTAAATAAATACTATTTCTAACTGTTTTTAATAAAAAGTATTTCTTGCTTATCCACCAAACTCGAATTTTTTTTTTTTGACAATTACATATGTCAGACAGCTGCCTGTTCTATCCTGTCTGACATTTCTGTTCTACTCGTTGTTCTGTTCTAATCTGAAAAAAACTCACTGAACAATCCTTGGGCATTCTGGATTATTTAAAAAGAATAACGTTTTATCATTTTGTTAGTCTTTAGAGTTGAAAATAAAGATATTTATTAATTAAGTAAAAACTGAGTTCACATTAACAAAAACAGGTTCACAACGTACGGTACATGATATTAAAGTATTTTTTAACGCTGAATCTAATTTAAGTAAAATTTAGACGATACAATCACCATTAAGAACGTAATGGTCATTTTAATGGAAAAATTAATGTACTTCTTGAGTATGTAGTGCAGATAAAACATTTTGGGGGGGGTTTTCGGGGCATAGTTTTAAACATTGCTGTTTCACTCAAAAAAACACCCTTTAGCCCCAGAAATGTTTATGGACTCTTTTGATTCTTATGAATATATAAATGAGACATGTATGCCAAGTATCACCATACCATTGAAATTTGGTAATTTTATGCTCGTTTCACTGAAAATTTAGTCGTCATTTTATAAAAAGGTTATAACTCTTTCTAGGGAAATTATATTGAAATTATTTTGATTGCATAAGATTGGGCATTAAAAATTACCCTAAGGTCATGTGCCATAATGCTTAGATTATACCAAAACAAATATATAGTGATTTGATATACGTCCACCTTCCTCTCCCCCCAATTTTAAAGCGATTATACAAAAAACTAATACGTGGATAAAAATGTACTTCGGATATGCTGTAGAGTATGAACTTCTACGTCGACGCTCATCTTAAAATTTTATGAATATTCATTTTATAACTATTATTTTCTGACAAATAAAAACCGGGTACAAGGGGGGGGGGGGTCAAACAATGAACATATTCCTATGGCATCAATTATTCTAAATCCAACGAGACATTCCACAACATCAGCCGACGTCTGGTACTCGATTTATAGGCTAATTTATGTGAAATTTCGTGTTATAACATGGTCAGAAGGCAACCCTTATGTACCAAAGATCATCCCGTCAGAATGAAGTGCAAGGGTTGAACTAAAATATGGCTCTAACGCCCTATCTATTACTATAAGCACGAAAGGACTGAGCCATAAATGGAAAACAAGTATTTAAAAACAACAGAAAAACAATCAATAGGCCGATTCCGAAAAGCGCGGCGGATCGCTCTCATTGGCGGATTTGTATTTTCTTATTCTAAAAAGCGCAATATTTTTTATATTTGCATTTTTTTCAATTCCCCAACAATCCGTCAACTAGAAACCTATCGCTTTCACACAAAAAATGGAAAGCAAAAGCGCTTTTGAGAATAAGAAAATTCAAATCCGCCAATTGAAAGCGATCCGCCGCGCTTTTCAGAATGGGCCTACAAACTTTTTTAACGCCTTATAACTCAGCAACCGTTATTTCTATATGTATGAACCTTAATATTTTTGGGCGAACTGCACCGTGCCTGATCGGGAAACTATTGATTGCTCAGAACTTGGTCTGGGCCAGTAGCGCAACAATCAGTCACGATGAAGTGCTTGTTTTACCTCCTCGTGGTGGTCCCCGGGCAACTATTTATGTATCCCAATATACATAAATAGGCCAAAATTACAAGTGCGAAAAGGCCTAGCTTTCTAGGATAGGTTACGGAGGTAAGCATTCTCCGTAACTGAAATCAACCCGCTACCGAAACCAACACTACGCCTCGGATAATTAATGATAACTCGTTGACGACTTTTGGCTATTGTACCCGGACAAAGATTGGTTTCTGGAATGTGAAGACGCTTCTTGACAACGGAAAAGAAGGTCCTCAGAATGCCAGATTCCTGCAACTAGAGAAGGAATTCATGCGGTATAGGATGGACATCTTAGGGATAAGTGAAGTTAGATGGCTGGGTTCGGGGAAGTTCAAGTCACCAACCCGTAACACTGTACTATTCTATTCCGGAAAAACACCTGGAAGCGCTCGGGAATCTGGCGTTGGATTGCTGCTTTCCAAAACAGCTCTCAAAAGCCTAATTTCCTGGGAGCCTTTAGGTGACAGGATCCTGAAAGCCAGGTTCCGGACTAGAGTACGTCGCGTCACCATCATACAGTGTTACGCCCCAACTTTGCTCTCTTCTGACGAGGAGAAGGAGGCCTTTTATAACCGACTGAGTGCTGCTTATGATAGCGTTCCACGAGGTGATATAGTTATGGTGATGGGAGACTTAAATGCTAAGGTTGGCAATGACAACTCTGGGCTAAGGCATGTCATGGGAAAGCATGGTGTTGGTAACCGAAACGACAATGGCGAACGATTTGTCGATTTCTGCAACGCCAACGGCCTTGTTATTGGAGGGACCATGTTCGAGCATAAGACGTGCCACAAAGTCAGTTGGGTGTCGACTGACAGACAAGCAACTTCCAACCAAATTTACCACTTCGCGATCAGCCGGCGTTTTAGAAGCAGTCTCCAGGACGTCAGTAACAGAAGAGGTGCTGACATGGGAATGGCCCGGGACCACCATCTGATGGTTGCTACCGTAAGATTGCGTACAGCTGCAGTTCGTAGATCCCAAGGAAACACTCGAATGCCCAAGTTTAATACAGATAGACTAAAGGATCCTGCAGTGCGCCAACAACTAGGGGACCACCATTCACAAGGATTGAACGCAATCAGCAGCACGGAAACCACATCCATCGAAAATCATTGGTGTGCTGTGAAAAATGTGTTCATATCCGGTGCTGAAAGTATAGTCGGCCGGGCGCAAGGGAGAAATAGTGCTAGGCTTTCCGACGAAACTTGGGCAAGGATCGAAGAAAGGAAACACCTTAAAGCTCGCATCGCAGCTACCCCAGCAGCAGGGAGAAACGAGCTTGAGTCTACGTACGAGCTTGAGTCTACGTACGTGTGCGACGTGATAAGCGTAACTACATCAACGCACTGGCTACAGAAGCAGAAGAAGCCGCTAGTAGGTGTGACAGTAGGACCGTCTACAGAATTACCAAAGAGCTCACTGGTGTCCAGAGCTCTAAACAACACCTGGTTAAAGACACAAACGGATCCCTGCTAATTTCGGATGAGGACCAGCTCATAAGGTGGAGGGAACACTTTTCTGCGGTTTTAAACCGCGTTTTCGCAAGTGAAGTGAACCCTATTCCCACTGAGCTACCCGAAGTAACAATTTCCCGAATACGCACCGTACCCCCCAGTAAAGAAGAAATTATCACCGCCATCAAAGCACTGAAGAACAACAAAGCGGTTGGACTTGATGGTATTCCTGCAGAGCTCTTAGGAGCAGCCCCAACGACATCGAGCGAGCTACTGCACCCACTTATTAAGAGAGCTTGGGAAACAGAGAGCTTTCCTGAAGAGTGGAAAAAAGGAATGATTGTCAAGCTTCCAAAGAAAGGAGATCTCACACAGTGCGAAAACTGGAGAGGAATATGCGTTCTGCCTGCAGTAGCCAAGATAATAGCAAGGATAATATTGGACCGAATTAAAGACCACCTTGAAGACACACTCGACGCCGAACAAGCAGGTTTCCGCACTGGATGACTGGATCTTCCTGTGTGGATCACATCAACACCTTGCGGATCATCATCGAACAGTGCGTTGAATATCTTCACCTTCACCTGCTGTTCATCGATTTTGAAAAGGCGTTCGACAGTGTCAATAGAGAATTTATTTGGCTTGCTTTGCACAGGAGGGGCATCCCAGATAAATTGATTGCTATTATCAAGGCTACATATGATGGATCCAGGTGTCACGTTTTGCACAAAGGTAGGCTGTCAGAGGAGTTGGAAATCCAAAGTGGGGTTAGGCAAGGCTGTATACTGTCACCAATACTGTTTCTGTTGGTGATAAGTGACGTACTGCACGCAGCTTTGTCAAATGGAAATGGAGGAATTCAGTGGACTCTGCAATCTCACCTCAAACATCTGGACTACGCGGACGACGTATGCTTACTCTCTCATAGGATCATGGATCTCCATCAAATGACAACAAGGGTGGAGAGAGAAGCAGAAATCGTAGGGCTTAAGATCAACTCGGCAAAAACTAAAAGGATCAGCCTTGGAACTTCCTCATCAATCCAAGTAAATATTTCTGGACAACCCGTAGAGATGGTACAGGATTTCCAATATCTTGGGAGTATTGTCTCTACGGGTGGCGGAACTGAACTGGACGTAAACAGCCGAATCAGAAAAGCAAAGGCTGCGTTCGGAATGCTGTCCAAAATATGGAGAAACAACTCTTTTAGCTTAAAGACCAAGCTACGACTGTTCCGCTCCAATGTTGAATCCGTCCTGCTTTACGGCTGCAGCACTTGGAAAGTCACTGAAACTGTCACTAGAAAGCTGCAAACCTTCGTTAATAGATGTCTACGAAACATCTTGAGGATTTTCTGGCCCAACCGTATCTCCAATGCCGAACTTCATGCGAGAACGGGTCAGGAGCCCATAGACTCCATTATACGAAGAAGAAAGTGGCAGTGGATTGGCCATACGCTTCGAAAAGGCGATCGGTGCATTGCATCCCAAGCAATGCAGTGGAACCCGCTCACACAGGAGGGAAGACAAGTGGGCAGGCCTAGAAGTACATGGCGAAGAACGGTCGAACAGGAATCGGCACGACTGGGGAAAAGTTGGAGAGAGCTGAAATACATTTCAAGAAATCGTACACGATGGCGCGTAGGTGTAGTGGAGGCCCTATGTCCCGTAAGGGAAACATCACGGACGTAATAGGTCCGAGGACCTAAGTAAGTAAGTAAGTTAATATTTTTGACCCGGCAGAAATGGAGACAATTTGATTGGGGAAATTATCAATTTTTTGTTTGGTCTTTTTACCGTTATAAATAAAATTCAGCTTTCTAGGAATTTTGCTTTCTAGGAAAAATATAAACTTCCTGGAATACAAGAGGAAAATCATTTCAAAAAAAGTAAAAAACTCTATGGCAAAAAAAAATATATTTTATAACCATTGTGGCACTAAATTTAATGTTAAAAATAAAAAACAAAAAAAAAATAAAATACATAAATTGAAATTAATATTTCTCACTTCCATTTAGAGTAAAATAATTTGTTATCAATTATAATAAAAGGTTAACATATTATTAACTGGGTGTTAACATATTATAACTTTAAACAATAAACAATCAAACTGGTCACCAGAAATAAATTATTTCCCTCTTTCTTATATAAATGCATTTTTTTGTTTAATCTTGTCGATTTCTACACATCATTTGAAGTTCGAATCTTCGATTCGTGCGAACACCTTTCAAAATTTCTTTCTTATTTTCTCCGACTTTATGCGAACTTTTCGATTTGAACATGTCCATCATTCGCTTTCGACGATCTTCAAGCTTATCTACCTTAGGCGGTGCGATTGCTGTACTAAGATTAAAATTTTGTCTTGGATTTGGTAAAACCAATCGATGTGACATAGATGATATTGTTGTATTTGCACATGTCGGCACTGTTGTTGAATTGAAGTTGAAATTAAATCGCGGTTTGGAAAGCTTATTGCAGTTGTTTTGTTTGAACAAAGAAGTGCTATTTGCACTTATTTTAGTTGGGGTCTTCCCAATCAACGGTAAATCATCCAACAGCCTCAGATCTTGCTTTGATTTTGAAAGGGATTTCGTTTTAATTTGAAGTGAGCTAGTAACGTCGGTTTTTGTTTTATTTTCAGGTTCAGACATGTCAATTCTTTGACGTGCTTTGGGCATAGGTAGTTGTGATTTGTTTCCGTTTTTGTTGTGATCTCGTAGAACAGATGTTTTTACTGGAAGGCCTTTATGTACCGAAGCTGAAATAAAGAAAGAAAATACTATGTGTATAAAAAATGAAAATTCTTTAAAAATTGGAAACCTAGGAAAATGTATTGTATAATTGTACTTTGAGATTTTTAGTGGTCATTTTGTTCAGTTTATCACCAACATGCCATTTCATCCTAAATATTTTGCAATGAACGAAAAATTGAGGACTGGTTCCAAAACCTTCCCACATTCTTTCACACTTGAAGTTATGGTGAAACTGATATTTCCGATGCAAGTGTGGAAGCAATATAAAAATTGTATTTATCAGTTCCAAGAAATTCGTTCAAACTTTCAATTTGAAATGTGTTTTACTACTCAATAGAACAGTTCAACGAACAGCTTTAAAACGCACTTGCCCACACATAAAAGTAAAGTGACATTTTGAATCTTAACTTTTTGATTTTGAACTACGCATTTCAAAGTGTAATTAAATTTTGATAAGAAGGCACTGAGTTAGGTAATTTAATTCAATCTCGCTTTAAATCTGACACCTAAATCTGAAGTGGTTGAATGAAAAACCACATAAGAAATGCCTTGCTTGAAAATTTTGGTTTTTCATTGGCAACTAAATAAAATGTCTTTGTAGTAATACAAGACCTTTCTTTACAAAATGAAATTATCAGAAGAGCAACATAAAAACCTGATTAACACTTATTTTCCTAATGTGGAAACGTGGGAAGGAAATACAATTAACTTATGTTTAATAAATTCGGGGCATTGACTCATTAGGTCATACTCGTCTAGGAGTACAAATGTTTGGGATTGGGAGATAATCTCGATTGCCAAAATCATGAATAACAAAAACTGAGATTCCAATTATCCCAAAAAATGGGTGGAATCGGCCAAGCCGATAGTTGATTATCAATTTTTTTATTGTCGTTTTGACAATTTGACAAAATCTTGGCGATTGAAACGCAAGTTCTAAACAATTTCTCGTCGCCCTCTTTAAAATGACCCCACATTTAACAATCTACGACCGTTAAAACAAATTAAAATCCTTCCGTCTGTCGTGCGCAACCGTGTATTTTTTTCATCGTGCGAAATTTTAACAATTAAATTAATTTATTTCAATAATAATTTTGCCATATTTTCTGTTCTCTGCAAAATAAATGTTAGTTTTTCACATTCCAGATTTTTATTTGCGAAATTTTAATTTCCGAGACTTCGGTTGATAATTTCAAAATTTTAAATGCGAGATTATAAAGATTGCAAGATTTCTTGTTTTTCCACCTAACTAGTAAGTATTGGTCAAGCTAATATACTGGAGAATGGTTAAGGAAACCCCCGTTTTGTATACGGATAAAATAAGCAATTATATACTCAAATAAATGTACCTGGTTTGATTTTTGTATTTGAATTTATTAAAATTTTAGCACGTTCAGTTTTCCGAGCAACATGATCTGCAATTGATTCCATTCTTTGGAATTGTTTTTGATGAATATTCGAAAAGTTAGGCATTTTAATTTTTGATTGTTGAACCAGCTTTTTCTTTGGTGTTGCATCATCTATTAAAATAAAAATAAATAAATATATACAAATTTAACATCTTTAGGTTGTTAACTTACTAGTAGGTTTCTTCATTTGAATATAATCCATTAGATCTCTATCTGTTTCAGTAACTGAAAGTGAACGCTTGCGACGTCGTTTTGTAATATCTAAACAATAAGAAAATATGTTTTATATGAACAATTGACCTTTCTTAAAAACCACTTACTTGCAGGAGTACGTTTAGTAGCACTTTTTGTTAGATCTCCATGATAGATATTCATCGTTCTGTTTGACGGACTGTGGAACGTTACATTCTTCTTTGGTCTATCAACACAGAAAGAAAACGATCGCTTGCGACTGCTTTTTAAATTATTTCCTCTTGGTTCATAGACAAAAATAGGTGGTTCTTCAAAATCTTCTTCTTCTGGTTCAATGTTTATATCCGGGATAACTGGCTTATTTATCTTAAATGGCGTTAGATTTCGAGTGACAGATGGCACAGCGCTTACACTTTTTGGGGTAATTATTGTTTCTGTCGGAGATTCATCAGCGCCAAGTGTTCCATTTAAAGGGTGTGATGTTTGTTCATCCTCAGGTGCTGATGAGATCATTACCTCAGGTTGTTCTTCAATTCCAAGAACAATTTTTCTGATTTCTTCAGGACGCAGGACAGTGTCAATGCATTTTTCTTCTTTAGGACACGTTTCGGTGTCAAAGAATTGTTCTTCTATATTTTCTTTAGAGGTAAAAGTTCCATTCAAAGGGTCAGGTTCATTACTTTCAGAATATATTTTATCAATTGGCGATTCAGGATTAGTTCCATGAGGACTATTAGGAGGATCGAGAAACCCTTCTTCATCTTCATCATCGGAACACACTAACAAAGGTGGCATATTATTTCCTATAGAATCTGAAGACTCGTTGGCTTCAATCTTTGATTCAACAGCAATAAAATATGGTTTTTGACATATACTTTTCCGTGATTGTGAACTATCATTCAAAGAGAGCATAATGCAATCGCTGTCGTCGGATTTATTAGCTGATTCTACAACCGGAGTAGCAGATACAGAAGTTTTCAGATTTTGTTCAAGTGGTTTCTCAGGACTTTGAGTGCAGTCATCTCCAGTTACTGGCATTGCATTTAAAATGACATCTCCTCCTTCCATTGAGTCATCAGATTGCACTGGATTATTTGTTTCAATTTCAATTTGAATATCAGGAGTCGGCAAGTCTGTTGACAAAGTCTAAGGAAAAGGAAATTCTTTGATCTTATTAACTTGTTAAATTTTATGTTTTGTAGTCTGAAAAGGTTTAAAAATTCAAAAGTTCCAGGAAATAATCTATCGAGTTGAAACACGTGTTTTAATATTTAACTTCGTAGAAACCCGTACTAACAAGAATTCTGTCTATAATCCCAACAAAATTATCATTTGATTTAGACCGAGATTCCATCGCAATTTTTGGGTCTGATCTGGAAATATGAAAGTCTTGCATGCCATGGTTGGGGCCTTTGCAAGTAATGCTGCATTGAAAATGTGTTTTTTTTTTCGAAAACCCCATTAATTAGTATTGCAACTACATTATATTTTTAATAAAAGAGTTGACCGCCCGAAACATAAATATCGCGTTTAGGGCTTTTTGCATGCAAGAAGAATCTATAGAAGATCATACAACTGATTTCTTAAAAAATTGTTATAGAAATAACAAATAAGTTCTTACTATAAGCTCCCCCTCTAATAACAAATATATTGTTCCTAGACATTTTCTATGGGGCCAAATGTCTGCAAGGCGGCACTCAAAAAATGTGAAATATCCATTTTACAGATAATTGTGGAAGAAAAATATTTCTTATTTCTTTTTTGTTGTTGATAAAATTTATTGAGACTTGCAACAATATTTATACTTTTAGTCCAGGAAAAGAAGATAATTCACTTCGAAAAAATTCCAACAAAGCTAAATTTTGGTGGAAAGCAACATTTTTTAGTCCTAAACATTTTCTTAAAAGTACCCTTAATTTTTGGGGGGGGGGAGCTTAAGTTTAAGCGGGCATAAAGCGGTAAAATGCACTTTTTTTTCTAAATTACTCAAAAGCTGTAATTCTTTTGAAAAAAGTTGTAGGTACACATTGTACACTTTTTTCGTACAATTGATTGATTTGAAGAAAAAACATTTCGGTGCAGTACATTTAGTCAAATGTAATATGGAAGGATATTTAAAATATTATTGAATGGGGACATTTTGTTTGGGGTTATGTTTGGAAAAATATTTTATTTTATTCCCGTTGCAAGTGCCGCTCAATGATAGTAGTATTGGGAGTTGGTTTCGCTTTAACGGCGGGAGACAGCATTGAATTTTAAAAGCATTGAATTCTACGCGGTTTTTGAATCCCCATTGGACAATGCTGTTGAGATCAGAATTGAACGAGCTTATCATACGCTGCTATTGAAGTGCACCATCCGAAGGACATGGTTGTGAATCTATAAACGAATATAAAAAGCTGAGGGTACTATCGTCGGCGAAACAATTAAATGGATTAGAAGTTTCCGACAAAAGATCATTTTAGATCTGTGCCACTGTTCGTGAGATATACCATCAGCTCACCAGTGGACCTATTGCTAAATCTGCACTGCCGGTTATTAAGAAGCTTTCGTTCTTCGAGATTTTTCTTGAGCTGAAAATTAATCAGCGATTCCATAACCTTGAAAAGAGGGACGTAAGTGGAATTGGTCGATAGTTTGAGGGGGAAGAAGATTCGCCTTTTTTAGGGACAGGCTGGACAAATGCTTCCGTCCCGTACTTTGGACGTACGGAAAATATAGAAATTTGTTCTTTAGTTATCATTGAAAATATTAATTGTCAATTTTGACAGATTTTGAAGAAAAAATAAATGATTATTTTGATGACAAAGTATAGCTTATTAACTAAATAACTATTTCTAGGTAAAACAAAATTCAATTTGGCACAAATTTTCTCATAAAATGACTTTTAATTTTTCAATGATGAACTACCTTACCAATGATCATTGAAAAAATTAAAAGTTACGTTATGGGGAAGATATTGGTCAAAATGATTTTTTATTTAATAATTTTGAAGTCGTAAGCTATATTTTTCTGCATGAAAATATTCAGTGATTAAACTTTCCAAGGGTCTCAAAATCAACAGCTAACTTTTTCAATGATGGTTTCCAATGATAGCTAACTGGAACCTTACCAAACTCGATATTTTCCACTCATTATAACCTCAAAGCATTCCAGATCAATGTTCATTCGTTTCTCCTCCATATAACTCTACAACTTTTATAACTGGTAGCACCATGATAAATCATTATAAGGATAGAAAAAATCCCTTGAGTGGGCGTTAATTAAAAAAACAAAAGATGGAAAACCTTACGCAGTGGTTTTTCCAGCGTTGAAGAAGACCTCTTCAGAAGAATGGGGGGGATATTATCCGGGCCAGTGGATTTGTGAAAGTCGAGATCTTTCCGAACTTGAGCTACTGCACGAGTGCGAAAGAAGATTTGTACCATAAAATCAATAACGCTCTGCAGTACAGGAGGAGTCCTATCCCCCTTTTTTTTTTTGTTTTCTTTTTTACAAAGGTATCTTTATTGGCTTACTTACAATAGCTTGCACAAATAGATGAAATTAGAAGACGTGTCCTGCATATCTCGGCTCCTCGTGGTCATTGGATTTTGGATTAACCACATGAGATGAATATTTCAGCTTACAACTTCAACTTTGTACGTCTCCAGTGACGCCTCTTAGCGTTATAGCGAATTATGTTTCCGGTACGTAGACGGACCCATTTTGATTGAGCTTTTTAGCTAATTTTTGTTTAATACGAAACGATTTGTGGGCAGCTATTTCGTCCGCTCTTGGCAAAGATTGGCAAAGAAAAGTTTTAACTTTTTGGCAGCGTCAAACGCCACTCCACCGCTCCGCTTAGGGTACGCTAAGTCGGCTGACCTATGTTGTCACTCGGTTTCCTATCAAAGTTTTGTTGCAAAAGTATAATTGAAGTAAAATTGAAAAAAGGCTCAAAACCATAAATAATGGCCCCAATTTACAAATTTTAAACTTTTTTTGTTGTTATTCCCATATACATTTTTGGAGCCATTTTTGATTTTATGTTTGAGGCCATAATTCATTGGGGCCAAATTTTATGTGAATATTAACGTTACAGGTCTCTCTAGCTTGTTGAAACATTTTCCGGTTTTCCTCAGTAGGATTGGCCTTATAATATCGGAAGCTGTCAATGGAACTTTTCTTTTCTATTTTGAAGTTTTCAAAGTTTCAATACAAAAGGATATTGATGACTTGTTTTTGGAATAAAAGGTCCCTAACCGAATGTATTTTGTACACAATTTAAAAACATTTTTTTTTATGATAAATTGAGGTGAAATACCTATATGTTTAAATGCATAGTTTTTAGTGCATACAAATCCGAGCTCTATTGATAATAATTAGGGCAACCAAACACATTGTAACTTTTTTATGTTTTTCGGAACTATTTTTTTAAGAAATATATTTATTCATTTCTATATAAATACGCGGTAAGTTCCGAAAAAAACATAAAAGAGTTATTATGTTTAACCGTGAAAAAGTTTAAAACTACAAACCAAACATTTGCTGGAGCTTTTTTTTAATCGAGAGATCTTGGTAGAAATCCGCCCATGGGCATATTTTTGCATATTTCATCAAAAATGTATTTTTTTTTTGCATATTTTCTTTTAAAGTGCATATTCTTGCTATTTGTGCATATTTTTTTTTTTTTGAAAATAATCAGAACTCTCGAAAGATAATTTAATGCGTGCCTTAAAATAAATAATAATGTTTAGGCTTGTACTTATGTACTATACTGTACATAGGTAAGCAAAAATCTCACAAATACAATTATTTACTGTTTTATAGACCCTCTTCCATACTATTTTTTTCTTGTCTCAACTAAACCTACATGCTCTAGCTTTTTGTCACTTCTTAGGTGAATCGCCCGGTATATGTATACACAAAAACAAACTTAAATTCCAAAACAAAGGGGAAATTATTAGTGGAGTTCACACTCATCGACAAGGCGACCGACCTGAGTCGTGTTGCTAGCGTTCACATTCAACGCCCAACTAACATTTCAGCTTCGGTTCGGCTTAATAGAAGTTCTATTAACTTCTATTAAGCCGAACCGAATCTGAAATGTTAGTGAGGCGACCGCCTCATCAACTTCAATTGTAAATAAATTTTCAAAAAGCAAACGTAGATCTAACTTTTTGCACCAGTTTCAGCGAAGGAAATTCATATTTTCTCCCTCCTTTTGTGAAAATTTTCAGACATAGAGTGTGGCACTAGTTGTCGGCCCCTTAACTTCTTTTTTAAGTTCGATTGGTATTTAAAAATCAGGAACTTATGTATAAGTTGATTTTCTACCTGAAAAAAATTATTTAACATTATATTGATATATTGATGGAAGTGAAGTCGGCCGCTTGAGTATCCAGTAGTCGGCCAAAAATTAAAAATTTGTATTTGCATACTACTTACAATTAGCCCAGTCAAAGAAGACTCAAAATTATAAAATAAATGCAAAAAATAAAGCCCTCTGGATTATTTTTCTATTTGGTCCCCAGCCAAGGGGCCGCGAGCTAAACTGAGGAAGGATTAAAGGTACCCCTCTTTAGATTTTCATGAATGTTGACACAACCTAGCATGTTAGCGGAAAAGTATATACTACTTAATTAGAGACAATTAAATTGTCTATAAAATGATATATTGACAATTTTTCTAGGGGCAATAATAAAGGAGATGCCGGGGGTAGAAAAGTCAACAAATCTGAAAAGCCTGTTATTGTCTTAGTTATTGAATGTTTTCTGACCAATTTACGTGGTAAAAACAAACGAAAAAAATGAAACAAATATACACATTCATTCATCGTTATTGCATCATGTCGTAGGGCTAAGAAAGGAGTTTTATTTTCCTTTTTTTTTTCTATATATCTGAAACTATACGAAAAAAATGATGTAAAAAAATAAAAATAAATCAACTCGCAACCATTCCTGTGTGCGCCTGTCGACAGGAATGGAAGGGACCTACAATTTTATGCCGAATCCGAACAACTAGACGAGAAGCACTTATTCGTGACAAGTGATACTCTTGGAGGATTTGTCAATTCCTCGCAAGAGGCAGTAGCCCTGAAAAAAAAAACTTTTTTTTTTAGTTTTTAGGTGGAAAAAGTTGATGTAGGTATATTAAATTTAGCAAAATTTAATTAAAAAGAGTTGTTATCATATGGGACCAAAAAATGATAACGTTTTTTTTAAATGAACACAATACAAAATTCGTTTGCCATAGACGGGGGTTCTTGCTCCCCCCTTACAGAGAGGAGGGGCATTTTTTTAAAAATAATATTAAAAAACAACGGCAACACTTACAACAAAAAAATGTACGTTTTTTGAAAGCCAGAACTCCGTTCTTTTAATTTTATTTTCAAATCAAGTTATTGAATTGATGTCCATGGTTTTTGTAAAAATAACTTTCAAACTCAAAATTATTAAAAAAAAAAATTGAAAATTTTGTTTTTGATTTTTCTTTTTAAATTGGGAAATAAGATGCTGAATTGGCTTTCATTATTCACTACCCCCAATAACTCTTAATTGAAAACTGAAAACTAAATGGTTCTATGTCTCCTAGTTTTTGAGAAAATGGAAAGTTGCGACAATTTTGTGGATGTTTTTTTTTTTGTTTAATTTGTATTATTATTATAGTAGTATGTGATAGTAGTGTTTCTTTGAGCTTGAGGTTAAAGAATAAATAAATTCTTTGAACCTGCAACGCAAGGTACTGTGTGAGTGGTTGAGCTGACCCTTCTGTACAATATACTCAAAGTCCCCAGCCCAGGGCCACAAGCTTTAGGCAGGAGAGGGGGGTAAATTTCACCTTGTGTAGTTTTTCTTCAATATTTGGAAAACTAAGCGTAATAGAGGCAAAGTCAATATGACAAAGTGAAAGAAAATTAAATTCCCTACAAATAAAAGATATGTTCTTGTTCATAGTATTATATAAAAGTAAACTAATTAACAAACATTAAATTTCTAAAGTAATAAAATGATTTTTTTTTAAATTCTTGTTCGATATTTCTACTCTCGCATCTCTATTGCTTCCAGCAAAGCTATGAGCATATCTTTTATTTGTAGGGAATTAAATTTTCTTTCACTTTTTCATATTGACTTTGCCTCTATTAAGCTTAGTTTTCCAAATATTGAAGAAAAGCTACAAAAGGGGACGTTTACCCCCGTCTCCTGCCTAAACCTTGTGGCCCTGGGCTGAGGACTCACACAGTACCTTGGGTGGCTTGCTTTGCAGGTTCAAAGAATTTATTCATTCTTTAACCTCAAGCTCAAAGAAACACTTCTATCACATACTACTATAATAATAAATAAATAAATTATACAAAAAAAAAACATCAAAAAAATTGTCGTCGCAACTCTCCATTTTCTCAAAAACTAGGAGACATAGAACCATTTAGTTTTCAGTTTTCTATTAAGAGTTATTAGGGGTAGTGAATAATGAAAGCCAATTCAGCATCTTATTTCCCAATTTAAAAAAAAAAAAAAAATTTATAATTTTGGGTTTGAAAGTTATTTTTACAAAAACTATGGATGTCAATAACTTGATTTGAAAATAAAATAAAAGAATGGGGTTCTGGCTTTCAAAAAAGGTACATTTTTTTGTTGTAAGTGTTGCCGTTGTTTTTAAATATTATTTTAGAAAAAATGCCCCTCCTTTCTGAAGGGGGGAGGAAGAACCCCCGTCTATGGCAAACAAATTTTGTATTGGGTTCCATTAAAAAAACGTTATCATTTTTTGGCGCCATATGAAAACAAAAAAAGGAAATTAAAACTCCTTTCTTAGGCCCACGACATGATGAAATAACGATAAATGAATGTGTATTTACCTTTTTTGTTTTTTCCAGGTAAATTGGTCAGAAAACATTCAATAACTAAGACAATAACAGGTTTTTCAGATTTGTTGACTTTTCTACCCCCCGTATCTCCTTTATTATTGTCCCCAGAAAAAATGTGAAAACATCATTTTATAGAAAATTTAATTGTCTCTAATTAAGCAGAATAGACTTTTCCGCTATCATGCTAGGTTGTGCCAATATTCACAAAAATCTAAATAGGGGTACCTTTAACCCCCCCTCCTCAGATTAGCTGGCGGCCCTGGGCTGGGGACTTTGGGTATGTTATACCTGTGGGTTACCTTACCATATAAAAAAATAATCCAGAGAGCCTTATTTTTTGCAAGCAAAATTCCTTCGTTGACTGTACTAAATAGTAGAAAGTATATAATGGTGATTGGAAGTGATTAAAAATGATCTTTGCGTCGGCTTTTTTTGGTCACTGTAGTTTTAGCAATGAAACAATTAAGTAACATTAGCTCTTCCGACGTTTCGGCAGGGGTTGCTGCCTTCTTCAGGGGCACTTTATTTGGAAACAATACCAAATACACTCACTTTAATAAAACTGTGTTTAAATTTAAAATGTTTGTTATAATTGTTATATTTTTTAAAAAAATAAAGAAAAACCACTTCAAACGAAGTTTAGTCTATGGAATTTAAACAAAGAGTAAAGAAACTAAAAGAATATTGTGCTATTCCATAGACTAAACTTCGTTTGAAGTGGTTTTCTTTATTTTTTTAAAATAATATAACAATTATTACAATAAGTTTAGATGTCAGTTTAAATTTAAACACAGTTTTATTAATGTGAGTGTATTTTGTATTGTTTCAGTTATTGTTATTATAATGTAAACAATGTATATTTTCTTGTTGTCAAAATAAAGTTCCCCTGAAGAAGGCAGCAACACCTGCCGAAACGTCGGGAAAGCTAATATAACATAATTGTTTCATTGCTAAAACTACAGTGACCAAAAAAAGCCGACGGAAAGATCATTTTTAATCACTTCCAATCACAATTATTAATTCCAAATTGGTCAATAAATCATTTTTCGAGAGTATATAGCAACAATTTACCATTTAATAATTACCAATACACAATTTAAGTTAAATAGGAACTTGTATCTGTAGTCATATTTTATCATTATTAAACACTAAGTTTCAATTTAAAAGAACAAAATACACTTAAAAAACAATGGCGGAAAGTTTTAGTCGGTTAATTACGATGTTAAATCATTTTTAGTATGATACTAGGTTAAAAAAAAGTGTATTTTGCTAATTTAAAACAAGGTAGGCATCCTAATTATATCATAATATATAGGTTAAAATCACCAAATGGCTATTTTATCTTTTAATATCGTACTTTATCCATATAACATTATGTCTGTCAAAAAGCCATATTGATAATAATTTACCTCACCTTTACAACACAGCCAACGAGAGGGGGGGAGAAGTGTTCCCACTAAGGCACTTCTCCTTTCATTGAGGCGGCAGCGGACGAATTCTCTAGATGGAATCAACGGTGGCGTCTACAGTTCCAGTTAGGTTGAACTACTTGAACACCTTATATGGGCTACTACGACATATTTGTAGCTCAGGCCCATAAGGAGCGGTTTATCCTTGGAGTTATACGAAGAGTCTGGTCCTCCGGGTCGGGTGTTGTGCGTCGGGGTAACTTCCCTACCACGTAAAAAACGGTTGTTCCGAAACAACAACAAGCCTCGGATATGGATGATTTTAAAGTTGACGACCCCAGCAAACGAAACAAGGACAATGAATTTCGGATCAGCACGTGGAACGTCCTGTCCTTATACAGAACACGTGCAGCCGAACAATTAGTGGAGCACCTGGACAGGCTAGAGGCTGACGTAACAGCCATCCAGGAAGTGCGATGGGATGGAGAGGGCATACGGAGACTGAAATCGTGTGACATCTACTACGGCGGGTGCTTAAAGGAACAGGGTCAGCGGCTCTTTAGTTTTGGTTTTGTGATAATGGGAAGACTTAGGCAAGAAGTCTTGGGCTTCCGAAATGTAAGCGAGCGGCTGGTCACAATCCGCATCAAAGGCAAATTTAAGAACATTACGCTGATCTGTGTTCACGCCCCCCATGAAAGGAGAGAGGACTCAACCAAAGAAGCATTCTACGATCTCCTGGAGACAACGTATGATATGTGCCCGAAGTACGTCGTGAAGATCATTCTTGGTGACTTAAACGCAAGATTCGGAAAGGAGGGCATCTTTGGTTCGATAGTCGGAGGACACAGCCTACACGACGAAACTTCCGGCAACGGACACAGGCTGGCAGACTTTGCGGCGGAGCAAAATGTCATCATTTCAAGCACCTATTTCCCATACCTCAATATACACAAGGGGACTTGGGGGTCGCGTGATCAACTAACCGTCAACCAAATCGACCACGTTGCGATAGACGCGAGACATGCTCCCAGTATCTTGGACGTCCGAACGTTCCGAGGGGCCAACATTGACTCGGATCACTACCTGGTGGTAGCTAGACTACGTATGCAGATATCCATGACGCGACAATGCAGAGCAGATGCTGTGAAAAGATTCGATGTCGAGAAGCTTAAATCGCAAGAGACCGCCAGAACTTTTGCAGTCCACGTAACTCTTTAATCTCTCAGGAGGTCCGCCACCAGCATCAAGTGCAGAGGACCAGTGGAAACACTGTCAACAAGCCATCAGAAGTGCCACCTCTGATGTGCTGGGTTTCAATAGGCCAATACAACGAAACCCCTGGTTCGATAAAGAGTGCCGGCTAGCGCATGCAGCAAGGACGAGGCCTACCAGGCAATGCTACAGACTCGAACAAGAGCTGCTGAGAGAGTAGCCCGGGAGCTCTACGGGCGGAAACGAAAAGAGGAACGCCGACTTCTCAGGAGGAAAAGGAGAGAGCACGAGAAGCGGGCGGTAGAGTCTATTGAGTGTTATAGCGGTAGGGGAGATGTTCGAAAATATTATCATGGGGTGAAGCGATCCACCCAAGGATTCAAGGCTAGAACGGAAGACTGCTTAATGGCGAAGACAGCTAAGATGCCGCTTATAAGCAGAACGCCCCATTCAACTTGGACGATGATGGCCAAGAGTTCCGTCGACCCGACCTAACCGAAGTGCGGCTGGCGATATCCAAACTTAAGTCGTACAAGGCTGCTGGTGCGGATGGCTTACAAGCCGAACTATTTAAATGAGCGGGAGATGAATTGGCTAGGAGCATACACCAGCTCATCTGCAAAATTTGGTCGGATGAAAGTATGCCCAATGAATGGAACCTCGGTATAGTGCGCCCCATCCACAAAAAGGGAGATGTTCTGAAATGTACCAACTACAGAGGAATTAGTCTCCTAAACGTCGCTTATAAAATCTTGTCGGCTATCCTGTGTGACCGCTTAGAACCTTTTGTCAACAATCTGATCGGCCCCTATCAGTGCGGTTTTAGGCCAGGCAAGTCAACCATCGATCAAATGTTCACACTCCGACAGATTTTAGAAAAATCCCGCGAATTCCAGATCGATACACACCACCTTTTTATCGATTTTAAAGTCGCGTATGATAGCGTGAAAAGGGACGAATTATACAGACCCATGTCGAGTCTCGGCATCCCTGCTAAACTCGTCCGCCTGTGCAGGATGACGATGGAGAAATCTCGCTGCTCCGTCAAAATTGGTAAGAACATCGCCGATTCCTTTGATGTTGAGAAAGAATTGAGGCAAGGCGACGCGTTATCATGCAACCTATTCAACATCGTTCTTGAAGCCATTGTACGCAACGCACATGTCAACACCAGCGGTAGCGGCAGAATGAAGCGAGCTGTGGCAGGAGCATTTGCGAGCATTGAATCGGAGGCTGCTAGAATGGGATTGGCGGTTAATGATGACAAGACGAAGTATATGCTGTCATCGAGAGAGGAATCTCAACATCGTCGACTCGGGCAAAATATCACGATGGACAGATATAACTTCGAAGTTGTCAAAGACTTTTTTACCTGGGCTCCACTATTACATCGCAGAATGACATCAGTGCAGAGATCAAGCGAAGAATTACTCTTGCCAACTGCTGTTTCTTCGGTCTAAGAAGGCATTTAAGTAGTAAGGCCCTCTCTCAGAGAACCAAGGAGACTTTATACAAGACCCTAATCATCCCGGTCCTGCTTTACGGGTCAGAAGCATGGACACTGAAAGATTCGGATAAAAATCTGCTAGGGTGCTTTGAGAGGAAGATTCTTCGTGTGATTGTCGGTCCGGTGTGTATCGAAGGAGTATGGAGGAGAAGCAACCATTCCTGTGTGCGCCTGTCGATAGGAATGGAAGGGACCTACAATTTTATGCCGAATCCGAACGGCTAGACGAGAAGCACTTATTCGTGACAAGTGATACTCTTGGAGGATTTGTCAATTCCTCGCAAGAGGCAGTAGCCCTGAAAAAAAAACTATTTAGTTTTTAGGTTGACGAGGCTGGGAAGCGAACCCAGACCTCCAGCGTGACAGTCGAACGCACTAACCATTACGCTACAAACTACTACATACAGCGACGTTGACCTGGTCAAAAAGCTGAAAATACAGCGGCTGAGATGGCTGGGGCACGTGGAGCGTATGGACAGCAACGCACCTATGTATGTATGTATGTTTGTTTATTTAGTTTTACCAACTATTAATTTACAAATTTTATAAATTACATTCTTGTTTGTGCGTGTTAAAAAAAGAGAGCAAGATGTTAATAATAATTAATTTAACAATGAAAAAATAATTTAGTAACCAATAAATAATTTAATAATTAAACAATGAGAAAAGTATGCAAAACTAATTTTGAAGTTTAACAAAAGTTATAATATGTCTTTTAAAACTGTTGTAATTGGTTTCGGATTTTAATTCATTTGGCAAACTGTTGAAAATTCGAAGTCCTTTAAAGAAAATACTATTTTGGGCTGCACTTGTTCTTGCAAATGGAAGGCGGAAGTCTTGGTTGTTTCTTAAAGAGAAAGGTTGAGCATTACCTACATCAAATTGTGAGTTCCGCGTGAAAGAAAATCCGCCCGAAAAATTACATTTCACTCTTCCCTTATTGTGAGTTTCGGACGAAAAGATTTCCATTTAATTTTTGGTGGTGAACATGGCCACTTGTTGTAAAATGGAGGGTGAAACTCACAATAGCTTTTAAAAATCCGGCGAACAAAACATTTTCGGGCGAAATGTTTTCCGGGTGAAATACACAACAGGGCTGAATAAAGAGGAAATTCACTAAGCAAAGCTAGCGACTTATTCCCATGATAGTTGCGATTTTTCTGAGTCTCACATATTATAGGTATGCAGGTTCTTATTTATTCAATGATAAATACCTACAAAATATTTCTATGTTCTATCGCTGATTTAAACAAGTTGACTTTTTACGAAATTTGTACTTTGTAAAAAAATGTAGGTATATGGCTAATCAAACAATTTATAAGAATGCTTAATATTTATAAACCAACTATGTCCTTACCTCAACATCTTTATTCTTTTCCTCCTTAGCGACGACATCTTCGTCCATTTTAATTATCTCCTCTACACTACCATTCTTTTCTTTGTCCTCATCCAACTCATTGCGATCAAAAGTTTCATCCAATTTAGCAATTTGATCATCGATTTCAATTTTGGCGTCTTCTTCGACGACGACTATGTTCTTCTGGCGCTCCAAGCGCTTGTTCTTATTGCGTTTTTTCTTGCTTCTCTTGGTCGATACACGACCTATATCAGCTGGCGCCCATTTATTTTGGCGTATTTCAATTGTTGACGAAGCTTCTTCCTCAATCTCTTCACTTGTGGTTGGATCTGTTAAAAGACGTTTAGCACTAAGACCTTTTTGGGCGACTATATTCTCGTATTCTTGGATCGGTTTGATAGATTTGCGGCAACTACGACGCGGTGTTTGTACCGCAGCAAGGCTTTCCGTGCGACTTGGAGTACGAATGTCCAACGTCCTTGTAGACCGACCGGGTGTGACCGGATCTTTTCTTTCATCAAATTCTTCTGTTACAAGTAATGCAGGATATTGCGATTCTTCAATTGAGGTTTTTCTAATGAGCCTCGGAGTTTTCAAGACTGAGTTAGGTTCTACAAAATAAAAAATTATATATTGCTCTTTTTATAAGTAAATTAGACTTGAGTTTTACGCAAACCTTTACTTTCCATTACGAATATTTTGGTATTAATAATAAAACACAAATTAAACAAACACAATCGATAAAATACAAATTAGAAATTTTAAATTTCTGAAAAACGTTCTAATTTTGATTTATGCAGCTGTGAGTGCTGTACAAAAATTCCGTTGTTCGTTCTTGTTTTGAATTTTCGATTAGAGCGGTTTGTACCGATTAACCGCTTGCAGTTTGGTATTTCTAGGTTGGTGCACTTTGAGCTAATTTTGTATTCTGTACGTTGGTACAACTGATAAGAAGAACCAATAGGGGGGTTCATATTCTCAAATATGTTTGACAAACACGGTTTGATTCACTCGAATTTAAAAATGTGAACGCTCCATCAAACGGTTTGTCAAACACGTTTGATGAATATCAAAATAATTTGATATTTTGCTGGTTTGACAAGCATATTTGAGAATATGAACGCATTCATGGCAAACCAGGAGGAAACTTCATTTTAAAAAAGTTTTCAACCTGTGCGCATCAAAGGAAAAGAAAAAAAAATGCGATAGACGTAAGGGAAAATTGCGATTTTCGGAGATTTTTTTGAAGTATAGGTATGCAAGTTTACATGCCAGATTAAAAGTAAAGAATATATAACCAACAAAACACAAAGCATATTTAATTCTTTTGGATACATTTTAAGAAATAGAGCCAAATAGGATTGTGGGCTCATTTAAAAAGAAAATTTATTCGATTCGAACAAGTTTTCGAATAGAATTAAAAAAAAAGACAGACAAAAAGATGAAATAAGACAATTTTGGGCGCTTTCTAAGTCACTCCTTAGTCCAAATTCGTTTTCTCTTATTTTGTTGCCTTTCTTTTTTTCTTGTTCTTGATATTTTAACATTATATTTATTATGAGAACTGCAATCATAACATCCGCCATGGTTAAAATTCTTAAAAGAAATGATGTTTGACAGACTGTTTGACAAATGTGAACGCAAATGGCTTCAATCCATCAAATATTCATCAAACCATATTTGTCAAACATATTTGAGAATGTGAACCCCCCTTATAGCTTATGCCGGATTTACACGACTGGCAAAGTTGCCAATATTTCTGCCAAAAAAAATGGTAAGAGCCCTTTCACACAAGGAAACTGAGTTGCCGGTGATTTTTAGTTTCTAGGCGAGAAGGAAGACAACAAATTTCCCCTCACACCCTTCTCGCCTACAAACTAGCCAGTTTCTGGGAACTCAGTTTCCTTGTGTGAAAGCCGTCTAAAATAATGGCAGATATAATTTTTTTATGACATGCATTTACACGAGTTCAAATAATGGCAGATTTCAAAAAACTGGCAACATGCCATAAAAGAATGAGCAAGTTCATTCTTATCTAGAATGGCATAATTTCGGAAAATGCCGTCAGTAAAGTGTTTACACATAGTCATATTAATGGCAGCATTTTATGCCAAATTATCTCTGCCATTTTATTTTACCAAAAATATTGCGAGTATTTAGAGCGTTTACACGATGAAAATAAAAATGGCTATAATTTGACAGATATAATGGCATTTTGCCATTCGTGTAAATGCAGCATTATGAGGAGTTCACACTTTTTTGTGTACTTGGACCACTTTCACACAAGGAAACTGAGTTGCCAGAAACTAGCTACCCAGCAAACGTAAAACCATAGAGAAAATACTACCTAGAGAACCGACTTAAGGTGTCCATGCTCTTTCACCCTACAAGCTGAATTGAGAGGATTTATGCCCTATTCAGTAAGGATGTGTGCAGTTGCAATGCATTTTAAATGGGACAAAACGAGCTTTGTATGTATGCATTAGGGCATTTGCTCAAACGTGGTCATGTGCTCAATTGGTGAATCGGATATTCAAAAAAGGGAATCCGTTAAATTCAAAAACTGAAAAATAAAATATTTTGTCAATAAAATTGATGCTTCTAAATGTTTATGAACAAAAACTTTATTTGATATAGCCTTTTATTGCTTCTGGCATATAAATCCAGTAATATTTATTACTATTTCTATTGAAAACAAAGAAAATGTAATCAAAAAGTAGAAGCGAACCCTTGAAATTTAATGAGTACATACCTTTAACTGCCATTTCCACCACACAGCTGCAGAGCAAAACTGAGAACCGAGTGGTGGATTTTTTGACATTTGTTGTTGCTGTAATTACTGCGACAACAAAAAAATTTTAAATTTTTGGTTTCGTCGGTATTTTTTATTGATTTCGAAAAAAATTAGCGTGAAAAACATAAAATATCGCTTTTAATTCGGTTCAAGAACCTCGTCGCATGGCCAAAGGCCGACGGGTTCTAACGGCAATAGACAAGAATCAACAGTAACCGATTGCTGCTCCTCAAGAACACATAAAAATTCCACCATTTCCATGTAAAGAATATCCAAAAAGAGGACGCGTCCATATCAGAGGAAGACATTCCAATTGTTGCTGAGAAGCGGAGATGAAAAGATATGGATACCTACATCCGAAGAAGACGAAGATGAAAAACCCAAGCGAACTCGCCAAAAAGCTGTAGCTCCGAAGTCCGAAGAAGGCAGCAAGCAAATCAAATGCAAAAACAATGCAGTATCCAAAGGCGGTGCTATCTATGAACTTAATCTTGACGTATCTATGCCAGCAGTAACAGAAAAAGTCTATAAGTGCCACACTGACTTCCGCAAGGGCCAAGTAAAACCTTACAAATGCTCAAATTTCCTATACAACGACTATCAGGTAAATTTATCAAAAACAAAGAAATAGTATAGAATTTTCTACTAAATTGCAAAACGCTTCATTAGATTACAGAGTGTACCATCGGTTCCGCAGACTTTTTTCAGAACGTGAACAGCGTGCAGACGAGATCAAGCAAATGAAACGGGAAGCATAAAGGCTGCAACATTGATCGGTCACATTGGTACACTTCGCCCCACCTTCGACTTATTTAATAATTTCACCAAGTCTACATATTTGTAGGTAGAACTGGAGTTGATAGAAAAGATCCTGCTGATTCATTTGCATTATCATCTGGCTCGTTTGGCAAGAGTTGACTTCCTGGACGGAGATATTGATTCGATAAGGTAATGATAAATAAATTTTAAAAGTGAATCATTTCTCCAAATAAGAAAATTGTTCCATTTAGATTGCCGGTGTATTCAGCTCATCAACTTTCCATTGTTATACCTCCAACGGAAGATGCCTCTGACGTCTATCAAGAGTATCTGGGCAGTGAAACATACTATGGCAGGAATTTTTTTGTTTGTTGTCCTATGTTAAGTATATAAATAGAAATATCTCAATTTTTTGTTACATCCAATTTTCATTGGCTGCTCCGTTAAAAAAATACTATTTTGTTTTTATACTTTTATTGATTTGTATTTATTTTTGTAACCATGTATAATTATTTTAAATAACTTATTTTTATTAATGCATAAGCTTAATATATATGATTCGCAAAAGGAACAAATTTAAATAAAAATAGTGAATCCTATCTCAAACTATTTTATAAATTGCTGTTCTGGTACTCAAAAAATCTGATGGTACAAAAACATACTATCAATTTTGTACTTTACTTGAAGGCAGGAATTTTTTAGTTTGTTGTCATATGTTAAGTATGTAAATAGAAATATCTCAATTTTTTGTTACATCCAATTTTCATTGGCTGCTCCGTTAAAAAAATACTATTTTGTTTTTATACTTTTATTAATTTGTATTTATTTTTGTAACTATGTATAATTATTTTAAATAACTTATTTTTATTAATGCATAAACTTAATATATATGATTTGCAAAAGGAACAAATTTAAATAAAAAGACAAAAAGAAACAAGTTTCTTTTAAATATGTTCTATAAAGTATTACAATTTTATGGGGAAGATTAATGATGCTTTAACAAAATAAAATGTTATTGATTTTGACAATGATTCAAGTGTATGTATGTATGTTTTTATTTGGTAAAATTTTACTGTTACATTTCAATAATTATATAACTATTGACAAATTTGTTATACAAATAATTATGCATACAATTGGAAAACTAATCACCCCTATTATGATAGTCGTTTCACTAAAACTACAGTAAAACGACAAGGCTCTAGAGGCGACAGTTTCTGTCCAATCTCCACGCATCTCATCCTTATGACGAAATTCGTTCGAATTAAACATCAATTGACGCCTCCAGGGACGTGTCGTTTTACTGTCGTTTTAGTGAAACGACAACCGTAATAAGGGTGAATATCTTTATACATTGAATTCTCTGATATGATATAAGTAAATCTTAAAAAAAAGAAAGATCAATCCGAAGGCATGAATATTCTCTTCAAAAAGATATAACTGATCATGCAATTACTAAATCAGTTCAACTCTTGTTTTCATCACTCCTGAATGTCTCCACAATGTTAAATAGATTCTTCATTCGAATCTTTGTTGTTAAAGTTGTTTGCGGCGAAAATTTTTTGATTGTAGCTTGTTTGCCTATAATTCTCGGCATTGACCACCTTACTTCGATGTAAGCTGGAATATAAATACAAAAATATGTTTCAATATAATTGAAAGGGGATTGTGTCACAAAACAACAACTGTGGCTTAAAAAGCTAATTTCAATAATTATAAATATATTCTGTTCCACAAAAACATAAGGTAGGATTGCGAATCAAAATAAATGTATTTTTATGATCATACAAATAAAAATCATCGTTACAAACGTTTTCTTATACATTTTATAAATCCATCAAATCAGTCAAAGTAAAGACTAGTACTCACTTCGAGTGAAAACAAAATGTCCATATAAAAGTGACACATATTTCACAGCGATGAAATTCAACACGAGAGCTGAGTAACCAAATGTAAAGCCTAGTACTCAGTTCGAGTGAAAATGAAATTCCTATATAAAAGTGACACTTATTTCACACCGATGAAATTAAAAACGAGAGGTGAGTACCCAAATGTGAAAGTGAAATATGAACCGGTTCAAAATGAATTTCGTTTTATAATTTTCATTTCGCAACGTGCAGCCAGCCACTAGGAAAAGAATACAAAATTTGTGGAAAAGTGTGACATTTGTCAATTAATTTATCAAGCTCAAAATAAAAGTTGAAAAATAATTTAATTAAATAACATAAGGAATTATTTTGGACTTAAATGTCTTTTATTTTTGAATTTAAAGTGCTACCATCAAGCAAAGACAAGAAACCATGGTATTGAAAATAGTCTTCGTTAGCATTTTGTCAAGATTCTGTCAGAAAAACTTTCATACAAATCAATATTTGTTTCATTCAAAGTGAGTATCAAATATTAGAAAACTGAGGACTGAATATTCACGTGGAGAATCAATAATGGGTTCATAATGAATATTCACGTGAATTTGTACCGTATTTATTTTTCATTTCACAAAGAGGTGAGTACTAGGCTAAAGAGTGAAATATGAAACGGTTCAACATTAATTTCGTTTCATAATTTTCATTTCCTATCGTACGACCACTAGGAACAAATAAAATAGTTGTGGAAAAGTGTAACATTTGTCAATAAATTGAAATGAAAGTTTTTATCTATATATTTATATATAAATGAATTGTTGTTCGTTTGTGTTCTTATATCTCAAGTTTGGTAGCTAAAAATTCGATGAATTTTTTTTTGTTGGAAAGGTATTGTTCTGTAGCAGGTTTGTGTATAAAAAAAATGACCTGTGACCGCTTACCATTTTTATGACAAAAAAAATTAAAAGTTAAAAAAAATATGTCAACAAAACGAAGAAAAATCAAACAGCATTTGTTTATAGAATCAAACCGGTAATTCAGATTTTATTATTGTCATTTATGGTAAAAAAAGTCAAACAAAACAACATTTCCTTACAGAATCTAAACGAAAATTCAGTGTTTATAAATCATGAAAGCTGTTTATGATGAAAAAGGTGGATTTTATTTTTTGGATGCACCTCGAGGTACCGGAAATACATTTTTAATTTCATTGATTTTAGAATGTATTCGGTCAAAAAAAAGCATTGGCGCTCGCTTTATTGGGAATTGCTGCTACCTTATTGGAAGGTGCTCGAACTGCACATTCTGCACTGTAGGCGGATTCTGGAAAGCGCGGCGGATCGCTTTCATTGACGGATTTTTATTTTCTTATTCTCAAAAGCTGTTTTGCTTTCCATTTTTTGTTTGAAATCGATCATAAACATTTCGATCACCAAGAAACCTATCATTTTAAAACAAAAAATGGAAAGCGGAAGCCTTTTTAAGACTAAGAAAATTTAAATTCGCCATTATAAGCGATACGCCGCGCTTTTCAGAATCGGCCTACTGAAGTTAACATATTGAACATACATATTAATGAAACACCCATCACATGTAACATTCCAAAGAATTTGGAAACAGCACAGGTATTACAACAATGTAAGATTATTGTGTGGGATGAATGCACGATGGCTCATTTGGCGGTTTCTTTATATTATTGCGCGTAGTTCCACAATCAACTCCAGCGGATGAAATGAATGCATGTTTGAAATCATATTTGAGATATGTCAAAACAATCAGATTGAAAATAAATATGAGTGTCCAATTGCGAAACGATTCATCGGCCGTTGTTTTCAAAGCAGTTGTTGAATATTGGTAATGGCAAAATGCCCATTGATGATGGATTAATAACATTGCCGGAACATTTTTGTGAGATTACCCAAACTCAAGAAGAATTAAATTAAAGATTAAAAAAGTTTTTCCAAATATTGGACAGCGACAGAAAGATCATGCTTGGTTGAGCGAACGAGCAATATTAGCAGGAAAAAATAAAGATGTTAACGATGTTAATTGGGATATTCAAAATGGAATAATTGGTGAACTAGTATCATATAAGTCAATCGATTATATTATAGACGAAGATGACGTAGTGAACTATCCAACAGAATTTCTTAATTAACTAGATTTACCTCCTGCCATAGATTTAGCCACCCCATAATTTTCGAATAAAAGTCAGTGTACCAATCATCATGCTTCGGAATAAAAATCAAAAAGAACTTTGAAACGGAACTAGACTTGCTGTTAAGCGCTTAATGAATAATGTAATCAAAGCCACAATTTTAAAAGGAAAGTATAAGGTATAAGGTCCTCCGAAAGCAACTACTCATTGAGGAACGACAGAAAGATTTTTGTTTATAGTTTTCAAAGCCTGCATTTAATTTTGTTGCTTTCTACTACTTGCTACTAATAAAAACTCTTAACAAATATTTTTCAACTCAAATATTTTAAGAAAAAACAACGATATCGATTTTAGATTCTTACCAAAAATATAAACCATTACCTTCTATGTACATAATTATGTATGTGCTGTGTAATTTTGATATTTTTAAACCAATTCTTTAAAAAGATTAAAATCAATATGTTGCCAAAAAAGACTTTCCAAAAATGTATTAACTCAAAAAGTTCTAATACTCAAAATCGTTCCAAAATCAAAATTTGGCATATTATATGTACTTAGTTTGACTTTTTATATTCTTTGCAAGGTACAGTCCCTGTCTGATTTATGCAATTTTTTGTAGCCAATAGTCTGTTTTGAAATAATTGGCTTAAGTAAATAATCAGCCTTATCGGGAATAAGGATTTTATCCCCGTATGAGACTGTCCAATCATAAATAATGTTCGAAAAATGGGAAAAAACTACAATGAAAAAACTAGATATCGTAAATCTATTTCCCGGGGGAAAATTAATGATGTTTCCCTGGAAAAAACTCGCCTCAATTTAGTTGAAGAATTTTAAAAATAGAAGGATATTACTACCTATTTTTGAAGGTTTTATAATTTTTTACTTGCTCTAATACCCCGACTCCACAGGCCATGACTGATGGCCGGACTATGAAACATGTCTAAAAAAAATCCCATGCAGTCGCAAAAATCCATGTCCAAGCAGTGACATATCCATACAACTCAGATTGGATTATGGACATCGTTCATGGCCTGTGGAGTCGGGGTGTAAGGATAGGCATTTTAATAAAATCCAACATTACGTTTACCGAGAAGTCCATCGGTATTGGTATGTGTGGCTGTATGTCCACTCTACAACAAGCTAAAGACTTAAAGGGGAAACGGCTTGGAGGAGAAATTGGTTTTGTTTTAAGCGATCTATATTAAGTTATTGTTTCTTTATATTTTTTACACATTTTGGAAATATTTTTAACACTTTCGGGTTTTTTCCCCTCATAAAGTAACACAGTTTTGCACAGAGGGAGAGAACAAAAATATAACAACAACAAAATAGACAAACAAAATAGTTTTCTTTAACTTTTGAATATTTTTACGCGTTTCCATTACATGAGAATTAAATCTACGATGCAAAATAGGTCTTAATCACCACAAATACTTCAAATATTTAATTTGATTTCTTAAAATAATTTTCAAACTTTGAAAGACAAATAATTTCAGAATATAAATTCACTCAAAGTATTTCGAAACTGATTCGAAGTAATTTCCGGGGGAGATTGAATCCGGGGGAGATTGACGAAAGGAGTATTCGAATCCAGGGAAAAATGAAAATCGGGAGTAGAACAATCTCTCCCGGAATTGCCGATAAGGCTGAATACCTCCATACCAAGAAAAGTTAAGAAAAAAGTAGAACCTATAAACTAAAAAAATCAAAACTGTAACTGTACTATCAAAACTGTTTCAAATTAAGTCTACTAAGTGTCACCAAAAGAATTTTTAATTGGAAAAATTATTTCCCAATGAAGTAGATAGTTTTGGAATTACGAAGTGGTTTATCTGGCAATTCCATTAAATTTCTACCAATTTTAAGATATATTCTATTTGTTATTTCAAGAAAAAGAACTTTTTAACTTACGAATCTCTATTCACACTACTGATTATGTTTGCTGTGCCAACTGTATGAATGATGTACGTGCAGCACTCAATAATTGCAGGAATCTCTAGAATAAGATCATCCTTGTCTTTCTTTTAGTCTAATGGAATTCGTACCAACATCAGATGATCACTGTGATTCGTTAGCACAAAATAAATTTTGGCCAATGGCAGTCGATGCTTTTGATTGTTGCGTCAAGAAGGTATATAGCTTTGTTGCTGAGGAGGATGAATCGACCTCTTGGCTTATAGCCATGTCGATCGTATTTAACGCAAGGTGAGGAATATTTAAGTTCTTCAGAACCTAATGCTGTTGTCACAAAATTACTAACTTGCGCCGAGTGTTCCTTGGAAAAGTGGTCTTTTTCGAACCATTTGGCAATACTTTGCGGGTAATTTTTCTTTTTATCTAGGTAGGTATATGGAAAACACACTTTACTTAGAAGGGAAATAAATTAATTTAACAAAAAACTGACCTTTAAAGACCTTTTCAGCTGTGACTTTTGAGTTCAAATTGCTTCTTCTCATTACTTAGCTGCTGACTATAATTTCTTGATAAGTGAAGCCGATGCACCATATGTAGGTATGTAGAGGCTTCCTGACAATGTTTTGGCTGCGGAAGGCCAACTCATGTCCAGCACTTTTGTTGGTAACTCCTTTGATAATCTTATAAGCCACTATCTCTTTGCATTGGCAATGAACGCTTCATTCACACCATTTGGTGGATCTTCTCTGGTGATGAAGCCTTTAATGAATGCTCGAATCTTAACAGCAGCCTCTGGTCTTCTTTTGGCAGCTTGAATCGCTAAAAACCGTCGGCAATATGATTGCAGTATAATTGTGTTCTCACAAAGTTTAAGATACAGCTTGCGTTGTTTTCGTCCCTTCGAGTGTGACTGAATAAAAGCTGCGACATCGCGTTTCTTCGCTTGGAATGCTTCTTCAGAATCGAAGAGGGTCTTAGGGAACCAAATGAAAATCTTTTTTTCAGCAGCTGGAAATAAACACAACAAACTTTTTAATGACATTAAAAATATGCTTTTATACAAGTAAATAAACTTTTATTGATATTAAAATAAAAATTTTACACGATTTTAGATTTCACATAATTTATTTTACTTAGAACTGTCAGATTTTTGACAAAACGAAAACAACAAAACAACTTACCTGTCAGTTTGAGCAAATTTCGCCATTTTGTTGTTTAATCCACCACTCACACCGATTCACGGATAGGAAAAAAAGAGTAGGTTAAGAGAGTTTTCTCTTACTCACCTCAAATAAATTTTGCGGGTGTTTAAGGCAAGGGGGGTACGAGTCGGGCCTCTAGGTAGTATACTTACTCTATGCGTAAAACTACATAAATAACCGGTGAAATATGAACATAATAGAAGAACTTCTTTTCCACTGAAAAAAAGATAGGGGCTCGGGAAAAAACTCAGTTATATACCTCCTATACATGAGAATGCATGAAGTAGCTATCTCTTTCTAGCATGCGAAATGTAGTGATTTTCCCCTCCAGTACTTCAAATGTATATCAGCGAAGCACTACGGGAAGTACTTCTACCCCCATATTAATAAATGAAGCCAGCGGCGAGTTGTCTTTAACTCGCGGATTAGGAGTAAGATTTCTGCCACTTACGAGCTAGCTAAACCACCAAGGAAGGTAGTTTAGCGAAGAGGATTAACTATGACAAATAAATATACCTACCTGGGTGGTTTAGCTTGCTCGTAAGTGGCAGAAATCTTACTCCTAATCCACGAGTTAAAGATAGCTTCGTTTATTAATATGGGGGCTATAAAAGTACTTCTTATGCGTATACATTTCACCGGTTATATCCGTACTACTACAATTACTGGGTTCTCGAATCTAGAAGTACGGATATAACTGGTGAAACTTGTACGTAAAAGAAGTACTTAGTCTGTTACTTCTGAAACATGAGCCTTTTGAAAGTATATATGAAATAAATTAATATGATAAATTGAATTTTACGAATTTTTCGTCACCAGTTTATTGCTAGTTTTATCAAAATAAAAAAAAAAATTGTTCAGACTTTAGAGCCGTTCCAATAATTGAACAATTTGCTATATAACAATCTCAAAACACATTTAGATCGATCAATGGTTTCATTGACCCTGATGAATCTGAAATGCAGGAATAACAATAAAGTATGAAACACTAATAAAAACATTTGTATATTTTATTTAAATTTAATTACAATAATTATTAATAATTTGTTTCTTGTATAAATAACACCAATTAAAAAACAACCTCAAAACAGCATCAAAACATCATCAAAAAATAAAAAATAAATATCACCAAATCTACGTCGCGTAAAAAAAAAAACAATAAACCGGTTTCAGTGTCTGTGATAGTTAATGTGCAACCAACAGTCCAGTCCATCACCTAAGCACATCAGTGCATTGCCATCAACATATACCTATATAAAAAAAAGCTAAATGAGAAATGAGAAATTAAGTAACTAACAGCATAGATAAACAATATAAAGATACACATCTTTCGTACGTTTTACCCCCCAAAACCCATTTGTGTACACTGTTATTTTTGTAATTTAATTCTGTGTCCATGAATAAATGTGAAATCCAACAACAAAGTTACGGTGGTGGAAATCAGTAAGTTGCACTAGTATGCGTGTTTTAAAGCACACTAGTAAAACTTACTGATTTCCACCACGGCTAAACCCACCTTTTAGCTTGTAGGCAAACCGGATTGACAGCCAAAGATTTGTATCTTTATTTGTTTATCTATGCTAACATCAGCAGCGAGTGGTATTCCTTCCAATTTCCTTCGTGACGCTCTAGCAGTCAAATTGGTTTGACCATTGAAAGCACTGTGTGATGTGCATGGTATTGCTCCCTCACAGTGCTTGCATTGAACAAATTAATTATGACGTCAGATAGATAGTTGTTTGTTTTATATAGTTAACCAGGGGCGGTTCAATTTCAGATTGTCACTTAGGCATAACACTAGTGGCAAATTGTTATTGAAAAGCTCAAATTGGGATCTAGATTAAACGTTCTTCTTAGGTAATTGTCGGACTTGCATTTTAGCAAGTAAGGAATATTTAAAATGGGTGGTAGATTTAAGGTTAGACCGCACACAACTGAATCGCAGTTCCGCTGCAGTGCAGTTCCGCCTAGTGCGGTCTAACCTTTAGGGTAGATTTTAGCAACATTCGTGGACTTAGATAGAATTTCTATTCTGCATACGTTCATACTGTGCAATACAGGTCAGCTGTTTTGGCACTGAGTGAAACACAAATAACTCGCGCACGCCGATAAAATAAATGTTTTTGTTTCTTGTTTGTCATGTTTTGCACATACGAAATGAGACAAAACTTTGTGCATCGTATACATCGCACTCTTTCTTCCCTTTTACGACAGAAGAGTTTTAGCATTAAAAAATATCATATAGAAGTGGACACCGAACATTACTCAATCTACAAAGCGCTGCTGTAACTCGGTGGTGACAATACAAAGATAATATTTCCTTTTTTCATCATTCAATTTCCAAACCCATTAGGGATCAAAAAAAATCCTATTGTATTTTATTGAACACGTGCTGATTAAAGGCTCTCCCAAACCAATGCGAAACATTCGTTGCGGCGAAGAAACATTCGTTAGTCAAAATTAAATCATTTACTTCTCCGCCGCGTTGGTGTGGCACTCTCATATATCACCATGTACATACATTTTGACATGCGAATGTTGCTTCGCCGCAACGAATGTTCCGCATTGGCTTGGGAGAGCCTTAAGAGGGATATTTTCCTCTGCCATAAAAGGAAGACAACAACAATAACAACCACTTTAGTTATATTTTTGTCTGGTGTGTCAGGTTGCACATTCGGTAGACAAAATGGATTTGTAAGGTTTTTTTTTTATTTTGTTTTCTGTCGGAAAATTTAAATGTATTATTGGTGCTTGCTTGGAATTGGGGATGATGACGATATAAGCTTTAATTTTGTCATTTTGTTTTTTTATTTCATAAGCTGAGCAAAGGAAACATATTTGTTTTAGGTACCTATGTAATGTAGGTAGGTATATCATAGTTTTTGTGTGTGGTGAACTTTATGTTTAATAATATTGATTGATAGAGATTTGAAATTTTATTATTTACTGGTACTAACATAATGTAGGTATGTAGATATACATAAATAGGAAATATAATATGTAGGTAGGTTGGTAAGTACCTATAAAGGTATGCATAGATCTCGATGTTTGGGAAGTGCAAAGAACAACTCTCCCCGTTTATGCAGGAGGTTAAGTGCAAAGAACAACTCTCCCCGTTTATGCAGGAGGTTAATTTATTTTTGTATGAGGTATCTTGACTTAAAATGTATAAGAAGTTTGAAAACAAAAATATGTTGTACCTGCCTACCTACTTCATTTCGAACAATTATTAAAAAAAAAATATTTTTAATTTTGAAATTCCCATTGGAAGTTATTGTAATTGGTGTGATTTGTCGATTTCAAAAAGTTGACATATATGAACGTTTTGGGGTCTCTAAGAATCAGAATCCATCGTTTTTAGAAAGATGTCTGTATGTGATGTGTATGTACGTACGTTCGTGTACTTCTTACGTCACTGAATATAGATATCGACTTCGGATAAATTTTATTTTAAAGATCATAACGTGCTTAAAAAAATTTTCTTACAAATTCAGCATACCATTTTCTTACTTCAGCAATTTGAAAATTTTCCAGCTATATAGTAGAATATGATTTATAAAAAAATTCAAACTTATTCCACGACAAAAGATGCCAGTTACGTAAAGCGATTAGTAAAAACAATGAGTAAAAATTTTCTTTTGGATAATTTCATGTGTTAATAAAAGATTTAAAACATAAAAATTGTACGAATCGATGGCAAATCAATTAAAATAATTTTGTTTGGCAAAAAATAATACCACTGAAGAATAATTTTCGTAGAAAAAGCATTTATTTATTTCACTGATGGAAATTCGTTTTACTGAACAGCTGATTTCCAATTCACAAGAAATGGAACATTTCGATTTAGTTTTTTTTTTAAGCCCACGCCTCTCTCCTACCCCCAGATACCGCACGCCCTGGGGTTCACGGCAATTACGATTGCAAGTTATATCAGCACTTATTAATTATTAATTAATAACTTAATTATTAACTTGCAATAGAAAGTTATTGTAATTGGTGCGATTTTTCGAATTGAAAATTTTAACATATCTTTACGTTTTGAGGTCTCTAGAACCAGAATCCGTCGTTTTTAGAAAGATGTCTGTATGTATATATGTACGCATGTTCGGGGTACTTTTTTCATCCAACATATCTCGAGAACGAATAAAGATATCGACCTCGGATATATTTTGTTTTACAGATAATATTGTCATAACGTGTTCACCTATTTCAACTTTTACTGATGGTTTTTACTGATAGCTATAACTGGCCCCTAATACTCATTAGGGTGATTCCTTATAAAGATCGTTTTTTTTATTTTAAATGAGGAACCCCCTGATTTGCTTTAAATAAATTCTGTAATTCTGTCTTCTTATATAAACATTAATCCGACCCCTAAGACGTCTGAAGTTTTATATTTGAAATCCCATGTCTTCCAATCCAATTTTGAAGTTCATAACTTTGGTGATGATAAATACAAAAAATTGAATTTTAACACGTCATATGTAGTCACTTTTGTCATTGTGTTATTTGAATATGTATTAAAAACAATCTATAAAAAACAATTTTACAGCAGTTATTTCTCTACTTATAGACATTAAAAAAATATATTTCAAATTAATTTTATTTAAATTTTAATAAATGTTATAAAGTGTTTACTAATTCATTTTCTTAAACATGACTAAAGTGACTGAATGTGTGCCAAAATTCAATTTTTTTTATTAATTAAAGTTATGAATTTTCAAAGTTGGACTTACAAAGATACATGGGATTTCCCATATAAAACTTCAGCAGCGTTGGGAACAGTTTAACGGATATTTAATGAGCTTAAATTTTACAGGATTATTTCCATTTATTAGCAACAAATTAGGGGTGTGTGTCATTCAAAATAAGACAATACCCTTAATATGGACCACCCTAATATACATTTACAGAGTGTCGCATTAACAATGGTCCAAACTGAAACTGGTGAAAGGCCAAGTCATGACCTATCAGAATTAAGGAACTTTTTCATATCGAATCATAGCGGTTCTCGAGTAACGGGTATTTTTTTAAATCTGAAAAAACCTTATGTTAAACCAGTTTTTTGCTCACCCTGTCCATAATTGATTTTGTTTTTTACATTTCTGCATTAAAACATTTTACAGTTTACTAATTTTACCGAGTAAAATATTTTTCATTGGCATCAACATTTGCCAAGAATTCATTCATTCTTGAACTTTGCCAAACTTAATTTTTTACCTCAATATTCTCAAGAGCTACCTGAACAAAATTCATATGGCACAATAAAGGTTTTATCTTTCTATTTTTCTGTTGTTTATAAAAAGGTTGAAATTTGCCAAAGCTATGCACAGATAGAAAATTATGACCGTTTGAACCCAAAGAAACAGGTTCAAAATCAAACAAAAATGAAACATTTTTGTTTAAATATTTTGTTCAAATATTAAATTTGGGCAAGGACTTTCGGTTTTGTGTGATGTAAGCGGAAAATCCAGTAGTTTTGAAAATTTCTCGAAAACCATCAGATTTTTTTAAAAGTGTCTTGGAAAACTTATATACCTACCCTGTATATAGATATAAATACAAAAAAAAACAAAAATTACTTTTACTCTACCTACCACCCACTACTTAACTAAGCCCTTTCAATGCAATAAAATGCATATGAAGTATGTAGGTACCTACATAGGTATGTGGGTACCAAACTATTCAAATTGGGTCATCACACACTGGCTCATTTTTTTATTTAAATTTTTAGTTTTGCATAACAACAGAACAGATTGATTGTTTTGTTTACCTATAAACAAATAATTTTGTCTGTATTGGTAATTAAATTTTGTTATTCTAATCGCAACAATGATTAAAATTGTATTCCTTTCATTCCTCACTCTTCACATCCCTTGCCAAAAAACTTTGATTACCCCAGGTTAGTCTGGTTCAAAATTGACACAGTGCATAATGAGAATGACCCATTTTTTTCTCAACACAATAAGAAAGGAGAGGTGTATGAAAATGAAGTGGGTACAAAACATTTATAAAAGTGATTTTTGGAACTATCAAATTAAACAATCTTTATGCTTATAACAAAACTAGGTAGGTACATTTACAAAATGTTTACATGTTTACATAGGTAAGGTTCCTACCTACTTTTCTACAAATAATAAATCTTTACAATCTCGATTTACACAGATTTATACAAGAAAAAAAAATCAACAAAATTGAAGCATACATTTCATCATCTGCAATTACATACTTGCAAGCAACAACACTATTTTCATTAAAAAAAAAAAAAAACAACCCTCACACTACCTACACTACATTTACATAACTTCCACAACAATAACAAAATTGCAACATAAATTCATCATCCCCAACTACATACTTGCGGACAACAACACTTTTTTCACAACACATTTTCATAAAAAAAATAAACTTCACACTACCAGTCTACCTCACTGATCTCTATAACACACTGGATAGTGGATTCCCTATACGTATAACAGTTTTTTTTGAATCAAATTGAATCTGACAATTGTATCCTTGCACACTTTTGTCTCCTTTTTTTACCGAAGGAAAGAAAGAGATAGTTTTTTATCATCACAAAAAATCGTGCATTGATATCAGCTGTTTGTTTGACAGCACTGTTTTGGTTTGTTTGTAGTACAAACGCAAACGAAAACAAAACATAAATAAAATTGTTTAATTTGCTATTGTTTTCCATTAATTTTAATAAGTGTTCATTAAAAATTGTAATATTTCTCTCAAACTTAAATACATGTTGAAGAAATTCAGTTTAAGAATTGTTTCTGCGTATTTAACAGATAAAATATATACCGAACGCTCGTTTTCCGTAGTACGCGTCTTATAAAATGTTATAAAATTAAAATTGTTAATTAAATTAAAAGTATCTCGAAATATTGTATGCGTGTGTTTACAAACTGAAACTATTTTAGCCAGTCTTGTTCATGAAAGATGGATTGTGCTCTAAATTGGAGGCTGAAGAACTGCACCAACAAGATTTTCCAAAACTTGTTGAAGATGTTAAGCGTTTGGCAAAAAAAAAAAAAGAATCTGCAGAACAATTCATTGTTGGGATGGTCTCTCAGAAGATATTGACAAGGGTGATTTGATTTCAAAGGACGATTTCAAGATTCATTAATTCTGTTTCAAGACTCGAGTGGCAAGCGATCTTGGCGTCGCGATATCTTTATTTAAACTAAAATTATGAATTTCAAAAACCACAGACATTTGATTATTCCTATTTATTTTGCAACATCAACAGACGCAGTACTTGCACTGCTGGTTGATGGATACGAATACTGTTCTCTTCGCAGATATGGAATATTCTTCCCCAGCAATTTGGGTACCTTCAGTTGCAGAGTCATGGAATTCATATCTCTTGCGATTAGTGTTAAGCCAAACTGTTCTGTCCATTTCACCAGAGCAATCTCACCATGTAAGGATAATGGGACACTATCACTGATGATCTCTATAATGTTTTGTGTTTTATATCGAAGAAAACTATGAAAAAATCAATTAAAATCTTTCTTTTATGATCTATTATAAATAACTTACTTACTCACTCGCGAAAAACATCAGCTAATAAAAAAATGTAAACAAAAACCACCATTTTAATATAATTTAAACTGTTATAAACTAAAAAAAAAAATTGACAACTGTCAACAGTTGTATCCTTGCACTGTTATAATTTTCCTTCAATTTGCTTCAAGATTTTTATATGAATCCACTATCCAGTGTATTATAGAGATCAGTGGTCTATCTATCTTCCTTTGAGATTGGCATTGACAATGCAGACAGCAAACGATCAGAAAAAAACGAAGGGGTTGTTATTGTTGTTTGCCTTCCATTTATTTTAAACGAAAATGTGTCTGTTAATTTCATTGCTCAATATATTTATGTCGTCCTTGTTGTTCGTCTTCATTCCCAATGAAAAAAACATGCTTTCCTTTTCTTGCTCACACAAAGAAGTAATTGCCCAAATGGAATCAATTTCCCGGAAGGAACATATTCATATAATGGTTGTTGTTTATGATAGACCAACGCTGTAACATTCAGCCACCTAGTGGCAGTTTGGTTGGGTGTCCCTTCTATATCTTATTTTTCAATGGTTTTAGTTTTTGTTAGGAGAAACAAAAGTACTTTTTTTGAGGGGAAAGGGAACACATACATTTATAGAATGCGTTTTGTTTGTGGTTGTTTTTAAAGGCAAACTACTGAGTTTTGGTTTGCAGGGTAGTTGGTAGGCGGGAAGGGTGTGAGAGAGATTTTTTGTCTTCCTTTTACGCCCGTCTCGCCAACAAACTAAAACTTACCGGCAACTCAGTTTCCTTGTGTGAAAGGGGTCTTGACTGATCTACGCTTTTTGGACATATATTTTTTTCATTGGTTTAAGGCTCTCCCAAACCAATGCGAACCATTCGTTGCGGCGAAGAAACATTCGTCAGTCAAAATTAATTCATAAATGTTTCTCCGCCGCGTTGGTGTGGGCAATCTCATATATCACCATGTAAATAAATTTTGACATGCGAATGTTTCTTCGCCGCAACGAATGTTCCGCATTGGTTTGGGAGTGCCTTTATTTGTGGCATTCAGGTCCTTTGGCCTCTGATTTTTAGATTCCATACCATGTTATGTTCATTATGTAGAGTCTACTTAAATATTTAAGAGCCTTCTTGGTAGATTGGGCGAGGGGTGTAGAAATGTTGCGAGAAGGAAGTTATGTCGTCATGACTGAAAATTTCAAGGCTATTTTTCTGGATTGAACTATGACGTTTCTGATTGATGTGAACAAAAATTATTGAATTTGAAAATTGTACTACTACTTTATAAAATTGGGAACAGAAAAATACTGTGAAAACATAACTCGGAACAACCAAGCGAAATATTTTGGAGTAATTTATGAAGTCAAAAATGAGTACTCCGACGCTCCAATCGAAAACACTATTAAATTAAATCTTATTGGCATCACTTTTTTTCTCCCAGTTCGTTATTTATCAACGAGTTAATTTGACGGTTGTTTTTTTTTTGCAGAGGAAAGTTTTTGTTCCAAAACAAAGTGCATCGGAAAACTGAAGTGTTATAAGTTCTTTTAATTGAGAAATCATTAAAATAATTATTTAAAATAAACCAAAAAGATATCAAAATGGCTTTGGCAAATGTTCTAGTTCTAAGCCAAATTGCTGGCCATGTTATCCTTTTTATTCTTTCGCTCTGCATGATTTTCCCACTGACCATGAATCTTAATGAATTTAAGTACGCAAAAAGATTTAATTTATGTTAATTCAAAACATACTAACAATTTATAATTTCACATCTAATTATCTATTTTTTGTTAAATGGAATCTTCTATCGTTATCTTTTTGCAGCGGACATTGCATATTATTTGCTTCGGGCAAATGGCGTGAGGAAGATGGTTTATTTAATGTCGAATGGGCATCACCTGGATTCTGTAGATTTCCCCTTGCAACTGGAGTTGTGTTATTTTTCGTATCAAGCATTCAAATCTACCGGTAAGTATGATCAAATGTTCCCTAAAAATACAAGATAAACGAAAACTCATAATACACAATAGGTTTGCACGTCTTCGTGAAGAAAGTTCCTTCTTAGCACTTTTTATTGATGTTTTACTTGGTATTCAAATGCTTGCAATGTCAATATTATCCGCTATCATTATCACCCTTGGCTTCATTGTTTGGTGTTCGGAGATGACTCAACGTTTCCCATCGTGCGAAACAGCTGCTGGCCAGAATATCACGCCCGGCGGTGAGAAAATCGATACATCGGGATTCTACATTGAAATGGGAACAGCACAGGTAACATACATTATTATATATTTTTGTTGTGTTTATATAATAGATTCCTTATAAACATTTCGGTTATAGTTTGGAGCTTGGGGAAGCTTCGCCATATCTGTTGGAGTCGCTGTGATTGCCCTTCTGAAACTCATAAACAATCATCAGATTCGTAACATAAAAGTTTCAATGTATTTGGAACGCCAACGCCTTGTTAACGAAGATGCATTGAATGTCAACAATCAAAGGGATGGAAGATCAACCCCACCAATTGAAGCTGCCCAGTAAAGTCACTATAGAAAAAGAAACTATCATTTTTACCATCTAACATAACAGGCTTTTTTTCGAATAAAAATTAATCTGGATGTATACATTGGGATTTGTTTAACGTGCGATGCTTCCAAATTTTCTTCGTTCTGATTCTGTCCTTCAGTCTCACCTCATTTGCCTCCACTTTTTCCAGAAGTACGGCAAAAAGCTGATTGTATAAATCCAGACTTATCATTTGTGTCTAACAAAGAAACAAAACTATAGCGGATTAAGTTTTAGATATATTGCATATTGTATTATTCCAAATATTTTTGTTTTGTTGATTTATAGGAAATTATCCTCAGTTCGTTTAAATCATTCGATTTCATTTAATTATGCATACTACATTGATATTCTATATGAAAACACATTTTTCTATTATAATTATTTTCTATGTGATATTTAACATTAAAATTTAATATGAATACATTTTAATATAAAAGAGTAATTATTTGTGTTTTTGAGATAATCTGCTTTATCTAAAACGAAATAGGGGCTTTCACTCATTTTAATTTTTCAACACATCCATTCAATTACAGACACTTCAGCCCAATTCTAAATATTCCCCGGGTAAATAACTCCCCGGGAGATTAAAATGCTCGTCAAATCAAATATATTTACATTTTCCATTTTGTGGACATTTAGAATGCCAGCTTTTTTCTCGTAGTATTATTTCTCATATTAGAAGTTTGCTTAGAATTAGGAAAAGGGGACGAAAATCCCGGGAATTTATAGTTTAGAATAAGAGAGCAGGGAAAAGGGAAGCATTTCCCCGGGTATTTTTATTGCTGCTAATAAATCACGTCTGTTATCGACAGTAGGACGATTCTGAAAAGCGCGGCGGATCGCTTTCATTGGCGATTTTGTATTTTCTTATTCTCAAGAGCGCAAATTAATTCATATTTGCATTTTTTCGGTTCTATGACAGGTATCGTTAATAACCGTTATAAATATTTTTTCTACCAAAATATTTATTATAGTCCTGGTACCTCGTATTTTTTTTTTCAAAATCGTTATAGCGTATGACACGTACCGTTATTTTTGGATATACAAAAAATTTAAATTTTCCCTCTAGGGAATCCCCAAATAACCTTAAGGCCGCTCCCCGACTTGTACGTACGGTATCGGTACGGTAAAATCAGTCGTACCGCTTGTGTACCGATTAGATAGATAGATGTTTGTTTATTAGAACATTGTATGGCTTTAAGTTACAGTTAACATTTTTTGTTGATATGATTACTCAACTATATATTTTTTTTAATAAATTAACATTCGTTTTACATTTAACATGGTTAGACAATTGGTTGAATATATTAAAACCTTTATAAATATGTAAGTGAATTTTGAGCTTTGGCAAAACGCAAGACACAAAGTTATATTTATTGTGTTTATTGAATATAACATAATATTAATATTTAACAATGAAAAGTATCTGAGTAAAAAAAAATAAGTTAAATTGATATGCGAAATGAATGGCGGTTAAATTAGAAGTAACGCCTTGCATTTAGAGAAGAATGTATCTCACAAATAAAAGAGTTCCATAGTTAACTATGGTTGTTATGTCAAAAAAATTGTTAAAGTGTCATTGTTAGATTTAGTTGGAAATTGTTACATTTCATTTAGGAACGATTTATTGTAAGATATTGTTGATCTGTCAAACGAACATTTTGGAAAACTTTATTTCATCGTAAATTACCATTAAATCATGTTATTTTTCTACAATATACTCTCCTTTTTCATTTAAAATGGTAGAAAATTCAATTTTAATTCATTTCACTTCACCAAAAACTTTGTTTTGATTCTTCAATTGTTATTTTTTGTAAATAAACCTTCTCACATGTGCTTTGACCAACACTTTCAACTCATATCATGGAGATGAGTTGGAAATAGTTACGAATTGTAACTATTTGACACTAATAAACTGAATTTAGGAACGCTGTGATGACGTCATATAGTTACAAATCGTATTTTTTTTTGTAATAAAGGAACGACCATTGTTAACTATAGGTAACCATAAAGATAGATATATATAACTTTTAGTGGGCTGTAGGTCAATAATTACAGATGTTATTTAATATGCAACGTTTCGAGCATGTTTATGCTCTTCATCAGGCCTTTATTTATAAAAAATATAAAAGTTATACATACATACATTAATATAAGGAAATATTATATATGACGTCAAGTAACTTACAAACAATATTCAAAGATTTAATTTAAGAAAATCACTCATTATACACAATATTCTCAAGCAACAAAATCTATTACAAAGAAATAACATTAATTAGTAAGTTTTTAAATTTGAATTTAAATTTTAAATTTACTGGTGGACAGGAAAAAAACGTCCATTTCTCTAAACAATCACCTATACTTTATCCTACTGTGTGTTGTTGGTCGCTTAATCAGTTGGCTGTATACACTGCTGAGCTTTTCACAGTCTGATCTTCGGTTGACAGCATTGTTGTTGTTAATAACATTTAGCATCTCCAGCAACATTCTCTTTGAATAATGTTGCTCTGTTTGCAAAATCTCCACATTATCCAAATCTGGTTTATGTTTTTCTTGCAAACAGTGGAGAGCTAGTTCAGTTTTTTGTGCAGCCCCGCTGTTTAAATCTGATCTATGACCAGTGGTGCGTTCCTTTATTAACCATAGTTAACTATGGTTAACTATAGTTAACAATGGTCGTTCCTTTATTACAAAATAGTTACGATTTGTAACTATATGACGTCATCACATCGTTCCTAAATTCAGTTTATTAGTGTCAAATAGTTACAATTCGTAACTATTTCCAACTCATCTCCATGATATGAGTTGAAAGTGTTGATCTGTCAAGTCACCTAATGTCAGAAGGTTTGTTTACAAAAAAAAATTAAAGAATCAAAACAAACCTTTTTGTGAAGTGAAATAGACTGAAAAAAAATAAAATTAAAAAATTAAAATGGAATTTACTGCAATTGTGAACCAAAAAGGAGAGTATACTCTTAAAGACAATATGATTCTGTGTGTAACTGCTTCAAATGGTAATATTACCAACAAAATTGTGTATGTTTATAAGTGATTAATTTGTTTTTTTTTTCACAACAAATATTTGTTGTTTTAACTCCGGAGGTATGTTGCAGTTTAAATATTCCGGAGAATTTTGCTGCCAGCTGCAGTAACAGCCTCAACGTCAGCACTCCAGCTGCCTGCTTGGTTATTCATTTTGATAATAAATTATAAAAAAAAATTTCCAGTGTTCGCTTGACAGATCAACAATATCTAACAACAAATCGTTCCTAAATGAAATGTAACAATTTCCAACTAAATCTAACAATGACACTTCAACAATTTTTTTTGACATAACAACCATAGTTAACTATGGTTAATAAAGGAACGCACCACAGACAGACGATTTTTTAGTTTTTGCTTGGATGTACCTATATAGACCGATGAACAAGTTGTCTCTTTCGCACCCAAGCAATTTATCTTATAAACAATGTTGGCTTTCTCCATCTTATCCACTTTCCCTTTGATATTAGTGAAAAGCTTGTCTTTCAGGGGATTTGTAGACTTGAAAGCTATTTTTGTCTTCGTCTTGTCTCTTATAGGTGCGGTGACAATGCGGTTGGAGAGGTGGGGAATGAAAAGTGCACTCTTGTACACAATAGCTTGTTGGGCATCAAGTTTTTTGTCTTTTTCCGTTTGTTGGTAGTTTTTGATGAGCTTGTTAACAATGATGGGGGGAAAGGAATTGAAGTACAGGGTGTTACGGATAATATTTATATACTTCTGGTGGAAGGAAACATCGCTTGTGTCAAGAACACGATTGATGAAGTTTTGCGCCGTGTTGATAATTATTGGTTTCGGTTGTTTGGAATGAAAATTAATTAGGCGACCTGAAGAGGTAGGTTTTTTATACCAATCGAAAACCAACCTATCATTTCGCCTCAAGACTTTCACATCCAGATATGGAAGTTCACCATTTGATTCCATTTCGACCGTGAATTTAATTTTATTGTTGAAAGAGTTCAATGCATTTAGTGTTTTTCGCACTTCTTGAGCTTTAATGACAACAATCAAGTCATCTACGTATTTGGTAATGATCTTGGGTTTATAATCCAATTTACCCAAGACATCTTCTAGCAAAGTTTCCATTACCAAATCCTCTAGGATTGGGGAAGCTGGACTGCCCATAGGTATACCTTGTTTTTGTTGATAAATGGTACCGGCACACTCTAAATAATTGTTGTCAATAACACAAAATCTCAATATTTCCATGAATTTCACTTTTTTAATGTTGGTATGTTCTTTAATTTTGTCCCAATTCATCTTTATCATATCCAAAACCAACCCGATTGGAATGCTGGTAAACAGGGACACCACATCAAATGAAACCAATATTTCTCCGTTTTCCAATCTGAGAGGTGTAACTTTTTTTATAAACCCTTTCGAATTCTTCATATTAAATTTTAAATCATGTGTCAGATTCTGAAGAATTTTCACGATAAACTTCGAAAGCTCATAGCAAGGGACGTACCTTATGAATTTTCGGCAATCCATACATTTTTGGGCTGCTGGCAGTGTAAGTAGTCATCCTTTTCTTCTCAAATTCGGAAATATGATCTTCTTTAAACAAATATTTAACAAAATCATTGTTTGATGCTTGCAACGTTGTTGTTGGGTTGTTTCTTAAAACCCTGTAAACGTTCCTGTCGGTCATTAGATCCTGTATTTTATTGACGTAATCTGTTTTATACATTGCCACTGTAACATTACCCTTATCAGCTGCGACAACGTAAACACCTTTATGTTTTCTATGGAATAATTTGGCTGTGTTATATATTTTGTTCAAAAATTTGTCAAACGGAGGAATATATGATGATCTTAAATGGTTTTGTACAATTTCTGTAAAATTAGATCGAGCTATCTCCTGGTCACCCTGTTCCAATGTTTTAACCAACTCTTCTCCATCAGTGATAATTTTGAAGAGAGGAAGTTCACCTTTCTTGGTTGGCAAAGTGAATTTTGGACCTAATGACAGAAGCCATTTGACATCTGACGGGAACTCTACAGCAGTATTGTTTACAAACCATTTATCGTGAAATTCTATATTCATCAGGCGTGTACCACAAACTGAGCGCTCAATGTCAGATTAACGGAGGCAGAATCATTTGGTGGGACAACATTCTCCGCTCGTTTACAAAAAAAAAAACATGTGTTATTATTCTCATACAAGTTTAGAAATAAAATTTCAACTTTTCTTTAAATATTTAATTGTTAAAGCAAAAAAATTATTGAAATTGATGAAAATGATTATAGCTTATTCAATTAGTTTGAGTTTTCATCAACATTACGTCTTTATTTTGTATTTATTTACCACTTTCTTATTTGCACACCCTCAAAAAATTATAACTTGGTTGTCAAACAAACAGCTGTTCCGACTGAGAAAAAAAATTGAGTAATGAATCCAAGAAATGTTTGGATCAGAAATCTCCGCAAAAAATCTCAGGGCTCAGTTGAGATTTTTTGTCTCACTTAAAAAATCCTTTAGCGCTCGGAGCGCTCAGTTGATGGTACACGCCTATCGTTTGTTTTAGATTATTCTTTAGACGTTCAAGTTTCTTTATATGTTTGTTTTTTATTCTCTCATTTACATTGTTTTGCTGTTTTCTTGGCTCTTGAAGAATGTAGAATATTGCCTTGGTGTTAGTTTATTGGTGATGAAGCTTTCAAGTTTGTGTATCCTTTTCAACTCTACCTTCTTTTGTATTTGTTTGAGGGAGATAGCAATATTTAATAGTTCAGCATGAAAGTGTTCAATATGCAGTAAATGCTTACTCTCCAACTTTCTTTCAGTTTCATTATTCGAAAATAGAAAAATTTGATTTAAGTTATTCGTTGAATAACGAATGAAATTAGGAAACAAACCAAACTCTCTACATTTCAAAAGAAAGATTAGGGAATTATTGTTTTTTGTGTATGAAAGTGTCTCTCCGCCATATTTCTTGAGTTTATTGCAAGTTTCGATGTCATAATAGTTTCTAATGTGGTTGTAAAACTCCATTTTTGTTAGATGATGTTTACGGCGTGCCCTCCGTAATACTAATAAATTATTTAATATTTGTGACCTTTTTATCGATAAAGATAGATATATATAACTTTTAGTGGGCTGTAGGTCAAAAATTACAGATGTTATTTAATATGCAACAGCCAAATTATTCCTTAGAAAACATAAAGATGTTTACGTTGTCGCAGCTGATAAGGGTAATGTTACAGTGGCAATGTATAAAACAGATTACGTCAATAAAATACAGGATCTAATGCCCGACAGGAACGTTTACAGGGTTTTAAGAAACAACCCAACAACAACGTTGCAAGCATCAAACAATGATTTTGTCAAATATTTGTTTAAAGGTCATATTTCCGAATTTGATAAGAAAAGGATGGCTACTTACACTGCCAGCAGCCCAAAAATGTATGGATTGCCGAAAATTCATAAGGTAAACATACCTTAAAGACCCATTTGTGCTTCTACGAACGTCCCTTGCTATGAGCTTTCGAAGTTTATCGTGAAAAATTCTTCAGAATCTGACACATGATTTAAAATTTAATGTGAAGAATTCGAAAAAATTTATAAAAAAAAGTTACACCTCTCAGATTGGAAAACGGAGAAATATTGGTTTCATTTGATGTGGTGTCCCTGTTTACCAGCATTCCAATCGGGTTGGTTTTGGATATGATAAAGATGAATTGGGACAAAATTAAAGAACATACCAACATTAAAAAAGTGAAATTCATGGAAATATTGAGATTTTGTGTTATTGACAACAATTATTTAGAGTGTGCCGGTACCATTTATCAACAAAAACAAGGTATACCTATGGGCAGTCCAGCTTCCCCAATCCTAGCGGGTTTGGTAATGGAAACTTTGCTAGAAGATATGTCTTGGGTAAATTGGATTATAAGCCCAAGATCATTACCAAATACGTAGATGACTTGATTGTTGTCATTAAAGCTCAAGAAGTGCGAAAAACACTAAATGCATTGAACTCTTTCAACAATAAAATTAAATTCACGGTCGAAATGGAATCAAATGGTGAACTTCCATATCTGGATGTGAAAGTCTTGAGGCGAAATGATAGGTTGGTTTTCGATTGGTATAAAAAACCTACCTCTTCAGGTCGCCTAATTAATTTTCATTCCAAACAACCGAAACCAATAATTATCAACACGGCGCAAAACTTCATCAATCGTGTTCTCGACACAAGCGATGTTTCCTTCCACCGGAAGTATATAAATATTATCCGTAACACCCTGTACTTCAATTCCTTTCTCCCCATGATTGTCAACAAGCTCATCAAAAACTACCAACCACAGATAAGCAATACCTAGATGGGAATCTACGGCTGTCAATTCGGTTTGCCTACAAGCTCAAACGTCAAATGGCCGTGGTGAACATCGGATTTTTGCACTAGTGTACGTGCAGACGACCGTGGTGAAAATCGGATTTTTGCACTAGTGTACGTGAAAAAAAATCCGAGTTTCACCTCGGTTCGTGAACAAAATGGCGGATAATTTAAGAATCCAAGGGTTTGTTTAAATGTGCTAGGTTCTTGTATGCCGATTTCCTTTCGACGATTGCAGATTAATTTTTTTTGTTGTAAGGAAATCGCAAAAAAAATCGTGTAGCCGGTGTAAATTTTCTATATGAAAGATTTGATTTTTGATCTTTTTTTCTAAACAAATCAAATTTTTCTATCACAGATTTGATTTTTTTGTTGAAATGAAAGTTACATTTAGGTTTAACTACATATACCTACCTACTTTTGCAAAAAAGTACAAAAGTGAGAATTTAAAATGTTCGCTAAAGAAACCTTCTTGCAAGAAAACATACAAAAATTGTTTTGACAGAAAATGTAGTATAACTTCTTATTGGCTGTAGAGCTACTAGCGATGTTGTATTTGTAATGCCTGTAAAATCGAACTGTACTATGGATGGCTTTTGTGATAAAACACGCCTATTGTGTTTTTTCCTCAATCAGAATTGACTTTATTTCAGTTTTTGCAATTAAGAACAGATGAGATTCACACCATTGTGGGTGCTTTCTTTTATCCCCATTCAAATTAATTCTGGCAGATGAAGGTTTTGTTGGTATTCCAAATGTTTCGCATCGGCTTAGGAGACCATTTTTGTTGCAACACAATTTAAATTGTGTAAAGGATCTTTCAAATCAACGTTAAAGGCTCTTCCAAACCAATGCGAAACATTCGTTGCGGCGAAGAAACAATCGCATGTCAAAATTTATTTACATGGTGATAAATGAGAGTGCCCACACCAACGCGGCGGAGAAACATATGAATTTATTTTGACTGACGAATGTTTCTTCGCCGCAACGAATGTTTCGCATTGGTTTGGGTGAGCCTTAAATCGGAGCGAAACACTCACGACAACAAAACATTCACTTTTTAAAATTAAGTTACATGAAAATAATTGAGAGTAGGTACCCACAATGAAAAGCTCTCCCAAACCAATGCGGAACATTCGTTGCGGCGAAAAAACATTCGCATGTCAAAATTTATTTACATGGTGATATATGAGAGTGCCCACACCAACGCGGCGGAGATACATATGAAATAATTTTGAGTGACGAATGTTTTTTCGCCGCAACGAATGTTTCGCATTGGTTTGGGAGAGCCTGAAAGCGGTGCGATTTTCCATATGAACCCGATGACTGACAAAAATGTTGTCCACGCATCGGTTTGGGGGACCTTAAATTAATTTCTAAAAATTTACGTCGGAATTTGACCATGATGCAATCCAACCCCTTACGTATAAATTAAAATAATTTCATATATTAAGTGTGTCTATACCCTAAAACTAAGAATATAGTAGCTGTCAAATTTGCCATGGTGAATTTAATTTTTGTTGATTTCTCGAACCTTATTATTGGTTGGCGAGATTTTTTTTATAATTATTGTGCTGTAGAGCTGAAAAAAATTGAAATTATGTTTTTAATTTTCATAAACATAATTAGGTCTTTTGCCCTTTGCTATACTTTGCTCAAACAGGGCCCCTTCGGAGGCGACAGAGTTCTACAAAAAGTTCTCATCGCGCATCGTCTGCCCAAGTAGCTTTTTGGCGAATCGGAAGAAAGAAACATGAAAGCACCAAAAGATTTTTCATTGAAATTCAAGGACTCGTTCAAGTTCCGCTTGCCATGCGGGCATTGTGCTTGGTGAAACAATTATTTTTTTGTTTTAATTTATTTTTTAATGAAAATCACAAACACCGGAATAAAAATCTTCGCACAGCACATTTATGAAAAAAAAAAAAAAAATGAACTGTCAAACAAATCAAATTCACCGCGTTTAATTGTTGTTGCAGTTCACATCTATTCATCGACACGAAATGAAATTACAAAAACAACAATGTAAACAAATGGGTTTTGGGGGGTGATACGAACGAAAGATTCCTATCTAGGTATTGCTTATCTGTGCTACCAACATACAGAAAAAGACAAAAAACTTGATGCCCAACAAGCTATTGTGTACAAGAGTGCACTTTTCATTCCCCACCTCTCCAACCGCATTTTCACCGCACCTATAAGAGACAAGACGAAGACAAAAATAGCTTTCAAGTCTACAAATCCCCTGAAAGACAAGCTTTTCACTAATATCAAAGGGAAAGTGGATAACATGGAGAAAGCCAACATTGTTTATAAGATAAATTGCTTGGGTGCGAAAGAGACAACTTGTTCATCGGTCTATATAGGTACATCCAAGCAAAAACTAAAAAATCGTCTGTCTGGTCATAGATCAGATTTAAACAGCGGGGCTGCACAAAAAACTAAACTAGCTCTCCACTGTTTGCAAGAAAAACATAAACCAGATTTGGATAATGTGGAGATTTTGCAAACAGAGCAACATTATTCAAAGAGAATGTTGCTAGAGATGCTACATATTATTAACAACAACAATGCTGTCAACCGAAGATCAGACTGTGAAAAGCTCAGCAGTGCATACAGCCAACTGATTAAGCGACCAACAACACACAGTAGGATAAAGTATAGGTGATTGTTTAGAGAAATGGACGTTTTTTTCCTGTCCATGTAAATTTAAAATTTAAATTCAAATTTAAAAACCAACTAATTAATGTTATTTCTTTGTAATAGATTTTGTTGCTGGAGAATATTGTGTATAATGAGTGATTTTCTTAAATTAAATCTTTGAATATTGTTTGTAAGTTACTTGACGTCATATATAATATTTCTTTATATTAATGTATGTATGTATAACTTTGATATTTTTTATAAATAAAGGCCTGATGAAGAGCATAAACATGCTCGAAACGTTGCATATTAAATAACATCTGTAATTATTGACCTACAGCCCACTAAAATTTATATATATCTATCTTTACCGATAAAAAGGTCACAAATATTAAATAATTTATTATAGGTAACCATAGTTAACTATGGTTAATAAAAGAACGCACCACAGAGATACATCGTGGTTCTTCGCTTTCGCTTAGTTCTGTTTGTTCGCTTCAACATTTCAATAGTCCCGGTCTACATTGAACGATTTTTCCAGTGCCGATGTTTTGTTCGTAGGTGAAGGGAGTGAAGAGTGAGGGATAGGGATCAAATCGTTTGTACCACAAAACTCGAACGATTTTTCCAGTCTGTTTATATTCTCTTTCACCCTTTTTCCAGTTTTGTGTGTGTGTTCGGTGTCAGTGAGTCGTTCGTTTGATGGTGTGAGTGAATGTCAATGAAAAATGAAGAGCATAGCAATACAAAAATGAAGACAAGGAAAAAATCGTTCTGTGTGTACATTTCACACGATTTCTGGAAAAATCTTCGTGGAAACATCGGGCAATGTAGATCGGGACATACTGCTTAGGTCTGTACGTGCGGTAGCAGATCGGTATAGATGCAGTCCCTTCAAGCAAGCGAGCTCGTTTTCGGTCCGCAAACGTATCAAACAACGTATGGACGACTTTGCATTCGGATCCAAATACGGATCGAAAAACTGCGTTTTGTGGCTCAAATTAGTATGGAAATTAGAATCACCACGGAGCCATTATGTGAATGTATTGTGAGAGAGAGAGTTTTTGAATTCACCATACTCGGAGAACCGAAACCAAATGGAATCTAAAACGGTTCCAAAAAAAATGAATGAATTGAGGCATACCCAACCCAAAAGCATTAAAAAAAACTTCCCATCTAGTCCAGTTTCTCCATTGACTACAAAAATAAAACAAACTGAATTTTTTCATTTCAAGAGTTTTTTTTTATTTATCATTCATAAAAGATTTTCTAAATACTATTTCGCACATGACATCATTCCACAAATATAAATTTACATTTAATAAATAGAAACTTGCATTTCTGATTGGAAATGGTTAAAAGTGTTAACAAGAAAAAAGAGATAAAAAAGCAACCGTCTTCGCCACGCTACCTACAAAACTGAACTAAAAAAAAAAGTGGTGGAAATTAAGGCAAAATGATTGTATACTTCGCCTATACTCTCTCTATTTCTCGATGCTTGAAAAAAATACTCTCGATTCTCGTTCTTTTTACATGCGTACACAGAAAATTTGTTATTGTGTGTGAGACACTCATTTTTTTTGGAGTCCCAAGTGAACCGAGAAATTTGGGTCCGTGATTTTGCTTGAAGGGGTATACCGAGCCGCGGTGCGAATGGGTAGTAACAATCGGTAAATACCGCGTGTATTGTGTAAAATGTCATCGTCAGATATGGACGTTCACGTTATAATTTTATTGGAAGTGGAAAATTACGAGTTTTTATACAATTACAAATTAAAAGAATATTCAAGAAAAGACCTACGGAAAAGGCATGGAGTGAAATCGCCAACAAAATAAAAATGCACAAAACAATTTTTTTTTTCCAGTACTTTTTTATTTTTATTCGCAAACGCGTTTAAATATAACATGTAATTGCATCTTCTTCAACACATTTTTTTCCGGATTCTGAGTTTTTAGATTAAATACCGAAAGTATACCGACAAGTGAAGAGACAAAAGCGGTATCGATATGTTTTCGGTACGGTAAGAAAAACCGCTTACCGATACCGTACCGACAAGTCAGGAGGACGATGTACAGACAGACAGACAGAATTGCGAGACCCACTTCTTTCGCGTTCTCTATCATCGTAATGAAAACTATTATCTCGAATTTTTTGCACTAAAATTTGTGGAATGGCTTACCTCAGCTTTTGACGGAGCAAATCTTCGATTCTTATGGAATAAAAGTCAGGAGATGCACCTTTCAATACCTCAAACAAAATTTTCATGTTGTTCAAAATAAAGAACTTAAAAATTTGTCTAGAAAGGCTTACAAACACAGCCACTCTATGCAATCAAATACAAATAGACCAAGAGCCGACAGCAAATTTTGGCAGTGGATTGAATACCAAAATATGAGTATGAGGGTTTGTCGGTGCATATATCGTGGTATCGAAAACAAAAGTCTGGTAGGTTTTTTTCTTAGCCTTTAGCGGGGGTGGGGGTTTGAACATAGCGATTTTCCAATTTTTGTTGTCAAATGAATTACCACTATAATTAATTTACAAAATATATGCCATGATGCTATGTCCTTTTCCTTAAGTCCAAAGATCTTAATCTTGGCAATCCGACCAATAGAACTCAAGATATAAGCTTTTTAAGAGGACCTTTTTCTTGGAAATTTATAAAACGGAAAAAATAAAAAAAAAACAAAGTATCCAACAAATATCGATTAAGGTCCTCTTAAAAAGCTAACTTTTGAAAAATTGTCTCGAAGCAAAGCAAATAAATAAAAACACTTCAAAAAATTTCTTTTTTAATGCCAGAATCCCTAATTGCTCAGCACTTTGTTGGTATTAAAAATCGCGTTTGCAATTTTAATACCAAAAAAAATGCGTATGCCGTTTTCCTTTGGACGTCCGGAGGTCTTCTGAAACCATTACATTGGCACAAAATATACGCTTCTGACGATTCTGAGAAGAGAAATTCGATTTTGGAATCAGAATCCACTCAAGAAGCACTAATACATTCAAACTCAAACGTCACAACAAACTGCAATGCACTTCATGTTTTTTTTTAACTTTCCATTTTAATTTATTTCGCATCCAAAATCAAATTATTTGATAAAAATTAATTAAACTGAATCAAAAAATATAGTTTTTCGACAACGATGTGATACGAAATAATGGTTTTTTTTTCTTATCTATAAAAAGTTTTCTATGCAATGGAATTCGTGAAAGGGTGCAATTTATGTTAGCAAAAACGCAAGACACAAAGTTATAGTTATTGTATATAATAAAATATTAATGTTAAACAATGAAAAAGTATTTGAGTTAAAAGAATAAGTTAAATTGAGATTGAGATGCGTAATAGATGGCGGTTAAATTAGAAGACGCCTTACATAGATAGAAGTATGTATCTCACAAATAAAAGAGTTCAGAGATACATCTTGGTTCATCGCTTTCGCTTAGTTCTGTTTGTTCGCTTCAACAATTTAAAGAGTTTTATAAAATCAACAATACAATCTGCAGTAATTAATTTGTTTAAGAAATGGGAAGATTATAGAAAATGAAACTCCCTAGCCAAGCCGAGAGAGCCTTTATGTACATAAATATCGAGGACATCGTGTAGCTTTATAATAATTCAATGCACATTTTCTCCTAATTAATATCCACACATCTTTGTACTGAAAAGATTTTTTTTTATTATGGTATAACATACTTATATACGTGTTAAAAATTAATAATAAACTAAGGACATTATTTGATAGTTGAAGTAATCTGATTTCGTATGGCTTTTGCAACTTCCGAGTAGTTATTGTTAATTTCTTCTGCAACCTCTGTAATATCAGCCATTTCTGTTGTTGTTTTTGTGTCATTTATTAATGGAACATTAAACTTAATACAAATATTATGTAGAGCGGCACACACATTTACAAATCTGGCCATTCTTTCTGGGTCATATCTGGATTTTTTCTCATGTTGCCCAACTAAAATTCTCCATCGTTTTTTTAATGTTTTTATTGTATTTTTTGCTGTGCAATGTGCCTTGGAATGAACTTCGTTAAAACGTGCCTGTTGCGAATCAGGTAAAGCGTTTAAATAAGGTGTAATACACCATGGTTCAAGAGGATATGCAGCATCACCTATAATTATTTTCTAAATTATTTTTGAAAACCAATTTGTATTTTTCGTCAATAGACCTAGTAGCCAACAATCTTGGTCTTGATTTTCATTTAAAACAAATTGTTCCTCTAGATATTCACGCTCATCCGAGTGATTCCATACAAAAGCATCATTTTCTTTTCCTCCGTATCGACAGTTAATTGCATTTATTTGTTCTTTATTATCACAAATCTGTTAGAGATTTGTTGTTTATTAAAACATAATTGTTTGCTTTTATTTAAAATCATACTTACTATCATAACATTTAAACTATGGATTCCATTTTTGTTTAGAAATTTTTGTTCGTTCCTTACTGGCCTCAACATAGAAACGTGTGTAGAATCTACACATCCAATAACTAAATATAAAACAATTTTTTTTTGTAATTAAGGCAAACATGTTAAATATGTTATTGCTGTGAAATTTAATGTTAAATCGAAATAACTGTGAGATATATTTTCATCTAAACAAATTGGTTCAAAACTATGATAAGAATCTGTTTTCTCCCAAACTGTACAATTTTAAATTCAGTTTTTAATCTAAAAATTGACTTTTTTTGGGGAATGGAATGTGGTTTAAAATGATTTATTTTTATTCTCACCTCCCACTCACCCGCTCTCTATCTTCACATCCTAAGGAGCGCAACGGATCCATTGAGATTATTGAGATCAGAGTGGTGGAGGCTAAACAAAAAACGTTTTATCAGTTTTCATGAATTTTTGGTCAATGGATTTTTTGGCATAATTTTTTCTAGATGAATTTTTAGAAGCTTTTCATTTTTATCATTTTAACAGATCGCTTTGAAAATCTCAAATTTTAAGAAATGATTAAAATATTTTAACCTTGTCGTCGATTGTGGGTGATATTTGCGCTCGGATCTTATTTTTCCGCAGGAGTCAATTACTTTCTTTTTTTTTTTTGCAGAAAAATACAATCAAAATTTCCGTCTGGAAAATAGATTTACCGATACTGAATGTTTAACATCATACTTGGGAAAAAATTCGAGAGAACAAACCGAGGGAAATTTAAAGTTTTGAACAACTTAAAATAAGCTAGCACCAAATTTAGGAACGAACGGTAGCTTTTTCAAGAGAATCGATCCGATCATCAGACGTCCATACCTAAGGAGGGACCAATTGCCATTGATTTCCAAACTAAAATATTTATAAGTAAACAATTCAATGCCACATATAATTTAAGAAGGAAGATTAGTAGTAACATTTTGCACTGACCAGGAATGTAGTTCCAAATTAAATGTTTTGAATACGTTTGGAATAAGCTGCAACACAATTGCAATATACAGAAAGAATCTGATTGGCCCCCGTGATGTGTAGCTATAAAGTTGTTGCACAGAAATTTGTAAATTAATTATTTATCTCACCGCCTGGTAATCCATATTTGCTTGCGAAAAATTCCTTGCAGTCTGTAAAGTTATTCTCAGTATCGAATTTAATATGCTCATAGCATAGAATATCTTCCATTTTTTCCAATGTTAAGGATGACGCCTTGGACATGGTGCTTTGTGCCAAAGGAAACAAATAGTCGTTGCCTATTTTCTCCTGGTAACTGCCGCTTCCTAGCAGCGAAAGTGTACATGCAACTTGGAGTATTGGAGGAACTGCACGAGTCGATGTATGGGCTATGTTTAATTTTTCAAAAATATATCTAAAAGCTTCCTTGTTAAGCCGGAACCTTTGTAAAAACCTACAATACAAGTTATTTGAATTCATTTTTAAAATTTTAGGTAGAGAAGTTTATCTTCATTTATTACTATACCTACAACCTACAACTTACATTTTGTCTGGCAATGCAAAAGGATCGCTTTTATCTCTTAGTAGCTTCCTTTCCAATCTTTCATCACAATCGCTCTCATCGGAGCTACTCAGAAAGAAATATACACTCGAAAACATTTTAATTTTGTTTAATTCATTTTTGTGATGCTAGCTTGTAGGTTTTTTGAAATTTTTGTTTATACTTTTTTATTGCTGTCAAATTTCGAACATTGACACCTGGGGTATGTTCAATAAATTTCATGCGTATCACGGAATGGTGTAACCAGGCTCAATATGACCACCCCTTAACTTATATCGTTTATTTATGTCGAATTCCTTACAGTCAAGAAAATTCGAATTTTTCTGAACAAATCGAATTTTTTCTAAACAAAATCGACTTTTATGCCGTCAAACAAATCTAGCGTTTTTAGCTAGATTTCACATCAAATCGCACACACACTATCAAGATTTGACATTTCTCATGCATCAAGATGGAATTAAATGTTCTCATTACAATTTTGTGACGAAGTTAAAAAAGAAAACAAATGTTTAAGTGTTCTTAATTGTTTAATATTTCAGTGATTGATGAAAAAAAGTAAAGATAATTGTGCGTATCTTCAAGAAACAAAAAATCCCATTAAAATAACATACAATTCGCGAGGAAATCACGTTGCAAAATTATTTTTCTTCGTCCTCTAGTGAAATATTCAGAATAGGTCCTCGCTGCTGTGTGTGGATTAATTTTGGATTGTAATTTTTTTACTTGATTACGCGCACAATTGTTTTTGATGTTTTTCAATTATCAGACGAAATATATTTGTTTTTAAATTATCAAAACAACGCGAAAATAAAATACACTTTAATATTTGCTTTGCGCGCACTACTTCTTAGTTTTTGTGCGACAACAAAATTCCTGTCAAATTGCACTCACACAATCACAAAAAAAAATCGACTTTTTTATGAATTCCTTACAAAAAGAAAAAAATTTTAATGAAATCGACTTCAAATGGTTGTAAGGAATTCGACATTAAATTATCAGATTCGGAATGTAAAAATTCAAAATCCGACGACGTGTAGTTTCGTGATACACCGGGTTTTTCTTGCATCAGTTTCACCAGTAGATTTTATTGTGCCTTTTTTCCTAGAAACGTAAATTCGAGCAGTATTTACAAAAAAATACTTTCTTTTAATTTTACCAATTCACTGTAAATTGGAAACAATGGCCACGTTCGGGTGGTAGGCAGATACGTATCTGAGATATGTTAAAATCTGATAGGTTTTCGAACGACCAAAACCGTATGCGTAACCAAACGAAACGAAAACGATCCTGGACAAAGGAAAATGAACAGATGAGATGTCAGCTGTTCATAATTCCAAGCAGATCCGAACATTTTTGGGATAGCTTTATGTCGAATTCCTTAAAAACATTTGAAGTCAATTTCATTAAAAAAAAATTTTTTTGTGAGTGCAATTTGACAGAAATTTTGTTGTCGCACAAAAACTAAGAAGTGGTGCGCGCTAAGCAAATATTAAAGTGTATTTTATTTTCGCGTTGTTTTGATAATTTAAAAGCAAATATATTTCGTCTGATAGTTGAAAAACATCAAAAATTGATTTGTTCAGAAAAATTCGAATTTTTTTGGTTGTAAGGAATTCGACATTAGATTTCTTTTTGACATCAGTTGTTTGGTTTGTCAGCTGATTTTTTCTTATGTGGATTTCCTTTCAACAAAAAAATCAAATCTGTGAAGGGGAAATTTGATTTGTTTAGAAGAAAAGATCAAATTTTCTAAACAAATCAAATCTTTAATGTCGAATTCCTTACAACCAAAAAATTTGAATTTTTCTGAAAAATTTTTTTTTAATGAAATTGACTTCAAATGGTTGTAAGGAATTCGACATAATTTTAGAAAGATTTACACCGACTTGCACACACACTGGGAAGATTTGACATTTCTCTGGCTATTGTTTTCCGTTTGGCTTTTCAGTCAATTTGTTCAATAAAATTATTTTCGTGGTGTAAAAGTATAAAGTTTACGTTCTTCAGTAAATAAAATAAAATAAATTAAATAAAATTTACTATATGTAGATAGAATTGCAATTTACCATTTTCAAAAAAAAATTTAAGAACTGTGCGTTCGGGCCTGTCAAATTGCACACACATCCAATCACAGAAAAAAATTTATTTTATTTGCGAGTTCCTTACAACAAAAAAAAAAGATTTGATCTCCAATAGTTGAAAAGAAATCGACATTAGACATTACAACACACACGAACAAATCCAGATACCATTGGTTACGTACACGACCGCGGCTTATTCTTGTCGGAGGATATCGGAACCATTAATTCTATGAGGCTGTTGGCTTGGCCACGTTCACGTTGGGCTGAGGTATGCTACCTCGGATACTCGAGCGCAGGAAGATAGATAGATAGATAGAATTTGATTTATTATCTGTTTCCAATTGCACAATTTAAAAAGATTCATATTACAAACTCGTTAAAGCTGTTGAAAAGTAAAAATCTTTATAGCGTATTCCGAATAAATAAAAGATAACACAAATAAGTTTGGAAATGTAAATTTAATAAGTACAAGTAAACTCTAAATTGGTTGACAAAGGAATAAAAAAGTTTGTATCCGTTGGATATGAAAATTTAAAGTGAATGCAATAAGAAAGAGATGACTCGATATAAACATGAAAGAGATAATATTAATTTTAAGATAGATCTGTTCAGTTGGAGTAATAGAACTTGTTTGTTATTCCAACACTCCTCTTCAAACTGGTTCTATTAATCGACATTTTGTTCTCAAGTCCAAGACCCTATTCGATGTTAACGGTTTGGTTAGAAGATCAGTCAACATATCTTCACTGCTGCAATACTCTGATGAAATGATGCCTTTACTGATATAATCTTTTATGAAGTTGTACTTGGTGTCAAATATGTTCGAATCGTTTTTACACTTTCTGAGCACATCATATCATTATTTACTTTTCAACTGATTTCATGAGGCAAACATGTTCAAATCAATCAGCATACATCTGGACATTTCAACAAGTGATCTGTTGCGTCTTTCGGCAACGCCGTTCTGCTGTGGAGAGTACGCTGCTATGAACTCGGATTTCACTCCTTGTTCCCTTAGATATTGCTGCACCTTATGTCCCGTATACTCGCCACCACGGTCAGGCTTTAATACTTTTGGCTTATGCCTGAACTGAGTTTTCATAGATTCAACGAATTCTCCTAATTTATCGAAGACTTCTGACTTTTGCCGCATCAAGAACGTTGTTGTGAATCTACTATAGTCGTCGATGAACGTGACTATGTACCGATTACCACTTGGACTGACCACCTCCATAGGACCGCAAACATCTGTGTATACTAAGTCGAGTACGCTCTGCGAGTCACTTTTGGATACTTTTGGAAATGGTAATCTGGCAGACTTTCCTGGATACAAACTTTGCAGATTTCTTTAATGTCGAATTCCTTATAACCAAAAAAATTCGAATTTTTCTGAACAAATCGAAATTTTTCTAAACAAAATCGATTTTAATGCTGTCAAACAAATCTTGCGTTTTTAGCTAGATTTCACATCAAATCGCACACACACTATCAAGATTTGACATTTCTCATGCATCAAGATGAAATTAAATGTTCTCATTACAATTTTGTGACGAAGTTAAAAAAGAAAACCAATGTTTAAGTGTTCTTAATTGTTTAATATTTCAGTGAATGATGAAAAAAAGTAAAGATAATTGTGCGTATCTTCAAGAAACAAAAAATCCCATTAAAATAACATACAATTCGCGAGGAAAACACGTTGCAAAATTATTTTTCTTCGTCCCCTAGTGAAATATTCAGATTAGATCCTCGCTGCTGTGTGTGGATTAATTTTGTATTGTAATTTTTTTACTTGATTACGCGCACAATTGTTTTTGATGTTTTTCAATTATCAGACAAAATATATTTGCTTTTAAATTATCAAAACAACGCGAAAATAAAATACACTTTAATATTTGCTTAGCGCGCACTACTTCTTAGTTTTTGTGCGACAACAAAATTCCTGTCAAATTGCACTCACACACTCACAAAAAAAAATCGAATATTTTTTAAATTCCTTCTACCAAGAAATTTTTTTTAATGAAATCGACTTCAAATGGTTGTAAGGAATTCGACATAAGAGTACAATCTTTAATTGACAAACCTGAACCCAATTCCTTCGAATTTATGGATTTAATTGCATCCTCATCCCTGTCTCCAAGCTTTCGATGCCATTGGTGGATACAATCTTCTTTGTGAACCGCTGCAAGAACTCTTTTTGGCTGACGCAGCACATATATAGAAGAAATCAAATCTCCTACTGCAATTTGGACACTACCCTTCCAAATCTGACACACCTTATCAGCAAACACAACTCTGCAACCCTTCTCTACCAAGCAAGACACTGACAGCAAATTACCTTGTATTTTTGAAACATACAATACGTTCTCAATCGTTCCAGTAGCCTGAGAATTTCTATTATTTAGAAACTTTACTTCACATGTACCTTTTCCTTCCGAAATGATTTCACTTCCATCGCCAATGAAAACTTTTTCTTTGATGAGAGGATTGAAGCTAATGTCGATTTCTTTTCAACTATTGGAGATCAAATCCTTTTTTTTGGTTGTAAGGAACTCGCAAACAAAATAAATTTTTTTCTGTGATTGTATGTGTGTGCGATTTGACAGGCCCGAACGCACAATTCTTAATTTTTTTTTTTGAAAATGGAAAATTGTAATTCAATCTACATATAGTAAATTTAATTTAATTTATTTTATTTTATTTACTGAAGAACGTGAACTTTATACTTTTACACCACGGAAATAATTTAATTGAACAAATTGACTGAAAAGCCAAACGTAAACATCAGCCAGAGAAATGTCAAATCTTTCTAGAGTGTGCGCAAGTCGGTGTAAATCTTTCTAATGTCGAATTCCTTATAACCAAAAAAATTCGAATTTTTCTGAACAAATCGAATTTTTTCTAAACAAAATCGATTTTAATGCTATCAAACAAATCTTGCGTTTTTAGATAGATTTCACATCAAATCGCAGACACACTATCAAGATTTGACATTTCTCATGCATCAGGATGAAATTAAATGTTCTCATTACAAATTTTGTGACGATGTTAAAAATGAAAACAAATGTTAAAGTGTTTCAAATTATTTAATATTTCAGTGAATGATCAAAAAAGGTAAAGATAATTGTGCATATATCTTCAAGAAACAAAAATCCCATTTAAATAACATACAATTCGCGAGAAAAACACGTTGCAAATTTATTTATCTTCGTCCCCTAGTGAAATATTCAGAATAGATCTTCGCTGCTGTGTCTGGATGGATTTTGGATTGTAATTTTTTTACTTGATTACGCGCACAATTGTTTTTGATGTTTTTCAATTATCAGACGAAATATATTTGCTTTTAAATTATCAAAACAACGCGAAAATAAAATACACTTTAATATTTGCTTAGCGCGCACTACTTCTTAGTTTTTGTGCGACAACAAAATTCCTGTCAAATTGCACTCACACACTCACAAAAAAAAATCGAATTTTTTTTAAATTCCTTCTACCAAGAAATTTTTTTTAATAAAATCGACTTCAAATGGTTGTAAGGAATTCGACATTAAAGATTTGATTTGTTTAGAAAATTTGATCTTTTCTTCTAAACAAATCAAATTTCCCCTTCACTGATTTGATTTTTTTGTTGAAAGGAAATCCGCATAACGAAAAAATCTTTGACATTCGTTATATGGCATGTAGCCCCAGAATCTTAAATCCATCCCGAAAGAATTCCTGATGATGTCAGAAGACTGAAGTGATCGAAGGACTTGGTGATATAAATGGCATGCTGTGTCTTATTCTTCCATTGCTTGTATTAAATGCAATTCTTTTTCAGGTGCCCCTTTTTGTGACAGAAAAAACATTCCGCTGATGTTGAGTTGGTTGTCTGTGGATTAAACTTCGTGATCTTCATTGCATTTTCATGCGGTTCGAAACTGGGATTCTGACGTCGCCTATACTCTTCCAGAAGCTTCGACTGGACAACATCGAACGTCAACTCTTTTTCTTCGCTTGTTCGAGTTCCCAAAGCAGTGATGAGAGTGTCATAGCTTCTCGGAAGACTGCTCAAAAGCATAGCCACACTCCACGTCTCAGACAATTTTTCTTCGCCTATCGCTGCCAACCGTTCAAACAAATCCACCATCTCTTGAATGTGCGCTTCAACATTCCCGCCTTCATCAACTAAGCGATTCTCCGCCATCGTGCACAAAATATTCTTTTATTTATTGGAACCTGGGCCCATAACCTGTTTAAAAGTAAAAATCTTTATAGCGTATTCCGAATAAATAAAAGATAGCACAAATCAGTTTGGAAATGTAAATTTAATAAGCACAAGTAAACTCTATAATGGTTGACAAAGCAATAAAAAAGTTTGTATCCGTTGGATATGAAAATTTAAAGTGAATGCAATAAGAAAGAAATGACTCGATATAAACATGAAAGAGATAATATTAATTTTAAGATAGATCTGTTCAGTTGAAGTTATAGAACTTGTTTGTTATTCCAACAAAAGCATGGCTTGCCGTCTGCCCGATTGACATTAGTTTATACTATAAATGGAAATTTTTAATAATAATAGAATTTTTCGCTTCGACGACGGATACCTCGATAGGGTGGAATATAATAAAATAAAAAAAAAAATTACCATAAATTCATACCCAATTGCATGTAAGGGGCCAGTAAGTTAACTTTTTCAATGATGGTTTTCAATGATAGCTATAACTGGGCCCTTAGGGGCCAGTTATAGCTATCATTGAAAACCATCATTGAAAAAGTTAACTCTTGATTTTGAAACCTTTCGAAAGTTTAATCATTTAATATTTAAATGCAGAAATATAGCTTACGACCTCAAATATATTTCTCCTTCCAAAAAAATTCATTTTGACCCATATCTTCCCCATAACGTAACGATCATGGGTAAGGTAGTTCATCATTGAAAAATTAAAAGTCATTTTATGAGAAAAGTTGTGCAAAATTGAATTTCGTTTTACCTAGAAATAATTATTAAGTCAATTAGCTTAACTTTGGCATCAAAATAATCATTTGTTTTTTCTTCGAAACCTCTCAAAATTGACAATTATTATTTTCAATGATGGTTTTCAATGATAGCTATAACTGGCCCCTTAGGGGCCAGTTATAGCTATCATTGAAAACCATCATTGAAAAAGTTGGCTGTTGATTTTGAGACCCTTGGAAAGTTTAATCATTGAATATTTTAATGCAGAACTATAGCTTACGACTTCAAAATTATTTCTTCTTCAAAAAAAATTCATTTTGACCCATATCTTCCCCATAACGTAAGTTTTAATTTTTCAATGATGAACTACCTTACCAATGATCATTGAAAAAATTAAAAGTTACGTTATCGGGAAGATATGGGTCAAAATTAAATTTTTTTGGCGGATAAATAATTTTAAAATCGTAAGCTATATTTCTGCATTAAAATATTCAATGATTAAACTTTCGAAAGGTCTCAAAATAAACAGTGGCCCCTTAGGGGCCAGTTATAGCTATCATTGAAAAAGTTGGCTGTTGATTTTGAGACCCTTCGAAAGTTTAATCAAAGAATATTTTAATGCAGAACTATAGCTTACGACTCCAAAATTATTTCTCCTTCAAAAAAAAATAATTTTGACCCATATCTTCCCCATAGCAAAACTTTTAATTTTTTCAATGATCATTGGTAAGGTAGTTCATCATTGAAAAATTAAAAGTCACGTTATGGGGAAGATATGAGTCAAAATGAATTTTTTTTAGAGGTCAAATAATTTTTAAGTCGTAAGCTATATTCCTGCAATAAAATATTCAATGATTAAATATTCGAAAGGTCTCAAAGTCAACAGTTAACTTTTTCAATTATGGTTTTCAATGATAGCTATAACTGGCACCTTAGGGCCCAGTTATAGCTATCATTGGAAACCATCACTGAAAATATTAATTGTCAATTTTGAGAGATTTTGAAGAAAAAATTGGTGATTATTTTGATGCCAAAGTAAAGCTTATTTACTCAATATTTATTTCTAGGTAAAACAAAATTCAATTTTGCACAATTTTTCTCATAAAATGATTTTTAATTTTTCAATGATTATTAATGATAATTAATTACCAATGATCATTGAAAAAATTAAAAGTTACGAAGTGGGGAAGATATGGGTCAAAATGATTTTTTTTTGGAGGAGAAATAATTTAGAAGTCGTAAGGTATATTTCTGCATTAAAATATTCAATGATTAAACTTTCAAAGTGTCTCAAAATCAACAGCTAACTTTTTCAATGACGGTTTTCAATGATAGCTATAACTGGCCCCTTAGGTGGTGCGTTGTGTCGATATCGGTACAATGTAATTCATATCCGTGGAACCACATTTGTCTCTTGTCGTGTGGCTTATAAAATATAACTGACCACAAGTGGTTCCGGCTGAAAGAAAATTTTAATTATTTTATTTTAGTGTTTGTTGCCAAAGAATTTAATTTTTTCTCCAAATGGAAATTTTGTGTTTATTAAAGAACTTAAGCAAAATATCTTTTTATTTTTACAGAAGTCGCATTGAAAAATACCGATTTTTGTCGTTTTTAAGATCTTATTACTCTGTAATGAAGCGTTTAATCATTTCGATAGGACAAATACACGCTTCACAATTCCATTTGCAAAATAGCATTTTTGTCCGGAACAGTCTTAAGGCAACGTCATAATTGGTACAAACCGAATATTGCAGCACCTGTAGCACCATATTAATCTTACTTTATAGTTCCAAAATTCTTTGAAAACAAATTTGTAATACCTCGGGAAAATAAAATTTAAACAAGAATGTTTTTATTTAATTCTACTTTTAATGGTGAACCATAATAATTACGCTTAGTAAAGAAGTAAGAAAAACTTAAAGAAAACATAAAAGACAAACTCATCAAATCAAATAAGAAAAACAATATCATCAGCAAGCATAATTTGATTGTCCTCAGTCATTTTGTTAACCGCAGCCTCAATTTCTCCCGTAGTAAACGCCTCGTCATTATTCTTATTTACTGCGGCTGTTATTCTAGCCAGCGGTAAACTTTGCTCTCTGGCCTCGCGGAACATTTTCTGGAGACTATTCTTAAAGATATTTAATCGTTCCTCAGATATGAAAGCAGGAGTCGATACGACTGTTGATTCAGTGTTGCCATTGGTCGAGGTTGCTGCTTGCGATCTTCTTGTATCGCGTAGAGTCAAATCACCAGCGTCGGGTTGCGGTGGCACAAATTCATCATCTTCATCTGCTTCAATAGGTTCCGATTGTGCCTCTGTCCTGGTGCGCTTGCTGCGCCGCGAAGGAGTCAATTCTTGGCTACCATTTTCTGTCTCTTCTTCGTCGGAATCAGCATCACCTTCACGACGACGTTTCTTCTTCTCTTTTTCAAGGACTTTCTTGAAGTAGGCGAATTGAACAAGCTCGATTGCAGCCTGTGCATCATCGACTGTTACTGTTGCTGACATACGTGCACGTGCATGGGCTGTGGAAAGACGAATCAGAGTCTCCAGACTACGTGCAGTTACGGGTTGTGTTCTAGCTACATCCGATTCGACATTATCTTGTGACCGAAGACGAGAATACTCATTTGCAATAGCTTCACATGCTTCCTCGGTTAATTTAGGTTTCATGCATTTAGCAGCTTGAATGTATTTACGCATAAAATCAACTGAGAGAATTTTGTCTTGACGCTTACGCGATTTTCCATGCAAAAGAGCATCATATTTTTCGTAAAGTTCTGTTTCTTTTTTATTCTGAAAAAAAAGGTTAAATGTAAGAATTAATAAATTATAAAATTTGAAATTCATACTTCTTCTTTATTGCTGACAAATGCAAGAGAATCGGCATAGCTGCTTCCCATAGATAAAACTTCACCATCAGATTCTTTTGGGTCTCTAAAGAAGAAAAATAATTTAATAAATATTGAAATAATATAAACATATAGTTAATAAAGGTAAATATACAGACTATCGACCCTATAACGGTTTTAAGTTATGCATCAAATTGACATAAATGTCAATTAAGAATTAAGGCTCTCCCAAACCGAAGATGTATAGCATTGTGTATCCTTTTATTTTTTTTTATTATTGTGGCTGTTTAGCTCCGATCTCGCGTTGGTTTAGGAGAGCATTTAGACCGATGTGAAATTAAAGAAAATGGATTAATATCAATGAATTTGGGTTTGTGAAATGATTTTCGGTTTTATCCATTTTTTTGAAATATTGGCTGTTGGCCGAGAAACTTAACTCTCAAATTTGTCAACTCTTCCTTTTTGGTAAAGTATAAACAGAAATATCTAAACATCTGTACTATGTAGTATTTTTGCCTTAATCTTAATATTATATATTAGTCGACCGTAGCGTTTGTCTGTCTGTTTGTTCCTCTCTACCTACGAAAATACTGAAATAATTTAAATGAACATTTATGGAGCAAGAGCTTGAAACATGAGAATGAATATAGACTATGCGATAAGCGATAGGTTGAACAAAGAGATATACATAAGTTAATGGGTAAATTGGATTAAGAGGATTGACAAATGGACAAGGACATATGGTGCATGTGGCCAATAGGGATTGCTTAAGGATGCTCTTACATAATATGCAGTGACCAACCGCTTTCCCACTAAATATTTGGGAATGTGCTTATATATACTTAAAGAAAGGCTTTTTAGGGCTCAATATATTTTATGTTACTAATGTCGAATTGCTTACTACCAAAAAATTATATAAAAAAAAATCGATGTTATGCTTATGTTTTTAGCAAGATTTCACATGAAATAGCACACACACTATCAAGATTTGACATTTCTCATGCATCAAGATGGAATTAGTTGTACAATTTTGTGACTATGTTAAAACAAAAACAAATGTTAGTGTTTTAAATTAATTAATAATTAATTAATGAATTATCAAAAAATGTAAAGATAATTGTGATACCTTCAAGAAACAAAAATCTCATTTAAAAACATATAATTTGCGAGAAAAACACGTTGCTAAATTATTTTTTCTCGTCCTCTAGTGAAATATTCAGAATAGATCCTCGCCGCTGTACCTGGATATATGTTAGATTGTAATATTTTTTTTTAATACGCGCACAATTTTTTTTTCAATTATCAGACGAAATCAGCCCAATTCTAAATATTCCCCGGGAAAAAAAAACTCCCCGTGAGATTTGTTCTCCTAAATTAAAAATGCACACCAAATATATTTACATTTTCCATTTTTTTGACATTTAGAATGCCAGCTTCTTTCTCGTATGTAGTATTATTTTTCATATTTGCAGTTTGCTTAAATTAAGGAAAAGGGGCAAAAATCCCGGGAATTTATAGTTTAGAATAGGAGAGTAGGGAAAATGGAAGCATTTCCCCGGGAATTTTTATTTAGAATTGGGCTGAATGTGTTTGGTTTTAAATTATCAAAACAACACGAAAAATTAAATAAACTTTAATATTTGTTTAGCGCCCATCACTTCTTTGACTTTGAGCGGCTACAAAATCGATTCTTTTTTTTTATTTCCTTCTACAAAGAAAAAAATTTAGATGAAATCGATTTCAGATGATTGAATTCGACATTAATTATAATGGACTCAAATGAAAGTTTCTTTGACTTTCAGTTTAAAATTTAAAAAATTTTTTGAGAAGTTTAAAAAAAGAAAAAGAACATGCTCCGTTTGTCCATAATCCAGAAAATTGGCGGCTATTACAGAAGAAACTACTGCAACTCAATTTTAAACACTTTGCCACCATCATTTCGGATATTTTTTTGCTTAGAAAAATAAATAAATAAATTGGGTGGCGCAACGGCTCGTGAAGAACCAGGGCCTAAGGTGACTAACAACTCGCAACCATTCCTGTTTGCACCTGTCGACAGGAATGGAAGAGACCTACAATTTTATGCCGAATCCGAACGGCTAGACGAGAAGCACTTATCATGCTATGTGATAACCTCAAAAAAACTTTTAGTTTTTAGGTGGACGAGGCTGGGAAGTGAACCCAGACCTCCAGCGTGACAGTCGAACGCACTAACCATTACGCTACGGGCTACGTCTTATACTGGGTGGAACTAAATTGATTTGCATTGGTTTTATATAAAAAAGACGGTGTTTCCCGGGTGAAACAAAAAAATGATATGGTTCGAGTAAAAAGCGTAAAACTTGACTTCTAATGGTCGGATCTTCAAGATTGAGACCGTAAAATGACGGAAAAAACAGGTTACAGTCGTTTGTATTAAAAGAAAGGGGTACAATTAATATATTAAAGCAATTAAATGGTGTTTGGCGAATATTTTAAAAGGGAAAATGTTATGAATAAATTCAAATGAATTCACTCTTAAAAAACGCTTCACATATAACAAAATGGCTAATCTGCCAAAACATTATGTATCCGGAAGCTTTAAAATAAAAAAATACATAGTTGGGAAGATAAACAAATGTCGAAAATCTCCTCTAATTTTTTTGCGAAGCAACGCGAGCAGGGGTCGGCTAGTTTTTAATAATTCAAAAAATTTTCTCGTCGATTATGCCCTTCTTTTCTTAATTTTTTTATTGAGTTCATTAGTAAAATCGGCTAGCTTTATAAATATGTATCGTTGACCTGTATAATAGTTATAATACACTTCTGATAAGCTCTTTACAGCTCAAATCACACCATTACTTTTTTAGTTTGAAACTTTTTTATTCTATGAAGAATTATATTTTTAATCATTTGTCTACTATTGATAAAAATGGTTCTCTTGGGGATATTTTCATTACTCTATTTAATGTTGGTACTAGAGATTTTTAACGTCAATTTTAATTCAAGTTTAAAAAAACTGCCCCTCTCGCCTTTACGGAAGTAAACAGTCTACTCCTCACTTTTATTTAGTCCCTCAACAAGAATTCTTTGCGCTAATCATTTGCACTCTAAACTCATAATATAACAGTTTTTGTAATAATGATAATTTTTCAATTGCTTCACCATATTTTTTTTGTCAAGGGCGACTCAAAATAAATGGTACGAATGAGTTAAAAAAAAAAACATTACGCATAAACTTTCTATGAGTTGCAGGCAGTTATTTGGTAAAAATTGCTATTCACCCTATTGTATACACATATTTGCAAATTTGAATGAACAAATTTTTGTTTCGAATTTGCGGGCACAACTCTATTGCAATTAATTGTGATAACCCATCACTTTGTGCCTCCGATAAATTAGTAATTATTATTATTATTTTAAAGATTAAAATGTCTGAACAAAATTTGAAAACAAAAATGTTCCTTACCTGTAACGATGCATTCGCACCACATGGTCAGCAATCATGTTATCCGTATCGGGATTAATGACATCTAACATTACAAATAGTAAATCAAAACGAGACAACAGCGAGTCCTGCAATCCTATGTTTTCCATTGGAGTCTTATATTGATCATACTGTGCAAAGAAAATTCCAGTTATTGAACAAAAAATTATTAAAATTTTCAACTTGATTTCTTACCCTTCCATAGACAGGATTAGCTGCAGCTAACACAGAACACCGTGCATTTAAAGAAGCATGAATTCCAGCCTTGGAAATTGTAACCCTTCCCTGTTCCATGACTTCATGGATAGCCGTACGATCCATGTCACTCATTTTATCAAATTCATCTATGCAAACAACACCTCGATCGGCCAATACCATAGCACCGGCTTCAAGTCTGCGCTCACCAGTTTCTTGATCGGTGGTTACAGCTGCTGTCAGACCAACACCCGTCGATCCTCGACCAGTTGTTGGAATGGCTCGCGGTGCAGTGTTCAAAACATACCGCAGAAGTTGCGACTTAGCCACACTGGGATCTCCAATAAGGAGAACATTAATATCGCCCCTTAGGCGTGTTCCATTGGCAAGGTTCTTTTCAACTCCGCCCAGCAAAAGACAAAGAATGGCTTTCTTAACGTATTCATGTCCATGTATTGATGGAGCCAGACTTTTCGACAGCAACTCAAAAACTTCAGGGTCTTTAGAGATTTTTTTGAAGGTCAAGTAGTCCTTTCGAGTGATTCCCAAATCATTATCCTTTTTCAAATGTGATATGTTATTGGCGAGAAGAACTGTTTTGAATGTTCCTGATGTGTAGCCGCCATGTTTTCCCGGCAAACATCGATAGTTCCCTGTGAATTGTACTCTGTCACCAGGTTTGCATTTATCCACTAAGTCATCATCGCAAATAACATCTATGGAACGAGGCAGCTGTCCAGCAGGTGCCTTCTCTGGCATTTCCTGAATTGTTAGGCTCTGATGATCCTTGTAGATGGACAGACCAAATTCGGTCTCAAGGAGATTTCCATCGTCATCTTTAGTTGGATATACTGCACTGGAAGGAACTGCTTCATACGAAGTTAAATCAGTGTACTTCCTCTCCATAACTTTCTTAGTTGCTGGACAAAAATGAACGCTTCGAACGACTTTTGGTCGGATAAGGGACACTTTTGTGACAATACCTTCAACACAAACTAAGTTACCTAGATAACTGATAAGAGCTATTAGAATAATGTTTCTGTAATATTGAAAACTGAACAAACAAAAACCTACGTAGAAGTGAGACCCCTTGGAGTGAAATGATTGTTGCCGAAACAACCCTCGAAGCCGATGAAGAAGTCTTCGTAAGTCTTAGAGTAACTTGGGTCGATGGACGCAACATATTCCTTTAAAGCCCGCCCAAATGCTAACAGTTCATCGGAGGCGTTTTTTAGAATTCCGAGGGCACGTTGTGGATTCTTTCGTTTTAAGTCATTTATGTTAACGATAAGACGCTTTTTCTTTTCTGCTATCATTTCTTTAACATGTCCAGTGTAGGCACCTTGGTCTTCCTAACAAATAAATATGATGAACGTTTGGAATTGTACAAAATAGCAGAAGTCGTACTTACCTCATCGTCAAGGAAATCCAAATATTCTCGTTGGATATCTCTAATAAATTGCTCTGCGTCGGTCATTATGATAAGATAATACTTGAATATTTATAACTTTTGAATATTTCGAAAAGATATAAATATTTTAAACTTTGTTAATTGTTAAAAATAAATAGAACAGAAATTTGGAAATACAATCAAATAAAATAAAAATTGCTCTTCTGTTTTGTGTTTGGCGGGAAAATTACATGTGTGAAGTTAGCTTCATTTCAGTTGTGTACATTTTGACAGTGGCCACGTTCGGGTGGTAAGACCCCTTTCACACCAGGAAACTGAGACCGCTTTCACAAAAGGAAACTGAGTTGCCAGAAACTAGCTAGTTTTCGGCGAGAAAGGTGAGAGAGGAGATTTTTTTCTTTCCCTTACGCTCTTCTCGCCAGAAAACTCCCAGTTACCGGCAACTCAGTTTCCTTGTGTGAAAGGGGTCTGAGTTGCCGGCGATTTTTAGTTTGTAGGCGAGAAGGGCGTAAAAGGAAGACAAAAAATTTCCCCTCACACCTTTCTCGCAAACAAACTAGCCAGTTTCTGGCAACTCAGTTTCCTTGTGTGAAAGCCGTCTAAGCAGATACGTATCTGAGATATGTTATGTGGATTTCCTTTCAACAAAATCAAATCTGTGAAGGGGAAATTTGATTTGTTTAGAAGAAAAGATCAAATTTTCTAAACAAATCAAATCTTTTATTTTATGTCGATTTCTTTTCAACTATTGGAGATCAAATCTTTTTTTTGTTGTAAGGAACTCGCAAACAAAATAAATTTTTTTCTCTGATTGTATGTGTGTGCAATTTGACAGGCCCGAACGCACAATTCTTAAATTTTTTTTTGAAAATGGAAAATTGTAATTCTATCTACATATTTAAATTTACACCGACTTGCACACACACTAGGAAGATTTGACATTTCTCTAACTATTGTTTACGTTTGGCTTTTCAGTCAATTTGTTCAATTGAATTATATCCGTTGTGTAAAAGTATAAAGTTCACGTAGTTCAGTAAATAAAATAAAGCCGTAACTACATAGACCTACTTTTGTACAAAAGTGAGAAATTAAAATTCTCGCTAAAGAAACGTGCTTGCACAAAAACATACGAAAATTGTTCTGAGATGTAAATTAGACCACCATGCACGATTTTCCATTGTTTTCTTTGCAAGCAGGTGCCTTCAGAATAGATATTTATTTCTCACTTTTGTACAAAAGTAGGTCTATGTAGTTAAGGCTTAAAATAAAATAAATAAAATGTACTTTATGTACATTATGTAGATAGAATTACAATAATTTTCCATTTCAAAAAAAAAAATTAAAGAGTTGTGCGTTCGGGCCTGTCAAATTGCACACACATACAATCACAGAAAAAAAAATATTTTTTTTGCGTATTCCTTAAGGTTAGACCGCACTAGGCGGAACTGCACAGCAGCGGAACTGCGATTCACAATAATTTGTATGAAATTTTATGAAGTTCTGTTGCCGCTTAGTGCGATATAGCTCATACAATTTCATACAAATAATGTTTTGCCGCGTCGTGAAGTTTAGTTCCGCTGCAGTTGTGTGCGGTCTAACCTTTACAGCACAAACAAATATTTGATCTCCAATAGTTGAAAAGAAATCGACATTAGAATCTGATATGTTTTCGAACGACCAAAACCAGATACGTAACCCATGGACGTATTATGTCGATTTCTTTTCAACGATTGGAGATCAAATCTTTTTTTGTGTTGTAAGGAATGCGCAAAAAAATAAATTTTTTTCTGTGATTGTATGTGTGTGCAATTTGACAGGCCCGAACGCACAATCCTTTAATTTTTTTTTTGAAAACTGAAAATTATTGTAATTTTATCTATGTACATAATGTACATATAGTAAATTTTATTATAATTACTGAACAACGTGAACTTTATACTTTTACACCACGGATATAATTCAATTGAACAAATTGACTGAAAAGCCAAACGTAAACAATAGCCAGAGAAATGTCAAATCTTCCTAGTGTGTTTGCAAGTCGGTGTAAATCTTTCTTAAATAAAAGATTTGATTTGTTTAGAAAATTTGATCTTTTCTTCTTAACAAATCAAATTTCCCCTTCACAGATTTGATTTTTTTGTTGAAAGGAAATCCACATTAGATATGGACTGCTAGCCCCCAACTTCACGTTGGTTCCAGCTTTAACTTAAACGACACGAGCGGCCGGTGGCGCAAAGCGGAAAATTTGTGTAACTATTGTCATTTGAAGTTTTGGAAATGACCACAGTCCAAAATCCAAATGACAGATTAGTATTCGTGGAATTTGTAAAGAAGATTTAAAATGCAAGCCAAAATTTTTATTTATTAAATCGAAAGTTATTAAATTAAGAATTTTACTTATAACTTCTCATTTATAGAATTTCTTTAAAGAAGAAAATTGGCTTTGGATAATCATGAAGACTAATTCAATTATTGCAATCTTCAATTCTGACAATGAAAAAGAATAAAATTTGTCCTGGACATTGATCTCACTCCTGCTTGCAACGAATTAGTTACTCCTGTCGAGCTGCAAGGCTTCTAAATTCTCCAAGTAAGTTTTTATTGCACCAATATATATATACAATGCAAAAATGCTGTGTCCATTATTTGTTTAAGGGTGCATTCCTTGGGAAGGATTTTAATAGGAATTCAATGTTTATTATTATACGTATACGAAATATTATACTTCGAGAAGTTTTTCTAAATAATAAAAATTGGCACTGTTCATATGGAATGGGGTTCCTGATTTTTCAGTATTTTTTTTTAATGACAAATTATGTTTATTTCACATGAAATTAGTTTATTTATTTCTTGTACAAGTTTTGGTGTAGTTTTAGCATTGGGCTGGGACACAGTACACAAATAAATAAGTGTTATGTGAGATGATTAACACACAACCTAAGTGTTAACTCTCACATGAAAAACATACAAACAACCGCAACGTAGAAAGAATATTATCTCAAAATATTCCTTCTCGTTGTTCAAGGTTAGCACCATACCCTTCCTCAATAACCAACCGAAAAGCAAAACGATATTAATATCGAATGAATATCAAGGTCAGCCAAATCATCAAGAGGTGCATTTAATTAATTGAATAATATTCGTCACCATTAAACGAATACCAACAATAAAAAAAAGCAAAAGCAAGACAAGAGGCAATTAAGAATTCGATTCGCCGTACTCAGCAACAATAGTACGCAATCGTTTTGTGTATCTAAATGGTATTAAGGTAATACGAAACCAATGACGAATACAACAAATGCACCTGACGGTTACAATGCAGGGAATCCCAACTGGGCCAACATAAATACCGCCATATACTTAGCAGGTGAAAGTCACGAATTTCATTGGTTCCCAGAATTCAGTCCTCATTTGGTCCAATTTGCGCAACCACTTTTAGAATTTACGTCAGCGGATTTAATTAGTTATTAACAATTTAAGTTTTGGCGTATACTTAGCAGACATAGAAACAAAAGTGGGCTTTTTTGGTGTCAATCGATCGGGAATGGTGTTGTCGAATTTGCGCAACCTATTTTAGAATTTAGAGCATCATAGTTTAGTTAATAATTAATAAAATGTAAGAAAATGACAGCTCTATAAACAATTACAATTTATAAACAAATATACGTTTCGTAACGTCAAATAAAACAGGACTAGCACATGTAAACCCACTTTTCTGTCCCAATTTAATATTTTTTTTTTGTTTATGATTGGTTCGACAGTTCTTTTTTTTTGTGAATTTGCTGTGGTGACTTTTATCTCGGTACGTGCGTCTCAATATTATTGTCGTGTTTTTAGCTACAATTCGCGGTTTTACATTGAATAATAATAAACAAAAATTAATGAACTCTTGTTTGTCTATCTTTAACATTGATAGTCATTTAAATAAAGTGTTTTTGTGTTTTTGCTTATTTTATTTATTGTAATTGTTTATAGAGCTGTCATTTTTTTACATTTTACAAATTCATTAATATTCATATCTTTGCCAGATCGTGCTTGGAATCTATCCCAATGTTTAAAAATCATGTGTAGATTCAAATTATGTTCAATTTTCTTGGAGAAGTGGAAAAATTGTATGCATAACTTTTCTACTCAAGTCGGAGAAGAAATATCAAATTGCTAACTATAGACCCATAAGTCAAATGCCGATAGTACTCAAAAAACTAGATAAGCTGGTTCAGGAGAAGTTATTATTCAGAATGGCATTTCCAATCTACAGCATCAGCACGGGCCTTGTAGGTCTACTTGCAACAATTTGGTTGAGTTTACAAATTTGTATTCAACTGCTGCACAGGTTGATATGCTACACAAACTTTGTAGAAGCTTTTAGTAGAACCAATCTAAGCATCTTATTGGATAAGCTTAAAGCTTATAGATTTGACGGTTTTACTTTAAAATTGTTTACATCTTATTTTTTTTGGGAGAAAGCAATTGGTGGAAATTGGAACGACTGTTCAAAGGAAATTTTTGCACTTTCGGTAGTTCCCGTAGCCAGCCATTTGGTGCTTCTCATGCTCTCTTATATAAACGATATTATAAAAAAAAATTATCATCTTCTTATTTTTGCTGATGATATCAAGTTTTTCTATAATATTACAAACTTAAATGATTGTATCTCATTTCAAAGTGAACTAAACTCATTACAAGTCTGGTATACTTCAAATGACCTAGAACTTTAGGTGTGGAAGATGTGCCTTGATGACATATGGCCGTATTTTGCCTCCAGTTTTGACCAATAATATTCTTAAGGGAAATAATTTATCAAGGGTTCATGAGTTTAAGAATCTCGGTACAGTTTTTGATACAAAACATACGTTTGATCTGCACAAAAATTATGTTGTGCCAAACGCAAAATCTCTTTTAGGGTTTGTTAAAAGGAACTCTGTGGTTTTAAAAGATCCATGCACGGTAAATTACTTTTCATGTTCATTGGTAAGACTTTATCTTGAATATTGTCACATTTTATGGTACCCTAGCACTGTAAAAAACATTAACCGGATTGAAAGGGGTCAAAAAATATTGTTGGGGCTTTCCTTGAGAAACTTTGCAAAATCAGAAAATACGATATTTCGCTTTAATAGCAAACGTTTATTATTAAGGTTTGATACTCTTGAAAGGCGTAGAAAAGTCTCATGTGTAATGTTTATTCGTAATATTTTGAAAGGTGAACGTCTACTTTCCCAAATTCAAATGATGACTCCTCAAGATCCAAAGGATCGAGGCAGTTACTGTCATGATATATAAAAAGCTGTAAACCGAAAGATCCCCGGTCCGATTTTAAATAATGTTAAGGAAAATTTATGGCAGTCCGAGAATATATAAATAAAGTACCAAGTGTCAAACAAACCTTATTCTATCCAGAAATCAGTCTACATATTTTTATAACATAACATTCCATAAAAATTGGAATAGGAGTCGGAAGAACCATTAACAACACGTTTATTGGCAGATGCCGTCTAAGAGGTAAGTCTCCTTAAAAAGGGAGCATTAAAAGATAAAACTTATGAAAAAAAAAAATATAAATATATAAAATAAAAACATATAAATATATAAAATAAAAATATTATATAAAAAAAAGCAACTTAAAATAAGTAAACCATTAACACACCTTTAGGTACCGGTTATACACTAGGAGAATTCATAGGTGCGATGCAAATACCAACACTGCACACATGTGACTTTCATTGAACATGACCTAGCCATCCCGAAGATGGAATTTTAAGGTATAATTTTATGGGAACCTACTGTAATGTAGATGGCCCTCACAAATTATTAACGTTTTCAAAAATACATGAAAGTAGCACAAGTATTCAGATAGATGAGGTATACAGTACCGGTACCCCACTGTTAGGCGCCAGTTATAGCGATAATTAAAAACCATCAGTAAAAGTTGAAACAGGTGAAAACTGGAATTTTTTACTTACGGGCGGTTATAGTAACCAGTAAAATTATATCATTAAATTAATGTCAAACCCACAGCCGCAATCTTTTATTTATTTTTAATGATGCAAAATGCTTCAGTAATTTTTTTACTGATGAGTGGAACAGTAAAAAAATGGAACATAGAAAACTGAAACGAAATGTTCCATTTTTTGGGTTTTGACAATCAGCTGTTCAGTAAAACGAATTTCCATCAGTAAAATAAATAAATGCTTTTTTTACAAAAATTATTCATCCTTGGGATAATTTTTTGGCAGAAAAAAATATTTTTATTGATTTGCCATCGATTCGTACCATTTTAATGTTTCAATTCTTTTTTTAACACAGCAAATTATCCAAAAGAAATTTTTTACTGATGGTTTTTAATTATCGCTATAACTGGCGCCAAAAAGAATGGGTTGTCCATTTCGCACAATGGAAATTGACTCACTCGCATGTGAATAACCCAAATGAAACACACCAATCCAGTCAGACAAACCGTATTCAAAAAGGTTGAAGGTGATTTGGTAAAAACCTAACTAAACTTTAAAAATAATTCACTCGAAGATGAATGTATTTTGCGGCGCAACAAGGCCTTGACAATGATTCTGAAAGTTTATTTTTAAAATATTTAGATTCTTTGAACACAACTATTTTGCAAATTACCAATGTCCCCAGATCCGCCTCGCAAAGTGGAAGTGGAAGTGGGCAAAGAAAAGTTGTGACTGACGGGAATGTTAAATTGCAGAAATTATCAATGCGACGTGGCATTGATAAACAAAAACAACATAATCTCAGGCAAAGAAACAGGACTAATAAACCTTCTTAAAATGGAAATAACTTCGCGAAAATAAAAGAAGAATTTAAACATATAAGAAATACGTATAGGTATATCAAAATAATAAGAATGGCCATCGATGCCACCAATTATATAAAAACAAAAATAAAAAATAAATCAAAATAAAAGAAGAATTTAAACATTTATAAGAAATATGAATATATCAAATAATAAGAATGGCCATCGAAGCCACCAATTATATACTGCAAGCGCAGAAAATTATGAACCAGTACTACTCATCAGTAGACTCACTTAAAAAGAAGAAACATAAATCATTACTACGATTCAGAAATCTAAATAATAAAACAAATTTTGTTTATCTCTTTTCCTCTCATTAGAATAGATATTTTCTGGATAACCAGAGCACTTGCAAAATATAAGATACATTCCTACTGTCATCTTATCCAAAATAATATATAATGTTGATTAGAACTGCCTTAAATGAAAAACAGTTTTTTTTTAATAAACCTTATTTAAATAGACGGGACACAAAAACATTATACAAGTTTACAAAAAAGAAACACTTACATACCTTACTTACGACCTTCGATTACGTAGAATTACGTACTTAGGGAACAATAAATAGGCAAACAAAATTGACAATATGAAAAGAAGGAGGAAGAGCCCCAAATTAGAAAACCATAAGAAAAGAGGGATAAAGAGCCTCACATTAAATAAAAAAAAAAAATAATAATAAATAAATAAAAGAGGGAAATAGAGAACCCCAAATTAAAACAATAATAAAAAGAGGGAAATAATCATCAAAAAAAAATCAAAAAAAAAAAATAATTAAAAAAAAAACAAATCCTAAGCAAAAAAAAAAAAATAATTCCACATACAAAAATATTCATACACACATACACAAACTACCTAAAATACAACAAAAATATTCATACACACATACACAAAAATACCTAAAAACATAAATATTCATACAAACATACATAAGTATACCTAAAATACAACATAAATATTCATACAAACATATTTTTTTTTTTTTTTTTTATTTGTACGCGCACTAAAGGGGTTGTGACTACCCTTAATATGTTGAACACAGTGCGAGCTTAAGGAAAATAGGGAAGGATTTAAGAGGAGGAACCGATGCACATTGGTTTTGAAGTTCTGAATATTAAAATGGGAGGGAAAGATAGAGTCGGGTAAAGCATTCCACATTCGCGTGGTGCGGGAAAAGAAAGAATCCCTGAACTTGACAGTACGTCCGAAGTTGGGCTCAAGGGTAAACTGATGGGCATTCCTAGCAGCGCGAGTATTACGGTTGAATTGTTTAAGGGGAGGAATGCAACTGGCTATTTCGCTAGAGCACTGTTTATGAAAATAACGATAAAATAATGAAATACAAGAAACATTGCGGCGGTGTTCTAGAGAAGCAAATGTATCAGTTATATTTCTTTCACCTATCATTTTCATAGCTCTTCTTTGAATTCTATCCAATAGGCTTAAATGGGTTATTGGAGCACCTGCCCAAACATGAGAGTTGTACTCGAGTTTTGGACGAATAAAGGCTTTATAGATTACAGCCAGATCAGAAGGAGAGAAAAATTTCTTGCATCGCCGAAGAAAACCTAAGCACTTAACAGCATTTTTGGCGACGTCGAATATGTGGTCATTCCACAGAAGGTGGTCTGTTATACACATACCGAGGACTGAAAGCTTTTCGGTTTCCTCAATGCAAGTGCCACTCATGGATAGTGGCATAGGGGGTGGGTTTCTCTTAGACGACAGTAGACATCATTGGGTTTTTGAAGCATTAAATTCCACTCGGTTTTTAATTCCCCATTGGACAATGCTGTCAAGATCGGAATTTAATGAGCTAATCATACGCTGCCGTTCAAGTTCCACATCCGAAGGACATGGATGTGAATCTGAAAACGAATATGAGAAGCTGAGGGTGCTGTCATCAGCGAAACAGTTTAATGGATTAGACGTTTCAGACAGAAGATCATTTATGAATATAAGGAAGAGAGTCGGAGACAAAACGGAGCCCTGGGGCACACCAGCATTTATTTTGTGAATTTCAGACTTGAAACCGTCCAATACAACTTGTATTGAACGGTCCGAAAGGTAATTTCTAATCCAACGAAGAAGAGATTCATCGAAACCAAATGCGCGCATTTTCGATAAGAGAGCTTGATGCCAAACTCTATCAAACGCTTTTGAAATATCAAGGGCAATAATCTTACTTTCTCCAAAACGATGTAAAGATGTGTTCCACTGTTCGGTGAGATATACCATCAGATCACCAGTGGACCTATTGCTACGAAAGCCGTACTGCCGGTCATTAAGAAGCTTTCGTTCCTCGAGATATTTCTTTAGCTGGAAATTAATCAGCGTTTCCATGACCTTGGAAAGAAGGGACGTAAGTGCAATTGGTCGATAGTTTGAGGGTGAGGAAGATACGCCTTTTTTAGGGACAGGCTAGACAAATGCTGTTTTCCATCCACTCGGAAAGAGACCAGTAGAATAGGACAGATGGAAAAGCTTACGCAGTGGTTTTGCCAGCGTTGAAGAACACCTCTTCAGAACAATGGGAGGGATACTATCCGGGCCAGCGCATTTGTGTACGTCGAGATCTTTTAGAACTCTAGCAACTGCACGAGTGCGAAAGAAGATTTGTCCCATGAAATCATTTGCGCTCTCAAGTACAGGAGGAGTCATAACACTTTCTGGCAGCGTCGAATTAACAGCAAACTGTGCTGCAAGCAAATTGGCTTTATCTATCGAGCTGACAAAAGGTGTATCGTTGAAGACGAGCGTTGGAACCGACGACGAAGTAGCATTTCGTATATTCTTTGCAAATGACCAAAAATTTTTACTACCTGTGGGACATTGTAGTATTTTTTGCCTTAATTTCTGGTCATGCAAAAATTTGGTTCGTCGAATATGAACATTACAGGTCTTTCTAGCTTGTTTGAACTTATTCCGGTTTTCCTCAGTAGGGTTGGCTTTATAACATCGGAAACTTACTTCTCTGACCCTAATAACCTCTTTACAGCTCGAATCAAACCATGAGTTTTCCTTGGGTTTGATAGATTTTACCCTATTCGGGATAAAATTTCTCATTCCACAAAGAATTAAATTTGTGATCATATCTGCACTGGCATCTACGTCACTATCGAGGAAGCATAGTGACCAGTTAAAGTTACTGAAGAAACCGTTGAGACCGTCCCAGTTGGCTTTCTCGTATTGCCAAACGGTTCTCGTTGGTACTTTCTCTTTAACTGAGTTTTGTTGGCACGAGAAATTAGCAGATATGACACAATGGTCTGATGAGCCTAGAGGCGAAAATACACTAATAGTGTATATATTAGGGTCAGAGGTAAGAAACAAGTCTAGTGTGTTGGCGGATTGACCTGCAACATCAGGGATTCGAGTTGGCTCGTTAACAAGCTGAGTCAGGTGGTTTAACTCAGCAAAGAGCTCAACATACCTTCCTTCGGGTGTTGTCTGGCCAGAAAAGCGAAGCCAACTGGAACTGTGTACATTGAAATCGCCCGCAATGACGATTTCAGTGTGAGGATAATGGGCAACAATTCTTAGGATGGAGTCGGACAGAGCATCAAATTCGTTAAAAGTTGAATTTCTGTCCAGATTTGGGCTCCGATAAATAAAACAGGAATGAATGATGTTGTTATTGACCGTAAATTTGAACCACATGAAGTTAAAATTTGTGTTTGAGCACAAACCATATTGTGGTTGAAGTTGGTACGCAACATCATTCCTTATATAAACAGCGAGACCGTGATGGGGAAAGAATAATGGCACTAAATTATAACCAGGCAGATTGAATTCCGCATGATCGGAGTTTTCTCCTACCTGAGTTTCACTCAGTGCCAAAACGGCTGGCCTGCTTTGCGCAGTATAGACGTATACAGCACAGAAATTCTGTCTAATCCCCCGAATGTTGCTAAAGTCGACTCTAAATTCACCCACCATTTCAATAAAAACAAAAACTAACTAAAACCAAATCAGACAATTAACTAAGATGAATGTCTAATCTTAATCCCAATTTGAACTTTACTATAACAAACTATCGCCAGTGTTATGCCTTGGCGACAGACTGCTACAGATCCGGCCCTGGTTACTAAGAAAAGACAAACACCTATTTATCTAATATCATGACAGCTTAATCCCTGCGAGCACGGTGAGGGGATACCTACACAATGCAACAGCAATTAAGCTTACACGACTGTGAGAGATAATGGGTAAGGAGAAGGAAGGAATTTACCGCTCTGTGTTATGATGATGATTTTTTTTTTTTGTTTTTTCTATTTTTCATTTTATGTTTCTTATTTGGGCTATTGCACTGTGTTGATTGTTGTTTTTAATTTGGTATGCACAAGAACTATCACTGATCTACATTGCACGACAAGTAATGGGTATTTTTTTTTTTTTTTTTTTGATAAACGTTAACGGGGGTGGGGACAAAACTCTCACGAGACGTGTGCTGCCGGTGAGATGCAGCTCGGCTACCTATAAAATAAATATTAGTACTCGAAAACATAAAACTTAAAGTAAATACAAAAACAATATAATAGAATACAATAATGTATGGAATCAGAATTTCAAATATGAAAAACCAACTAAGAGTAATTAAATAAAATAATAATGTAGTATATACAATCTAAATGGCAATTATCAATTCAATAAAAATATATAGAATACGAGGTTTCAAATGTTAAAAAAGAAAAATTATATGTATACAGATAAAATCAAAATAATTACGATGTTAAAACCTAAAAAAATTAATGATATAAATTTTTTTTTTCAAAAAAAAAAAGAATAATAATAATACTTAAAATGAATTTTTTAGTAATGATAAAAGTAGTAATTAGAATAATAGTATTTAAAAATACACAAACAAAAAAAAAAAGTTTAATGTTTAATATAAATATTAAAATATTATAATTATATTTCGAACAAAAAAAAAATTTTTCAATAAAAAACAAAATTGTAATGATCTTATAAAATTCCAATCTAAATAATTGTTAAGTTAAATATATATAAATATTGTATTTGAAATGGGTTTATAAATAATTGAATAATAAAACATATTATTAAAGGAAACAAGATAATCCTTCAATTTTTTTAATAAGTTATCAAAATTTTTTCTCTTTTTAAAAAACAACTTTTCTACACTATTTGAAATGAATTTATAGACAATATTATAAAAGGCACCAAGTTAATTCTTCAAAAAAGAATTTTTTTTAAATAAGTTATTAGATTTTTATATTTTTTTACTTAAACATATTTTCTACACCTACGACAGTCAACTTATCCTAAACATCAACACCAACGAGCAGCTTCATATCCAAAAGCAGTCATCTAGAATGAAGGAAGATACAATACAAGGCCAAACGAAACCACTGCAAAACACAATCAACAAACAAAACGATCAGCGTATCAGAAAGAAGTCATCTAGAATGAAGGAAGATACAATACAAGGCCAAACGAAACCACTGCAAAACACAATCAACAAACAAAACGATCAGCGTTTCCGAAAGAAGTCATCTAGAATGAAGGAAGACCCACGGCAAGACCACACGCAATTTTTGTCTCTTTCAAACAAAAATATGCACTTTTTCGAAGGGGGGAGGTGTTATGTGAGATGATTAACACACAACCTAAGTGTTAACTCTCACATGAAAAACATACAAACAACCGCAACGTAGAAAGAATATTATCTCAAAATATTCCTTCTCGTTGTTCAAGGTTAGCACCATACCCTTCCTCAATAACCAACCGAAAAGCAAAACGATATTAATATCGAATTAATATCAAGGTCAGCCAAATCATCAAGAGGTGCATTTAATTAATTGAATAATATTCGTCACCATCAAACGAATACCAACAACAAAAAAAAGCCAAAGCAAGCCAAGAGGCAATTAAGAATTCGATTCGCCGTACTCAGCAACAATAGTACGCAATCGTTTTGTGTATCTAAATGGTATTAACGTAATACGAAACCAATGACGAATACAACAAATGCACCTAACGGTTACAATGCAGGGAATCCCAACTGGGCCAACGAAAATAGCAGCACCAGCGAAAAAACCTACGATGGACTGAAAGACGTCGTTCGACCAATGAATGGATGACGCAACGTATGTGTAGGGAAATAAATAAGAAAATAGTGAAATGCTCATATAGCATTTCAATAATAGTAGGGCAACAAAATTGTGCAACTTATTAAATGAAATGTTTTAATAAATGAAATGTAGAACTTTAGTTTGTGAAATGCGCATTTAGCATTTCAATTATTATAACCCAAATTTTACGAATTTTGGCCCCTGTAAAATGGTAGGGATACTATGAAATGTTTGTAGAATTTAAGGTATAAATAGTAAAGTAAAATGGAAAGAATTTCTCATTAGATTCAGTGATTAAGTCAGTTTAAAGTCACAGTAATAAACCCCAGTCTTGAACAATAAAAACATTCAATCTTTCTTTTACAAAACAAGTCGGCGAAGAACTACAAACCAAAAAAAGGTAATACTAATCAAAGCTTCTTTTCCAGGTTAAAACTAGCAGGGGTTAGTTAACCTAACCCCCCAGTAGGCCCTTAGGCCATAACTAGAGAATTGGCTACCAGGGCCGAATAAAAAATCTGGAATTCACCGCGTAGGTAGGATTCCTAAATACAATTATCCCATTTCCTAGTTCCATAGGCAATATGAACCTTCTCCGAATTTTCTTCGGTTTCCCCTCTTCTAACGGTTTTTTCCAATTCCTCGGTTCATACCTAGTATGAACCCCTCTCAACCTTCCAGTTCAAAGGTTTCGCCAGGTCCGTCGTACGGCCCAAAAGCCATTAGAGGAGTACCGTCAGCGCGCCGCCAAGCAATTACGAAAGGAACTATCGGAAAATCCAACGGCCGGCCCTAGACCCATCCAACTCTGCCGCATTCAACGCGCCCCCATGCCGAGGAGAAACACGGTGAGAAGCCGGTCTTCCACGAAGCCTGTGGTGAGCACTCCAGTCGGCGACGTCGGAGCGGACACCGAGTTCGGGTCCGGCAACAGCTAGGCAACCTATACCGGTTGGCTGGGTTGAGTTCCGGGGCTACAAAGCGCTCTTACCTACAAGAGGCCCGGACCATCAAGAGGGCCGAGTACGAGGAACGACAAGAAAGAAGGCCGAACGGGCCGAAAGATGGGCGAAAAAACATAATAATAGTAATAAATTTTAAAAATAAGAACTACAATAGTGTTTGAGTTAGTTTTTCCTATAGGTTGTGTCGATGGGTTCATGCCCAAGTAAAAAAGGAAGTTCGGTGGTTCGTTATTTTTACTCTCTACTACATGTCATGTCATTGACTTCACTCACAAAAAGATTATACAACATTTATAGGTATAGGTATTTCAAATAAGACACAATGGTACTTTTGCTTACATATTATAAAATTTTCGCTTCTCTCCATCATACGAACGAAACAGACTTGATTTTTTTGTAAAGCTATCTGCTTCAAAATTGAGTCTGCTTTTTGCTTTCTTTTTGTATAGCTTGATGTTACGGACACGGGCAAAATGAAGACCCCACGACTGTAGTTTCAACTTTTTTCATTATCTCAAAATACGATACGATACACGACAAATTTATTTAGAAACTAAAATAAAAAAAAAAAATTGTATACCTAAACATCAAACGTCAAAATGTCAGATGGATCTGTTGGTTTCATAAGAAATAATAAGAGATGTGTTTCTATGGCAAATAATGGTTGCTTAGCCCATAGTGACAATAGATGGAGCTGAAAAATAGTATTTTTTTTTCACTTTGCGCCCAGAGGTGCTTCGTCGCCAAGGAGAGGAGGAATAATTTTCAGAGGAGATTTTGTATGGAAAAGAGACCCACCCAACTAACAATTTAGCTTGTAGTAGGTTCAAAACAAGCTATTTCCTGGCTTGTATAGTAACCATAACAGGTCTTATGCAAATCATTTTGGCGTAAGTTATACAAGCTAATGAACTACACAAGAACTTCCATCACAAGCACTATGCAAATCAATACCTTTCCACGAACATCTTAATTAGGCCTTAAAAAAGCTATTTACTGGCTTGTATAGTAACCAAAACAGGTCTTACGCAAATCATTTTGGCGCAGTTTATACAAGCTATTTAACTCCCATAAGAGCTTCCATCACAAGTGCTATGCAAATCAATACCTTTTCACGAACATCTTAATAAGTCCTTAAAGAAACAAGATACTTAAAACAATAAGCTGTATAATAAGGTCTTAAAATGACGTTCACGCAGATAACTTGTATAATAAGGTCTTAAAAAGGCCTAATAAGTTCTTCGGTGTAAGACCTTATAAAAGCCTCTCAATACAGTTGGCTTATTTTCATTTTATTTTTTATTGTTACATAATTTTCTCAACATTTGTGGAGCCACAGCATGTTTGTTTATCTGAAATGTATAGAATTTAATTAAATTGAAAAAACTTAAATTTTTACTTACATGATTTTTCCGGGATGCGCGAAAAGAAGTGAATATAAGGAAATTATACAGGATAAGTCATCTAAGATGTGACAAATTTCACGTTTTAACGAACGCTGTAAAAATATAAAAATAATAAATAAATATTAATACAAAAATATTAAAGCTCTGTGGGTTTCTGGTCTGGTGTCGAAATGTCAAAATCTGAGGGCGCGAATCTATTTAGGAGGGTGGTATTACCTACTGTCTCGACCAGTGCTTTAGCACCAACAGAAACGGAGTAATTTCACTTTGAAATTTGACAAGTGTCGAAATGTCAAAATCTGAGGATGCCAATCGATTTAGGAGGGTGGTATTACCTAGTGTTCCGGCCAGCGCTCTAGCACCAACAGAAACCTATAAATTTGACAAGTGTCGAAATGTCAAAATCTGAGGATGCCAATCGATTTAGGAGGGTGGTTTTCGCACCAACAGAAACCGAGAAATTTGACAAGTGTCGAAATGTCAAAATCTGAGGATGCCAATCGATTTAGGAGGGTGGTATTACCTGGTGTTTCGGCCAGCGCTCTAGCACCAACAGAAACCGAGAAATTTCACTTTTCAATTTGACAAGTGTCAAAATTTGAGGGCGCCAATGGATTTAGCATCTCCATTTTACCTACAGTCACGGCCAGCACTCTAAGCCCAGTGGAAAGCGATAGAATCGCACTCAACACTTTGACAGTTGACAGTGGTGACGAAATGTCGAAAATCCGTAAAACCACACCTTTCACTTTTTCACTTCGACAGTTGATAGTTGGGGGCGAGATGTCAAAAACCCGAGAAAACCCCCTTTTTGCTTTAACAGTTTTCAGATGAATGTGAAAAGTCGAAAAACCGATGTCACGGTCCACGCTCTAACTCCAAAGGATAATGAGCAAATTTGCACTTAAAATTCTTCACTATCTTTAATGTAGAAATCTATGGCAAATTTATTGAGATGAACAAAATTAAATTATATATTTATTTCGATTTCATTTGATAGTCTGGAGTTACTCATTTTTTATTGTTTCTGTTTTTTTCCTATCGAATATTAAAAATCTGGAATAGAAGGAGTAATTCCGAACTGAAACCAAGATTACGCTCATCAGTTTCATTGCAAGAACTGCAGTGGAAAAAAAATTTCATCCATTCAAATACATAATTCCATTTTGAAAACTAACAAATTTTTCCGAATCACATAAATTGTTAATACTCCTACCTACGCCTCTGTCATGATTTTTTCTAACCAAACATTATTTTACACCCACAAAGTAAAGCATTTTATTTATCAGTTTCGATATATTTTACGCTTGATTTACAAAATCACATGTTTAATTATTCTATTGCAATTGTATTATGAATACCTGTTCATACAAAAGTATTTAGGAAAAGTCCTGCTATTTAATTTAAGCCCTTTTTCGTTTTTTATGGGAAACTTTGAATCGAAAACAAAATTGATAACACATACAGGGTTTGTTTTTCATATTTTGATTGTGATTTTTGATCGACATTTCGTGCTCCGGGGTTCATTATCCTGCTGGTAACCAATTTTTGTTTTGTTTTGTTAACAATGAAGTTAAAACAAAATGAATATTAACATCAATACTTATTCACTACTCATCGCTGAATTTCCATGAAATACAAATTAGGGCAAACGCAGAAAATCCATAGAAAGCTTAAAAACGGTAGAATTTTCTACCGATAGAAACGAACTGTCAAAATTTGTATGGGAAAAATTTTCTGCAAAACATAGAATTTTATCTCACAAATTTGAAGCGGAAAGCGTAGAAAAAAACCCTAAGAAACTTTGTGACGTTTAATTTTACATTTGACTTAACTAAGCTGTTTGGTTTTATTGTTTACACAAACATTTCTAATGGGGTGTTCATGTAACCTTTTGCGTAAAATTATATTTTTCTACAAAGCGAAAAATTATCTCGTTACATGAATACCCTTATTAATTCACAACGCACAAAAAGTATGATAGGTACATAATATGAACATATATATACATATACATACATACTGTGTATATTTTGTTCAGCAAATTCAAAACGTACGAATGCTTTTGTAGTTCCATAAACATATTGTGGTGAATATGCCCATTTATGCAAACAACGACATCTTTTATTCTTCTATAACAGAATAAATTAGTAGCGCCATCTTTGAACAAAAGATTAACTAATGTTATCCAATACCTAAACCACACTAATTTTATCCAATACATAAACCACTGAAAACTGCTATAATTAACTGAACGAAAGTTTTTGAGAGCTTTTGATCTACTTGTGGAGACTTGTGGAGGGGAAGCTTATTCCAGCAAATTCCAGCACATTCCAGGACTTTAGAAGATTCTAGTAGCTTTTTCTCAGATATAAATACAGGGCCACCAGTCCGAAGACCTCAGTTTGATTTTGAAAGTGAACGAATAAACATCGGTGTAAAATAGTGAATTGTGCTTGTTATAATAAAAGTATTGGAAGTAAAGTATTTGAAGTGAAATAAAGGTGTTTTATTTTTGTAAAGTAATTGTTGTTCAGTTTAAGTAATAAGTTTTATTGGCGAACCCTTGGCAAAATATTACATTGGTGTCAGTAAAGTGGAATAGAACTTATTTTATCTGTGCATTCAGATAATTAATTGCGAAAAGTGATAAAGTGTGTAAATAAATAAACAGTAAAAGTGACATACAAAAATATAAGAATAAAAATAGAAACAAAATGGGAAAAATTGTGAATGCATTGAATTGTGTTGAACTTAAGGCAGAACTGAACAGACGAGGTCTTCCTACTGCTGGAACGAAAAATGACCTCATTATTCGTCTGCAGGAAGATTTAAGGCAATACGGTGAAAATCCAGACACGTTTCTATTTGAAATTAAAATTTCGGAAGATCAAGTAAGTACAAGCTTAGACTTAACCAATATGATGGCTCAGTTGCCCGCCCAGTTTGAAGACCAACGAAAGGAACAAAAGAATTTTCTAGAAGAACAACGAATTGAGCAGAAGAATGAACAAAAGAATCTTCTTGAGCGGTTAGAAGAACAGCGAAGTGAACAAAAGAATCTGCTCGAAAAACAAGAAAAGAGTCTTCTCGAACGGTTCGAAGAACAGAAACACATCCTCGAAGGTAAACTAGATTTATTCGAGAACAAGTTTATTGCCCTTGACGAACGTGTTGAAAAACAGTTTTCGTCAGTGGAAGCAAAATTCGAGAAGATCGAAGATAACATTGAAAGCATTACTAAAGAACTGGACAGAGTTCGAAAAATAAAGGTTCGAGAAAGTTCTGGCGACTGTCCAAAGAAAAAGTAAATGCATCCACCGACCTTTGATGGACAAACTTCTTGGTCAGTCTACAAAAAGCAGTTTGAGGCAGCCGCAACAACAAATGGCTGGGATGACGAAGACAAATTTATTGCCCTGACGCTTGCCCTTAGAGGTTCTGCTGCTGAATTATTGCAAACCATACCAGCAGACCAAAACGGCATTTTCAGTGCTCTTGTTCAGGCCATTGACAAACGCTTTGGTGATGGCCATATGCAAGAAGTCTTCCGCGTTCAACTCAATACCAGAGTCCAGAAAAGAGGAGAAAGTCTGCAACAACTCCAAGCGGACATTGAACGGCTGGCGCATCTAGCATACCCGACTGCAGGAGATGAAATTACCAACCAGTTAGCAACAGAGTCTTTTGTCCGTGCAGTGTCCGACCTCAATCTCCAGCGAGCAATTCGAACTGCTGGAAAACGCACGCTTTCTGAAGCATTAGCCTTCGCGCTCACTATGGAAGCATCGGAACAGGCTTCTTTAGGAATCCATCGGGTAAGAGAACTGGAAGTTGGGGAATGTTCTTGCCAGAGAGCTGAATTCCTAAGAAGGCAGCGAGAAGGACCTGCTCGATGCTGGAAATGCAACAAAATCGGACATCTCCAGCGCCAGTGCAGATTGCCACCAAGAAGAGTCACCTGTCAACATTGTGGAAGCAAAAATAATACCCGTGAACAGGTAAGCAATAACATCAACGCTCCTGCTCGCCTTGGTATCGATTTGCCCAGAACCATAATCCAAGTCTCGCAGACTAAACGAAACAATAAGAGTCTGACAGTGCACGCAACAGTAAATGGTAAGAAACACGTGGCTACAATTGATACCGGTGCCACAGCCTCCATTGTGCGAAGAGACTTGGTCAAAATGACGTGGCTACACAACACCAATAGCTACCGTCTACAGGTGATGCAGCAAGAGTGTATGGAGAAGTTCGTCTCAAAATCCGTTTGGCAGAACTAGAGTTTTCGCATCTATTTTTGATAGCAGATATATATGACGAGTGCATAATTGGAATTGACTTTATGAAAGAGCACGGATTGATTCTGGATCTCGGTAAGCAAGTTATCAAGTACCAAAATGTAGAGATTTCTATGGTTTATGTCAACGAAAACTCATCAACTCTAAGAACTATCATCAAAGAAGACATATGCTTGCCTCCCTCTTCGGAAGTGTTTGTGTGGACAAAAATAGAGGGCGATTTAGGTAGCCATCGATACCTCATGGTGGAACCAGAGTCTGAGCAATCTTCCCAAAACATCATCTTAGGGAAGACTCTTGTGGAACCAAAGAACAATATGGTACCCGTACGGATACTGAACATCAAACCGTACGAAGTCAAGCTCAAGAAAGGAGAAATAGTTGGAAAATGTGAATCTGTGTCCGCAATAACCAAGATCACAGAAATGAACACAGACAAATCTATGGACCCCGGAAAATTCAGCACCATGAAAGCCAAAATTCTGAAGCCATACAATCTAAGTCAACATCAGTTTAATGTTCATAAATACTCTGATATATTTTCTTCACCGAGTGGGCAGTATGGTCGAACACAACTGGTTCAGCATCGAATCGACACAGGTGACGCTAGACCGATTCGACAGCCAGCAAGACGTCTCCCATTAGCCAAACAAGCCGAAGTTGAAGAGATGATATCGACAATGAAGAAAGATAGGCTAATCGAAAATTCCAAAAGCCCTTGGGCATCACCAGTAGTTCTTGTCAAAAAAAAGGATGGAAGCACCCGGTTTTGTGTGGACTACCGTAGGCTGAACAATGTGACAAAGAAAGACAGCTACCCTTTGCCCAGAATCAGCGATACTTTGGATGCAATGGAAGGAGCTCAATGGTTCTCGACGCTGGACTTAAAGAGTGGCTACTGGCAGGTAGAAATCCATCCAGAAGATCGCAAGAAGACAACTTTCTCTATAGGAAATGGTCTGTGGCAGTTTAAAGTTATGCCATTCGGACTTTGCAACGCTCCGGCAACATTTGAGCGTCTAATGGAGTGTGTCCTACAAGGACTTACCTGGAAATCATGCCTTGTGTATTTGGACGATGTCATCGTTTATGGGAAAACTTTTGACGAACATTGTAAGAACCTTAAGGCCGTATTCCAGAGGCTTCGAGAAGCACACTTAAAATTAAATCCAGAGAAATGTGCGCTTTTCAAGACCGAAGTTAAATACTTGGGACATATCATCTCATCCCAAGGAGTAAAGACTGATCCGGAAAAAGTTGACACCGTGAAGAATTTGCCAACACCACAGGATAAACACCAACTCCGTAGCTTTCTTGGTCTAGCCACATATTATCGGCGCTTTGTGAAGGACTTTACTGGAATCGCTAAGAGCTTGCATCAACTAACTGAAAAAGGGAAGCCGTTCAAATAGTCAGGTGAGTGCGAGAAAAGTTTTCAGGAACTCAAGCTACGTTTGTGTAATGCTCCTGTGATGACCTTTCCGACTCCTGGAAAACCTTTCATCATCGACGCCGATGCGAGTAACGTTGGAATTGGAGCTGTACTGTCGCAAGTCCATGACGGAGAAGAAAAAGTCGTCGCCTACTACAGTAGGCCAGAACGCAATTACTGCGTGACCAGAAGGGAACTTCTAGCTTTGATTTTGGCAACAAAGCACTTCCATAAGTACATCTATGGACAGAAGTTCCTTCTTCGAACAGATCATGGTGCGCTTAATTGGCTTCTGAACTTCAAAAATCCCGAAGGTCAAGTAGCTAGGTGGATCGAGAGATTACAGACATACGACTACCAAATTCAACATCGGAAAGGAAAGCTGCACACAAACGCAGATGCATTGTCTCGACGACCGTGTAAACAGGACTGTAAGCATTGCACGCGTCAAGAAGAAAAGGAAACAGTTGCCATCCAGCGAGTAAGAGCCGATCCCATAAACGGTTGGAGCAATGAAGAACTGAGAACTGCCCAACAAGAAGACACAGATATAGAGCCCATTCTTGCATGAAGAGAGCACGAAGAAAAACCAGGATGGGGTGAAATCTCCGATAGAAGTCCAGCTCTCAAAGCGTATTGGGCACAGTGGGACTCTCTCCATGTCCAAGAAGGGGTACTAAAGCGTAAATGGGAGTCTGCAGATGGTAAATCGTATGTGATGCAGTTAATCGTGCCCAGGTCAAAGGTTAATGATGTTCTTCGAGAGATGCATGATGGAGCATCTTGAGGTCATTTTGGAGTCAACAAATCGCTGGAAAAGATACGACAATGGTTCTACTGGCTACATGCAAGAGATGATGTCAAAAAGTGGTGCCGAAAATGTGATACTTGTGCTGCTACAAAGGGTCCAGGTAGAAAACTGCAAAGTAAATTGCAGCAGTACAATGTGGGCACGCCTTTCGAGAGAATAGCTGTAGATGTCGCAGGTCCGTTTCCGGAGACCAACAGTGGAAACCGATACATCCTTGTAGTCATGGATTACTTCAGCAAGTGGCCTGAGGCATTTGCCATCCCAAACCAAGAAGCCAAAACAGTGGTTGATCAGATTGTATTCAATTGGGTGAGCAGGTTCGGTGTTCCTTTGGAATTGCATTCTGACCAAGGAAGGAACTTCGAATCTAACATCTTCCAGGAGGTTTGCTCTCCCCTTGGTATCAAGAAGACGAGGATAACACCGCTTCATCCACAATCTGACGGAATGGTCGAACGATTCAACAGGACGCTTAAGGAACATCTGTTCAAGGTTGTAGGTGACTACCAACGAGACTGGGATCGCCATATTCCACTGTTTTTGATGGCCTACCGAAGTGCGGTTCATAGTTTAACAGGACATACACCATCGGAGATCCTGTTTGGCACAACAATACGACTGCCTAGTGAAGTAAAATTTGGATGCCGTACTATGGAACCGGAAAAGCCAGATGAATATGTGGATAACCTCAAAGAAAGACTCATTGACATTCATCAACGGACAAGGAAAACCATAAAAATAGCCAGTGATAGGATTAAAACACGGTACGACGCTCGTGCAACAACGATTGGATTCCAAGAAGGAGACCTGGTGTGGTTTTACAATCCCCATCGACAAAAAGGATTGTCACCA